>OU427014.1:562500-661510 GCA_911387935.1 Dolichovespula saxonica
CTATCTGAAGCCTGGCTTCCTCGTTTGGCAGTAGACGCCACTCGAGCATAAGGCAAAGTGCTTCTTGAGCAGCTCCGCATCCTCTGACAGCTAGCAGAATACAATCGTCTTTGGCCTGTTTCATCAACGAGCCGACAAATCTTTTTCTCCGACAGCAACATGCCAGGAGCGTAGTTAGCTGTTCAATATTTTTCGGTAAGTCTTTTTTCTTTTTTTTTTTTTTTTTTTTTTTTTTAATTTTTTTACGGATTAAGAACGATCGGTTTATTTACCATTTCACCGAATAGCTCGCCACGATCGGGACAAGCCGGACTGGATGGCGCGGCTATGTGAAGCCAACCAGGACGCGGTTCTCTAACCGGAAGTAATACCTGATGTACAGAGCATCTCGAATCCTTGGCCAAACGTCGTATCGCACGGCAAAGAATGGATTTCTGTACTTCCTTGACGGTAAGAGCTTCCTCGGGAAATGGTACGGGTTGTAACAAACCGGCTAAACCCGGTCTCCAGTCGGCATATTCCGATCTACGCACGTTAAGGGTTTCAAACGATCTTTTCGTTGAAAAAAAAAAAAATAAATAAATAAATAAATAAACAAATATCCCATCGACTTACGCAACGTTCAGAACCAAGAGATAACAATCGAGAGGTGGTAACGTCGACGGTTTCTCCTCGCTTCCATTCGAACCACCACCGCCGCCACCACCGCCGCCATCCTCGAATCTGAGAAAAGAAAATTTTTAATTTTTAATTTTTAATTTTTTAACGCGCGCGCGTGTTAATTAATGAATCTAAAAGCTAGTAGTAAAAAAAAATATGAAAAATTTACAGCAAGCACCGCGTTGAATAACTTTTACGAATAGAAAAAGTTATAGGTCAACCAACCTATGAAATATGGCGGCTACGCAGACAGAGACCAAGTTCGGTAATACTCTTGGATGAGGACAATCGCTACCGTGTCCGTGAACCGATGCGATGTATTCTCTGATCGCCCTTTCACCGTCCTTACCCTCGTTACTGTCGTACAATGCGGCAACGAACACTTGCAACAGTTTTCTCATATCCGGAGACTTGCCAAAATCAACGGTATGTTTTAGGCACCTGGTGATGGCCGGAGCAAGGTACTTCACTAAACGAAATTTATGATGTTGCCGAACTAATCTAGCTAATACTCGAGCCAACGTGGCAGGCGGTGCAGCCTTTTCTAATAGCGGCGCGGCTACCGGTAAAATAAATAGGGCCCAACTTCCTTCCTCCTCCTTGGTTATCTCCAACTTCTTCTCCTTTTTCTCGTCTTCATCTTGCTCTATCAACGATTTAGAGCCCCAAGGTGACTCCAATAATTTACCGACAGCTTCCATTGCCGCGCAGGCCACTCTCTCGTCCTGAAGCGGCGTCGACAATGCGAATTCTACCATCAAACGTAATTCGCGTAGAACGACGTTCTCCGTGCTCACCGATGCTTTGTGTTTGAATTGGGAGAGACTTTTCTGAGGTGAGAGAAAACGATACGAAAAAAAAAAAAAAAAAAAAAAAAAAAAAAAACAAAAAGAAAAAAAAGAACGATACATATCACATCGATCGAGATCAATACATAAATATATATTATATCGTATCATTCCAATTATAATATATTTCTCTTTCTTCTTCCGTAAGATATTTATATATCTTACCTTCCAATTTATAGAATGATACCACTGGTCCCTCGTGTAAGAGTCATTTGCTTGCAATAACAATGAACCATTACGTAAATATATTCTTAAGCAACTTTTATACGTGGTACCCAATCTACCAACGGCATACTTTTCGACGTAGAAACTGTTATATGGAATTGGTTGTTGTAAGAAACCAGTAGCCTGTAAAACGAAACGGATACACGAGTTTTATTAATATACAATATAATTCTTAATTTGTAGATATTATACGACGCGCGATTCAACGTCGGATGCATTTAATGGAACGTTTCGACGCGAAACAAATTTTCTTGGAAACGCTAAAAAAAAAAAAAAAAAAAGAAAAAAGAAGAAGAAGAAAAAAAGAAATAATAAAGTAGGATCAGACAGGAAGTAGAAAGATCTATGGCGATTTATCATTCCGGATGTCGTTACGTCAGTATGACGTCAATAAGTCAAGTTACATCGACCACAGTTTTGCGAAGACTCTTGGAGAAGTTCTATAAGGAAAAAGGAAAGAGAAAAAAAAAAAACAAAACCGCTTAAGAAATGAGACTTTTGATATTTGAGAATGGAATTTTTTCATATTCGCATATGTGACGTGTACGGCAACAATTCAAAAATAAATTCATTAATTATCTTTGGGATCCTTTATTAATCTCCCCCCACCTCTCTCTCTCTCTCTCTCTCTATAAACCCTTCCCTAACCTGAGTCGTACTTTTCATTAAAAAACCATAAATAAATAAATAAATAAATAAATAAATGAAGAGTAATTTTTCGAAACTTTCGGGCCACTCTGTAGAAGAATTGAGAAGCGCATGAGTTTGCGCGGATGAACGAATGACGTCAGTAGGACGAAACTAGGACGAGGGTTGAACGACTGTCGAAGGGAGCTGCTGCTAACTCAAATCTGGGACACTGCATCCCCTGAATGAACTCGGGTATGCCACCAACACTAACACCAATACCACCACAACTAGTGACGTCGATCATCCTGTATATCTTTACATACACACACATATCCCATATATCCAGATAACTTTAAAGTTCCAAAAGAATTCGAAGCTAAAAGCGAATGAAATAATCTACAAAAAAAAAAAAAAAAATATAAAAGAAAGAAAGAAACATCTGTTTGTCGTTCTATTAATTTTTAAACTATTTGTAATTACAAGAAATTATTATTAGAATTGTCGTTTATCGGCTTTATAGAAATTCACGTTATATACCGATTATATAAAAAGAAAAAAAGAAAAATATATATCACGACCATTCGTACTTTACGTAAGGATTGCAGATATAAATCGTTTGTAGGTGGCACATTTTAATTATTGATATTATTTACGAGAAATAAATGGATCGAGATAACCGTCGAATATTTTTTTTTCTTTTTTTTTTTTTTCTATCGCGAATAGATCTCTTTTATATAAAAAAAAAAAAAAAGAGAAAAGAGGGAAGAAAAAAAAAATTATAGAAATAAAGAAAGATATGAGAATGCGTCTCTCTCTCTCTCTCTCTCTCTCTCTCTCTCTCTCAATGACATTATGAAAGGAGTAGGCATAAGTGTTCTCTGGAACGTGTGTAACGTGCAACAGGTAACTTCAAAGGCGTTATATCCACGCTATAATTCAAATTACAAAGGTGATTACGATCGCAAACGTGGCGATCTTCGTTATCGAAAAGTTATTATCCTCCTTCTCCAAGAAATAACAGACAAGGACAGAGATATATAATGGAATGACGTTAAAAGAGAGAAGTTTGACTCGACGTTCCTTTATCATGAATCATTCGAACAAACGTTCTTATCAAATTATGTTACCAGATGTTCTTATAGTAAAAGTTCAATAAAAAGTACAGAAAATACAAAAAACGAAAGAAAGAAAAGAGATATATCAATTTCACGATTGTCAGGACTGATAAAAATATTCACACTTGTTACACTATAATAATAATAATGTATGAAGGTAAATTATAAGGATGAACAAATACTGCTAAGGAAATGTTTGATTAATGGATTATAAGAACTGCGCTCGTAATACAATTCGATGTGTGAAATATGTAATGAATTATAATTTATAGACATATGTATATACATGTGTGTGTGTGTGTGTGTGTGTGTGTGTGTGTGTATACACAGAATAAAAGAATAACATGATTATATTGTATATTTAAAATAAAAATCAAAAGAAAAGGATTATTTCTCTCTTCTTTCCTTTTCTGGAAAAAAAAAATAAAAATAAATAAAAGAAAAGAAAAAAAAAAGAACGAAAGAAACGATGAGATCATGTCGGAGAAAAAAACTGAATGATTTTACGTCATCCAAACGAATAATAAATTTCGCAGCTGTATCCACAATTATCGAATTTTGAGTAATCGTAATATTGAAAGTTATATCGAACGGAGAGTCCTCCGTGCAATTAGTTTATTCTATTTTGAAGTTCTCTTTCTTTTTTATTTTTTTGTTTTTCTTTTTGTAAAAATTGTGAAGTTGTAAAATAATACGAGACAAGAGAGAACGAAAGATGAAAAATTATTAAAAAGAAAACAAACTAATATCACGAATTATTTGAATGAACATAATTTTCAATTCTGTGCGTGTCATGTACCTAATTTTGTATACGCATACGATTATTGCTATAAATGAAACATTATATTCATCTAAATAATTAATATACTTCGTAAAGCATATCATCGTCTCGAATGAGAGAGAGAGAGAGAGAGAGAGAGAGAGAGAGAGAGAGAGAGAGAGAGAGAGAGAGAGAGAGAGAGAGAGAGAGAGAGAGTATAAATCATATTTAAATAATATACATAACTTTGAATAATGTATGCTACAAAGTTCATCTCTCTTGCATTTTATATAAGATTGTTACCTAAGGAAGATA
Source organism: Dolichovespula saxonica (assembly GCA_911387935.1). Taxonomy (NCBI): domain Eukaryota; kingdom Metazoa; phylum Arthropoda; class Insecta; order Hymenoptera; family Vespidae; genus Dolichovespula; species Dolichovespula saxonica. The sequence continues at coordinate 567,054 of OU427014.1, forward strand.
ACATTTTGAGATAATGAATAACACTAATTTCCCTATACACAATTCTTATAAAAACTTCAATACATTTTTTGTCCTCCGTCAACAAGAAATTATTCAAGTTTAAATACCTCGATTCGCAGGCGTTATAATTTAACATAGTAAGTAGATAATTAAGCATACGTCAAAATACATTGAACTTGTAAGATATAAAAAGATCAACATATAGCAAATTAATAAATACTAATTAATAACTTAAATACTCACACACACACGCACATATATATATATACATATAAATATATGATTAAATTAATTGCTTCTAATTGATTACTTCCAAAAGAAAGATAAAAAAGAAATCATAAAAGATTGTAATTTATAATATTTTAGGCATGTAATTAGGCTTTGGAATTTAACGATCTGAACAAAAATGGGACACCAAAATTCTCGGCGAGGAGCAATTAGACATAGAATAGTTTTTCAAAGTTTTAGACCATTCTATATAAAAGTAGTTCGAGAGAGAGAGAGTAAGAGAGAGAGAGAGAGAGAGAGAGAGAGAGAGAAAGAAAGAATAGACAGAAGGAACGTTTAGAACCCACGGTCAGTTTTGACGTCACAGAGCACGCATTCGTCGCGCGCAAATTACACGCGACAATACACGCGCGTCGACACAACACTTACGATTAGACAGAGAGAGAGAGAGAGAGAGAGAGAGTAAGAAAGAAAGAAAAGGAGAGAGAGAGAGAGAGAGAGAGAGACAGGAAGAGAGTTTATTGCACGCGCGTAAAGAACAGCTACGTGTTCGGAAACGTGGTCATACGATGCGATAAAAGAGTTATCGTTTTTCTTTATCTATCTTAATATTTCTTATCCTTTGAGAAACCCATACCCCTTCCTTCCTCTCTCTCTCTCTCTCTCTCTCTCTCTCTCTCTCTCTTTCTTTCTCTCTCACTCTTTCTTTCGCTCCCCTTCATATCTCTACTCCTTTGTACGTTCTCATATTTATGTAATATACATTTAAATTATCTTCCCGTTTAAAACAAATGATATTGCGAATCGAATAGTTCGATTAAGTAATGATACAGTAAGAATTCACATTTGAGTCCCTTTTAAAATGTAAAACGTACGAGGGTATAAAATAAATCAAATCGATCCATCGAGTCCGATCGATGGATCCGTGGAAATTCCGTAATTAACGATACAATTTGTATATATATATATATATATACATTTCGTAAAATCCTATCATTTATAAAGGATATTGGAGGTAAGTAATAACATAACGACATTATATAAAAGTGTAATAATAATGTGATAAAAACTCACCGTTTTCGAGGACAAACAATCGTCGTTCAAATAAATATGATGGGTCTCCCAGCGTCGTAAAAATTTAATGAACATTATCTTCCTGACTAGGGTACGATCGTCATGATCGAAATAATATACTTGAACGTCACCCTCCTCCAAAAGTTTAAATCTAGGACCGTATCCGGCTAAAGGTTCGGGAGTACCGATGGTATAAATGTCTTCCAAAAGTCTTTCCAAAATATTACAAGAACGAGCGGCAGGTACTTTCGGTTGAGTTAAACTAAGAGTAACCGGGCACGAATTTATTATCGAATCGACCTCCATCGAATTATTATCGTCGAGAACGGAATAACAGGCGCTCAATGAATTCTCGTCGTACGGATCTTTCGTATTGTTATCGGTGCTGGCCGATTCGCAACTGGACGATCTCGTCGTGGGAACACGTTCGTCGGTCGAAAGTTGAGGCGAACTCGTACTGGTAGTTTCTTGTCTGATCGTGCAACCATTAACGGAAAGAAATTCGTAATAAGGAACGGTACTGGACGACGTCAAAACAACTTTCGATGCAGCCGCTGGACTGGATGGTAAAGAGGAAGCTTCTTCGGTTTCGGCGTTATCATCTTCCTCGTAGATTTCCTCCTCCTCCTCCTCCTCCTCCTCCTCCTCCCCCTCCCCCTCCTCCTCTTCTTCTTCTCCTCCTTCTTCTTCCGCTTCGTCGTCGTGGTTGTTGTCGTTGTTTACTACTTCTCGTTCTTCCGCTTCCGCTTCCGCTTCCTCCTCTTCGCTAGCATCGAATCCATTTTCGATGGGAACTAAATCATCCCTCGTAGATGCAGCGTTAACGATTCTGGAAGAAGCACCCTCCCCCTCCTTCTCCTCCACCTCCTCGTTTTCAATCTTTCCATCATCGCCCGTTAAAGAAGTTTTGATCGTTGCAAGATCGTTTCTCGTTTCGTCGTTACCGATACCACCCTCACCAACAATAACAACAACATCGTCGTCACCACCACCATCATCATCACCACCACCATCACCAACACCATCACCAACACCAACACCAACACCAACACCACCAACACCACCAACACCAGCCCCCGGCGATAACGAGGACGACGAGGACGTTGACCTTGACGTCGAGGACGACAATTCGGTGTTAATCGTATTGATACTAGTATTATTGGCGGTCAAATTGCCATTGCCGGATGACGGTGACGATGAACTAGCTAAGGAGGCATCCTTCGGAACGTCGATGCCATTTAAATGCACGGCTACGTCGCTAGTCAAGGCCAATGTATCAGTTGGTCCAGGTGACAAAGGATCAACGTCGAAATAATCGACCCTAATCCCTGGTAACGTATCGGTACTACTACCTCCCGATACCGAAGGCTCTTGATCTATAAATTTGATCGACGACGATCCAGATCCCTCGCTGTTAGCTTCCGAGGCTCTCCTCTTCGGCGATTCTTTGTTCTTCTTCGCTTTCGAATTTAACGAAGAAGTCGAACTTATACCCCGAGACGTTCTCGAGAATGGACTCTGAAAGCCGAACATTTCTTCTTCCTTTTTTCTTTTTCTTTTTTCTTTTCTTTTATCTTCTTTTTTCTTCTTTTTCTTCCTCTTCTTCGATTATCTCTACCACCCTCGCTTTCTTTCTTTCCTTCCTTCCTTCCTTCCTTCCTTCTTTTAGCGTCCCTCTAAATTCTTCAGACTTTTTTCAGAAGAGTATATGTATATGTACGTATATTTTTCTTTTCTCCTAGAATATTCCAAAATAACGAGGGAATATCGTTTTTTCAAACATACCGGAAGTAGGATGATTTTTGTCGAACGCGTTGAAACCAATCCCGACACATTTCGCTTCTTGATAACCGATAACCCCTTCTCTCACTTTTTTTTTTTTTTTTTTTATTATTATATTAGATATATATCAATAATGAGAGATAGGGAAGTGGTCGAAATTAAAAGAGAGACCAATGGACCAAGAAGCAATAAGATAAGATAGAAATGGGATGGAAACTAAAGTGTCTTTGATATCTAGCAAATGTTCACGATTCAAACTCACTACTTCCTCTTCATTTTCTCACGTCTTCTTCTTCTTCTTCTTAAAAAGAGTATGAAAAATCCTGAAAAAGAGAGATAAGAATATTATTAGATAGAAATTAGTCACGCGAACGAATTCGGCATAGAAATATGTATCAAGAAAAATGTGTGCGCGCGTGCACACGCGCGAGCGCGCGCGCGCGCGCGCGCGTGTGTGTTTCGCTTGGGAAAGACGTCGCGGCGCTCGACAACAAATATCGATTATATCGCAACGAGTCGCTCCCTCTTGTCGGCATATTTGCTTTTACTTGCTCGTTTGCTTATCTTTTTGTTGTTTTTTTTTCTCTGTGTGTGTGTGTGTGTGTGTGTGTGTGTGTGTGTGTGGGTGTGCGCGCGCGCGTGTGTATGCATCTGTGCGTTCTTTTTTTTTTTCTCTCTTTTTGTCCTTTTTATTATTTCAATTATATTTCTCTCTTTAGAATCGTCGATCGATCAATCGGTCAATCTGTATTAAAAAGACACGCAGATAAAATGGAAGGAAGAGTTTACGTAGACGATTACAAAAAAATTGCTTTCTCTTTTCTCTCTCCTCTCTCTCTCACTCTCTCTCTCTCTCTCTCTCACTCTTCTTCTCTTCTAGTAATAAATCTTCTTCGAGTTGGACCTTCTTCGAAAGGACGACGAACTCTCGACGACGTTGAACTCGACAATGGCGAACTCGACGAGAGTGTGACGAGCAGGCGCTCTCCTTTCTTACCCCCTCCCCTTTCGTTTAGCATTTATATATATATATATATACACAAACACACACACACACACACACACACACACACACACAATGTACGTACGTATGCACGTATGTATATTACTATACCGCGGTCACAAACACATAACGCACACACACACACACACACACACACATACGCGCACACGCACAAGGAACGACCTTTCTTCTTCTCTAGAAAAAATAATCTTTACTTCCGGTTGTAATATCCGCCCATTAGTCCTTCTTATTTTTTCTCTTCTTTTCTCTCTCTCTCTCTCTCTCTCTCTCTCTCTATTTTTTTTTCTCTTTCATTTTTTATGCAACAGAATTATCTGAAATTGTTTAACGATCGTCTCTTCCTCTTTAGAATTTTCCATTTTTTTTCCTACTCTTTAATTTTTAGCCCTCCTTCTTTTCCTCGTATCTTTTAATAAATTTTTTTTTTTTTTTTTTTTTTTTTTTTTTTTTTTTTTTTTTTTTTTTTTATTAAACTAATCAAACGACGTAGTAGTAATAATAGTAGTAGTAGCAGTAGTAGTGGTGGTGTAGTAGTAGTTACTACGTTCTTCTCAGCTAGTTTTTCTTATTCCACGCGCTTCTCCTCGATCGATCGCTGCTGCGAACTCTCTCTCTCTCTCTCTCTCTCTCTCTCTCTCTCTCTCTCCCTCTCTCTATCTCTCTATCTCTATCTCTCTCTCTCTCTCTCTCGTGTTGTTACGTCAAACGTGGCCGTCGCAAGCGGCTATTGAAACGAACGAGTGTATGTATTTATAAGCAAGAGTCTAACGCACGTTCAGAGCGTTTTCTTTGACATCTAAGAAGACGACTACACTGAGAATAAGAAAACGAGAGAGAGACAGAGAGAGAGAGAGAGAGAGAGAGAGATTGAGATGATAATAAAAAAATATAAGATGTGAATCTCTTTCTCTCTCTCTCTCTCGCTCTCTCGCTCTCTCTCTCTCTCTCTCTGTCTCAATTTCAATAAATATAATAATTAAACATAAAGGGGTTTATCTCTCTCACGTACACTGTGTTGTTTACCGGTTACCAATCAAGTAACTCGCGATACACATATCTTTTTCATCATCACAAATCACCGATTTAGACGCGCACTGTCGTCCACTCTATTATTTCGATTAATAAATTAAGGAGGCACGTATCACGTTCTACGAATAAATTTGGAGGAAGAAATTTTCTAACTGATCCCACGCGAGCAAAATAGTAACTGCCCGAGCTCATTCCCCGTAAATGTCATCGATATTATCGATTTGTAAAATATAATAATAATAATAACAACAACAGCAGCAGCAGCAGCAGCAGGAGCAGCAGCAGCAGCAGCAACAACGATAATAATAATAATAATAATAATAATAATAATAATAATAATAATACACGTTTGATTTTTAATATTTAACAAGCTTCCACGCTTATTATTTTTTTCTTTAACTCCACGCGATTTTTTTATCTATCTCTTTATTTATTTACTTATGACTACGATGACTTTAAAAGGGGGTATATATATGTGATTAAAAATAGAGAAATAATAAAAAATATATGGAATTATGTGGAATTTAATGGTATCACACACTTTCGTTGACGTCTTTCTCTCTCTCTCTCTCTCTTTCCCTCACCCTCTCTCTCTCTCTCTCTCTCTCTCTCTCTCCCCGTCGAAATAATCTATCCGCCAACGACGCGTCTACACCGGCGCTGTGACGCGCTGCGAACTGGTAACCTCGCACGCGCGATAATGACTGCGCTGCTCAAGCGTCTAGCTTAGAGAAAAAGAGAGAGAGAAAGGAGAGAGAGAAAGGGGAGAGAGAGAGAGAGAGAGAGAGAGAGAGAGAGAGAGAGAGAGAGACTGCAAAACCGCAAATATGTTATATATACTCTGTTCGATATAACTTTCAAACTATTCTCCAACTATCTATCCGTCATCTCTTCTATCAGTTTTTTTTTTGGTCCCCTTATTCTTAATTGTATCATAACAAAAAAAAAAAAAAAAAAAGAAAAAAAAGAAATCATTCGAAAGAGAATATTGCAAAACTTCATTAATGATTAACGTGTATACGTTCTGATTTATTTCTTAATAACGTAAAAATTAACGATACCTATTATACGTGTATATATATATATCTCTATCACATCGATGGTATAAAACAATAATATGCTTTTTATCGATCTCATGACGCGATCAAAATTATTAGATACAAATACACATTCTACATTTTTCACGACATGATGACGTATCGTCGTAATCCGACTAGATTACATTTTTTTTTTTTATTTTTTTTTTCAAAATATCTCCTCTTCTTATTCTTCTCATTTTTCTTCTTCCTCTTCTTCGTCATCTTTCGTACGTATACATCTAAATTGATATACGTAAATAGTATTTCTTATAGAATGTATAAAAGTTTGGTAAGGAAATAAGTCGGAGAGTAGTTTTAATTATCTTGAGGTAATTTTAAATCGCTTCGTCCAAAAGCCATCCAATTTTCTATTTCCTCGATCCTAGAATTATTAAACGAAATCAAATGATCATCATTACGTTTCTTATGGATGTAAATTAAAATAATGATTCGTTTCTTTTTCTCTATTTCTGTTTTTTTTTTTTTTTTTTTTTTTTTACATACGTATAACAATTATACTCACGTTCTAGGAACTTGAGTTAAATTTTCAACTCCTGTCTCGGTGATTAGAACATCATCCTCGATCCTAATACCTCCCCAACCACGAAATCTTTCCAATCGTTCCCGTACGATAAATCGAGATTGTTTTGGATCGGTTAACGCGCCGTCAAGTAACTGTAATTGTATGGGATCATCGAAAGAGGATAAGTTTTGCGATCGCCATAAGGAAAATTCGATAAAACGTGATCGATCTCTAACTTACACAATCTATGAAATAACATCCTGGTTCTATGGTCAATACCATGCCGGTACGTAAAATACGAGCCGTTCTTAACTTTCTTATGCCAGCCAAGGTCGAACGTTCGGGATGTCCTGGAAGATATCCACCAACGTCGTGAACATCCAAACCCATGAGATGTCCAAGACCGTGCGGTTGAAAGACTTCGTTCAAGCCGGACTCTATCATCTCCGTAACGTCTCCCGTCAACAGTCCACCATCTTTCAACGAAGACAACATCGTCCTGTTGGCTAAAAGGTGCATGTCGGTCCAGGATGCACCAGGCTTCGCCGCTTTCATAACCGCATCCCTTGCGTTCAAGACGGCATTGTAAATGAACTTTTGATCGTTCGTGAACTTTCCGTTCGCTGGAAAACTACACGTTATGTCGGCCGCGTATCCGCAATAATTCCCACCCATATCGAACAGACTGCGTAAAAAAAAAATATATATATATATATATATATATTATTATTATTATATACTTACATCGTATAACGTGTTCTATATATAATAAAAAAAAAAAAAAAAAAAATCATACAAGGAAGGATATGACTTCCTATGAAATTTATCTTACCACATATCGCCGTCCTCTATTATTTTACTGTTAGGTGCCCCCGCGTGTCCGTAATGCAAAATGGATGCGTTATGTCCCGATCCACAAATGCAAGTGTAAGATACGTGCCTGCAACCTCCAATCGAGTATACGTAATTCATAAAAGCTGCCTCCGCTTGGAACTCCCCAAGACCCGGCCTCACCATACGCATTACGGCTTTATGGGCTTCCGAGCTTATCTTCACCACGTATCTCAATACGTCAATTTCCTTGGCGGATTTTATTACTCGACTATACGTAAAAAATAAAAAGAAGAAAAGAAAAGAAAAAAAAAAAAAAGGAGAGAAAAAAAAAAGAAAAAAAAAAAGAACAATAGAAAGAACAAAATAGAGATGAACTTAAATTTAATTTCGCCATTAATACGTCAATCCATGCAATCTTTTTCTCATTTGACTTTTATTCCCCGTACAAAAGGATCCGCGAGATTTTTATAAAACTTATTCCATATACGACGCGAGCCGCGGCCAATATCAAAATCCGTAATGTCCATTAATGTGTTATAAAGCGTCCTCGGCTGCCTCAAAATTTTTTATTAAATAATCGGACAATTCCTCTGGTTGATCGAGTAATTTTTCTAACGTCGCGTAATCCAAACATACCACGCGAAAACCCAATTTTCTGATCTGACGTTTTCTCGTCATTTGCGGACCTATCAGGTGCTTCGTATTTCGACAATAATGTTCTGGCAAATGTATTAATACGACGGTGTTTAAATTTCTATTACTTTTTAAATACAAGTTGAAAATTTCCGTTGACACGGACAACGAATGTATCAAAATATCGAGTACATAAAAATTGATGAATGGTAATTTGCTCAAAAGCACGTTTTTACTTAATTTCTTTTCTTTACCCACTACGCGCTCCAATGGTTTATATATTTCGTTGATTATCCTTCTTAAACGCACGTCGACGAACAATGATTTCGCTATATTATTCGAATTAATACGAAAATTACGATAACGTTCGCATTCTATGTACATAGAAGCGTCAAATAATATCAATTTGCACAACAAATCCTTGTTAAAGATGGTATTTTTCTTCTTGTAAATCGTGTCTAGTGAATGGGATTTAACAACTATTTCCCAAAAGCTTAGAGGATATTTTTCTAAATAGATACAAGAAAGTAAAATATCTAAAATCTCGTTTGGTTTCAAATCTAAAAATTTTTCGAACAACACTTCCTCGAATACTTCCCAAAACAATTTACTGTGCGGTGGCCGTACGTCTAATAAACCAAATGGCATGAGAATTGGTGCCAATAAGGATGCGGGCAATTGCTTCCCATATTTTATAAAATATTCTCCGCAAATGGAAATAATATGGACGTTTCTTAATCTCATAGTTCCGCAATAATTCATAATAGTGGCTATTAATCGAGGATCTTTGATATTAATACCTTTAGCTTTCATATATTCCTCCAATGTTAGTTCTATTCTATCGTCGATATATTTCTTTGCGTACAAACTTTGAATAAAATCAATAAGGTCTTTTTCTTTGGAGGTATTCATGCTCACGGAAGCCCACTTACTGGCGCTTATTAAACATCCTAAAGATAATACGTCATGGCGATAACAATTTAATATTTCACCTATCTGAGAACCCGTTAATCTCAGCCAATGCTCGGAAAGCTTTCTCTCTAGGATAATTCTGACCATGTTCTTACTTTGATCGAATAAATACATTAGTTTAAACAACGGTACTAATAAATCCGCATTAATTTCTTCCTCTCTATTGGCTATACCCACCCACAGTACGTCAATAAATTCTTGGTATTTAGAATCTTTGTAGGAAGACAAAACTTTTACGACGTCTATTAATTGTGACAAAGTAAAGTCGCCATCCGATGCTCTAATTAATGCTTCGTCCGATAAACAATCACGATAGATATTTCTAGCCGGACTAAACTTGTCTTTCTTCAACGCGCAAAGGCCTTCGACTATCATTTGGCTATCTTGACTTCTGACGATCATCTTAACGAGTTGTTTCAAAACAGCATCTCTGTTGATAGTATTTACGACCAATTGCTCCTGCCTTAATAACCTTGCATTTTTATATCTCCGTTGAACATTCTCCATTTCTATAATCTTTCTTAAACCTTGAAGGGCGATTCTACAATTAATTTCATCCGCAATTTTGTTCTCCAACAAAGAATATATTCCTTTGGTGGAATGAGAAGAATTCAATCCCTCTAAAATTTCCTCTATATTTGTATGCTTAAGACATTCTAAATCAGAAGAAAAAAGTATAGCAGTTCCTTCTTCGGTTTCTATATCTATCCTCTGTTTGGCAATTTTAGTTTCGATATCTATCTTCTCCAACGCTTGTTTACGGTTCCCTTTGGATATAACTCCAAGTTGTTCCTTTTTCTTAAATGCGTCCAAGTAACGAGAATCGAAAGGAGTCGCATCGTCCTTACCTTTAACGTTACATACTAGTCCAATATCGTTGATCTTTTTCACTATCAAGGGCAGTTCTTGTATGTTCATTCCTTCTTCCAAGAAAATAGTAGTCCGTGCGAGAGCTTTCGAGCTCCTATAATCTCCTCTGCTGGATTCTAACCTTATTTTTGAAGCGAATTCTTTTGAATGCAAAAACGAGCGGAAGAGAAATTTTCCACATGCCTGACCCGATATTATCATCTAAACGAAGCAGATAAAAATTCAATCCTATAATTAATCTCGAATAAAATATTTAATTTCTGCATACTTACAATGACGTTTACGAACCATAATACGTAAACTATTTTCTATCGACCAAAACATACAAATATTTTCCAATGCATCGTAAAACGTGTTATATTGAAGACAACGATTCGTTCGTCTTGAAATATGCTTTCAATTCTTAATAAAATTATATTTCATTAATATATCTAATTGTAAGAAAAACGTATCGAAAATTAATGACGGATAATAAATTTTAAAACACAGATATACATCGGAGCACATCGACGCCATATTGATTTTCGATTTTCTCGAAATACGAAAGCACCCAATAGGAAACTTTCACCGGGGGGAGAACGTTTGTGATTGGATGGTCGAATTAATTCGAGATTATTAAATACCGACTGTACAAATTCCGATAAAATAAAAATTATATACAATAAAAATATATTAATTTAACTTACCATTCGCATATTTCCGGATATAGCGTGTTATTATCAACTTGAAATCTATGAAATAAAGAAAAAAAAAAAATATATGTTCAATGAAAACTTCCTTAAACGCTTTCGATTGCTTAATAAATAAATAAATAAAAATAAAATAAAATAAAATAAAATAAAATAAAATAAAATAAAATAAAATTCGCTCACTGTCCTATTCCATCGAAGACAGCTTCTTGAGCACACAATCCACTATCGCTATTTTTACCACTCTGAAATGAAGAAGAAAAAGATCGCATAACATATCCAAAAATAAAAATTCTCTTACATAATTCAACATAAAAAATAAACAGGAGGAATCAAAATCAAAAAGATTCCACAAATTCTTTCATTATGCATTATATAATCCTTTACCAAAGTTAATAAAAGAGATGCACTTTTGCCTTTCAATATTTTCCCTATTTCATCGGTATAATAAGTCTCATCAACACCATAACGTTTTTTAAAATCTTCCAGTGTATGTAATTTTCCCTCCCAGATAGCGTATTCTGCGGGTAATCTTGGTACAAATAAAATTGATTTTTCTAGAGATAAATCAAGAGCTCCATAACATCCAGGTTCCTCAACACCAAAACACCATTGAAAAAAGGATTCCTACGGAAAAAGAAAATGAAGAAAAATCAATTGGAACAATATAATAACATTTTTTTTTAAAAAAGAAATTCAATTTTATAAATACTAATAACGATTATATTTTAATTGCTCAATTATATCTAAAAATAACCTTTACCTTTAGGTTATCCCCTAAAAAGATTTTTTTTTTTTTTAATTCATTGCATATACATGAATTTATAAATATAATACATTAAAGAGCTGAATTAAATTCCATTCTAAATATATATACATATACATATATATATATATATATATATATATATATATTCACCAAAAATAAGAGGTATACAGGTACATATATATCTTTCTTTGCTTTGAAAGACTGTTCAACGGAAATAGCAGGCATACGCAAGCAAGACAAGCAGGTTCCCCTATCGCATTCGAGAGTTTTATGAAACTAAAATTTGAATATATATATATATATATATATATATATATATATATATATATATATATATATATATATATATATATATATATATAATATGCTTTTCAAAAAACCTGTGTTTATATAGATGGTGGGTCAAAAGTTTCCAACCGAGTTTAAAAATCAATCACTATTTTTTCTGGCTTTTTAGATTCGTTTTTCTTTTTTCTTTTTCTTTGCATAAGACCTACAACGTTATTACATAATACTAAGTATTAGAATACATAATAAAGTTTCATAATGTAAATGGAAAAAAAAATCATTTCTAAAAATAATTCGATTTCAGCGCATTGTCCGTTTAGTCCGATACTAATATAAATAAAGGAGGGGGGGATGCATACCTGCCTAAAGGGCCAGTTGGTGTCCGTATCGTTGAAAGGAATTTCGATCCCTCCTTGAAGAATGACAAAAGTATTAGCAGCTGGAAGATCGTTATTCCTTTTTAAACGAGCTAAAAGTCTTTCACGATTTTCTCGAAAAAGGGACATGGGAACTTTAAGGGTATGATCGCCGCGTGCGTAATAAGATTCCATGTTGGATCTGTAAAATAGAAATATTTTTCGGAATTTAAACGGGAAAAAAATTTTTAATATTAATTATTTAATAAAAAAGAAAAAAAAATACGTTAATCATAAGCTTTAATATATGAACATTCGAACGGAACAAATTGACGATGAATGCGTTCCGAATAATTTCGAACCGTGAGAATGAGATACCATATATTATTTTCTTGCAATGATACTTTCTAAAAAGAAAGTAGATCCGCAACGTCAACGTTTACAATGCTGTTACGTTCGTTCGTTCGTTACTTCACGTAACTATACTTTTATTATTTATGTTTACGGAAGTCGATAATAGGTTAAGATCGTTCGTCGACAAAAATACATTATGAATATTTTACGTTAATAAAAGATCCAAGCCTAATGCTAATGTAATTCTAAACCCAATAAGATAAGTCATTAACTTTATCTTCGAATTGCGTCATATTTTGGAAACATTAATTTATTTATATATATGCATATATATAATAAAAATTATCGTAGATAATTATTCACGCATTATCATTAAAAGGATATAATCATGGAAAGAGGAATAAAAAATAACCAAAATATTAAAAAATATACACACACACACACAGGCACGAACGAAATATACATACATATTATTTTAATGTGATAATACATTCGATCGTCCGATCGTATCGTTTCATTTATGATCGAACATTTCAATGATACCTTTGGAAAGAGAAATGAAATATTAATTTCAATAGAAATTTCTTTTTCTTCGTGAATAAAATTAAATGATAGAAAAAAATATGAAGAAACGTAACAATGGTACGTATACATACGTGACCGTAGAATTAGATTCGGCCATCTTTCTTTCTGTCCGGTAATACACGACGAGTATAATCCGTTCGGTTGTATTTATTTCCTACGTGATCTCATTTACCAAGGTTTTATACGTCGAGAGATAATTTTTTGATAAGAATAATGAGAGAACAATAGGAAAATAAGTCGTATGTATATTGGTGAAACATATTATCGATACTTACCTTACGTCAGATCGACGCTTATTGGTTGAACCAACTAAAATGAATTTTCAACGACCAATTACAATGTAGCTATATACGACCGATGTCACTCATTGGTCGTTCGCCACTCTCTTATCTCAGAAATAAAAATAATACGATAATAATAATTTATTAATCTCTCAACTCAATGAAACAATCGAATGACGAAATCATGTTAAAAATATTATTAACAATAAATATCTTTGAAATTTCGAATGCATGTGTACGCCTTATGTTATCATAAATAACAACGGTCAACGGTGACACTCGAAATTACACTTTTTGATATATCAAAGTTCAATGATTTAATCAAATTAAATATTGCAATAATTATTTCTTATTGTTTACAATGTTATCGATCATAATATTTATACCAACGATGCACGTATGTATAGAGTCGATATCGTGTGTATATATATATATATATACATATATATATATGCAACTAGGTCACACATCTATGTTCGTTATCTCACGTTGAAATCTGTGTCAATATGCATCCAAGGTCAAAAGTTGTCATTAAAATTCCTCTTGTTTACTTCGCGAACGCGTGTATAGTAGGCGAGACATTTTAATCAATTAATGATATTTGTTAAAAATGTATGCTTCGAAGAGAGAAAAAAAATAAAAAAAATAAAAAAAAGAAAAAAAAAAAAGAAAAAAAAACAGAAAAAAATGAAAAGGAAAAAATAGCCGATATATAAAATCTAACGCGATAAACTTTGTTCGAAAAGAAGTCACGATGAAAAAAGTTAAAAAGGAAAGAAAGGAAGAAAAAAAAAAAGAAAAGAAACCCGATAATAAATTAGCTGAGCGAGCAGAATGACAAATACAGTAGAGTCATATGATATTTATACCGTGCTATGCAATCAAAATTAACACTGCTTTCGAAAGTTTTCACAGTCAACGTCGTGCAACAATATAGAGGTTAATCAGATATCGCACACATTTCAACCCGAGTTTTATTCTACCTACTACTGTTATTAAACTATTACTATTACTACTACTACAGTACTACTACTAATACTAATCGTTCGATGATTCGAATTCGTATTATATGCCAAATACATGTATATATATATTTGGCAATATATTTGTATATATGTGACACAACACAAATAATAAATATTTCGTTTTTTTCGTCTTTACTCTCTTTTTATTTATTGTTTTGAATCGTTGACAACAAAAACCAGATATGATCGCACAATACGACTTATCATTTTATTCGTTTATTCGTTATTCTTTTTAACGACGAACTTGAACGAAAGGAAAGAAAGAAAGAAAGAAAGAAAGAAAGAAAGAAAGAAAGGAAAAAAAAACATAAAGAAAGAAAATAAGAGCATAAATATTATCGTTTAGAAAAAGGAGAAAAATAAAAATAAGACAAAACAAAAATGAATTTATAAGCCTAATTAACACGTATACACACACGCACACATATCCACAAACATTCTTTTTTTATCCTCTCTCTCTCTCTCTCTCTCTCTGTCTCTCTCTTTCCGTTTCGATCACGAACACGATTACGCAGAGAAGTATTTAGTATATTTATTTCTTTTAATAACCTAACTAAAAGGCGATTTCATCAAATAAAACTCGTATATTCTTCCATTAGTGCCTCGCAAGCACCTTGCACGGCGCGCACACAACCGTCACACACATTTTTTTTTCTTTTTTTACATTCACATTGAAGAGAGATACAGCTATAAATATCGATTATATCGCATCGGTTTTCATATAGGAGCTGTTTCCTGTTCAATAATTTCCTTCAACATCAGATATGAATCATCATCATCATCATCATCATAACCACGCACTATGGGATTTGCCCTATTACGAATTGATTGCATCGTATTCTAACCTATAAAAAAAAAAAAAAAAAGAAATTCATAGCAGAGAAGTAAATAACTATGCACTAAAACATGCATAGCAAAATATAATCGTATTTTCTTGGATTTTCACTCTTCTTCCTCTTCCTCTTCTTCTTCTTCTTGATTGATTGATTGATTGATTGCTTTATTAATTAATTTAATTATATTTTTTTCAAATATCTCTTCACACAATCAAGTTTAATCACGCATAATACTCTAGAAGAAATGTAACGGCTTCGATGATAAAAGCTGCACGATCGCTTTTCCCCTCGACAAGAAAGCAAAGAAGAAAAAGAAAAAGAAAACGAAACAAAAGAAAAAGATAAGGACATCTTAATGAAATAAATGTCAACTATCGAGATCTTATAATAGATTTAAAAGGACGATTGACAATAATAATAATACGATCGTATTCCCTTCTTTTGTTCGGGTGTGGATTTTTCAAATTTCCAGAAAAAAGAACAAGATTAAAAAAAAAAAAAAAAAAAGGAAAGAAAAAGGAGCCTCGAAGACTCGTCGTGGGGATATTTTAACGAAGTTCGTGCTTTTCAACATCTTTTTCTTCTTTTTCTTTTTGTTTTGTTTTTTTAGGAGGGGGGAAGGGAGGGAAGGAGGGAGGGATCTTGTAATCGCAATTTTAATTTTAATTTTCTTTCTCCCCTATAGTATATTATTCTATCTATTTCTACTAGGAAGGATGCAATTAATTATTTTAGTGTATTGAAATGCGCTGGAGGTAGCCGATGAGAATATTATATATATACACACACACACACATATATATATATATATATATATATATATATATATATATGTACATATATATCTCATTTGTCGATGCACTTCGTTACTTAAATTATATTCATTTGATACACATTTTAATAACGTTACACATTCCCACAATACGAATACTCGTTTCTTGTTCCTATACGTATGGATATATATGTGTGTGTCAGGTGCACGTACGTACGTGTGCGTTGTGTGTGTAATACACGATACATTATACATACAAAGTAGATACGCTCAACTTCATATTAATTCAATGATATTTCGAGTATCGTTCGAATTCCTTTTCGAAAAAACAAAATAGTATTCTCTTTCGGTTTTCTCTTCCTATCTCTCGACGAATTACGGCAAACAAAAGAAACGTACATTTTACTCTTTGTCGTTAAATCGATCGATTGAATTTATGTGTATGTATATATGTATATATATATATATATATATATATATATATATATATATATATATACGTCGAGTCTATTAACGTAACGTACATTTATTAAAAGAAATTATAACAGAGAGGGGAGGCATGTTCATCTCGTTTCATAATTGTTTCGAATGACGCATTATGATTCCGAAACATCTCTATAATGACATTCGCTTTAATTCAAGTGTCATCAATGAAGTACGAATTAAAGAAGAAGAGGAAGAGGAGGAGAGAAGAAAAAAAAGAAACAAAAAGGATCGAACGATAGCACAAAGAAAATGTCTGGGCTTACTAGCGAATTTTTATTTCATCGGTTTTATCTACGGCGAGACAAGAAAAGGCGGCGTGCGAATTTTGTATGTTAGAATAATGTAGAAAAAAAAAAAAAAAGAAGGACCACGGAGAGTAGAGAATATTTCTTTTCCTTTTTTTATTTTCGTTCGTCCTTATGCTCCCCCCTCCCTCTCTCTCTCTCTCTCTCTCTCTCTCTCGCTCTCTCTCAGTCGAAACACAACGGTTTTCCAAGAATCTTCCCCCACTACTAGAAAATATCGTCATTAACGTTTGTGTCGCACGTAAGAGACCTCGTGACTCTCGTCGATACGCCCCTGTGCGTCCTTAGCCGATCTCAGCCGAACATCGCCGAAGATCATCTTCGTTTTCCGATGCCGTCATTGTGTGTACGCAATAATAATGGCGGCAATGTATTTACAAACACGGCCATTTGTGGTGGGGAATATGTCTGTTAAACGTGTTTACACACATACACACAAACACATACACATACACACACACGCGCGCGCGCGCGTGCACACGTACGTATACAGCACATATTTGGAGAGCGCCAAAAAACCGTTACTCATTTTATTTTCAATTTTTTCGATACGATCCCTTCTCGATCATTCGTGAAAACATTATTCGAACGAATAAATTAAAAGGTAAAAGAAAACAAATGAAATTCCTTGGCGCCTTCTTCATCTTCTTCATCTTCATCTTCATCTTCTACGTAGAATTAGAATGTTTTGGATTTAAACGATCGAACCTTTTCTCTAACCTTAATTCTTCATTATTATTGTTATTATCATTAT
The DNA here is from genome assembly GCA_911387935.1 of Dolichovespula saxonica. Lineage (NCBI taxonomy): Eukaryota > Metazoa > Arthropoda > Insecta > Hymenoptera > Vespidae > Dolichovespula > Dolichovespula saxonica. Next base: position 584,602 of record OU427014.1, read on the forward strand.
TGTTGTCGTCGTAGTTATGATTATTATTTTCTCTTTTACTCGATCGTTCTTCTTCTACACTTTTGATCGTCTATTTCTCTTTTTCATAATTCCACGGACTCGTAAACCGATGGTTCATCCTCGGAGTCATAGAAATAAGGTTTCCTTCGATACACCTTCGATCGTTCCTTAGCACCGTTCACTACCATCCCATCCTCCAAGACGTCTTCCTCTTCTTCCACATCGTCGTCGTCGTCGTCCTCGTCGTCCTCGTCTTCCTCATCCTCGTCCTCCTCTAGTCGATCGTTTTCCAAACGTTCCAACTCGTCGATATTCGCTTGCAATCTTTTAACAGCCTCCTTTATCAAGCCGCCCTCCCGTAAAAGTTCTTGCAAAAATTCGTAGGGATCGTCTTCTCTGTCGTTATTGGAACAATCGTCATCGTGATGATGATGATGATGATGATGGTGGTGATGACGACGATGACGGTGTCGGTGATGACGATGATTACACCGGTGGCAACATTGTTGCTGTTGTTGACAGTAATGAGCCTGTGGTCGAAATTCGGCCTGCTGACGATGATGTAGCTGTTGCTGTTGTTGTTGTTGTTGTTGTTGTTGTTGATCGTGTTCCTGTTGGAGTTGAACGCCGTTCAGCTTCTCATTTAGATTTTGTTTAGCGCAAATATCGCAACCATCGGGATCGGCCCAAGAAGCACGGGATGGTATCCGATATGGTGTAGCTCGGTTTTTTCTATGTACCACGCTCGATTTAGCTTTCAATCCGCTCAATCGTAGGTTCTCCTTGATTTGGGATACGAGAAGATCAACGTCGCGAGATAGAAAATCCTGAGTTGTTTCTCCTGGCATCACTTCGATCAGGTACGTTGTATCTTGAGCAGTTGGCATCCTCGTAGATTATTTAATAATTCTCTTTTTAAATCAATCCTTTTTCCCCAATATTATTTCTAATCCCTTCCAATCCTTCGGAGATATTGCCTTTGATAGAAACTCGTCGACACTGTTATGTGTGTATATATATATATATATATATATGTATATATATATGTATATACGCCTTCTCAACGATCGGATCGATTCTTTGTTTACAACAGAGACCGGCCGCCTCCTTGACTATTTGCACACATAAAGATATATATATATATATATATATATATATATGTATAGACATACACATACACACATACACACAGGTGCGCGCACACTAACACACACACAACGTTCCTCTTGTTGCGTGGCTCGGATCGATCAATGTACTCTTTACTTTTTAGCCCATGTACCGTAAAAGAGACAAGGCCTCCTATCGCTCTTCGCGTACGTACGTATATACTCACTTATTATATGTATTTTATATATGCACAGGCACACAACACATACACATACATATGTATCATATATCTATATATATATATATATATTATATATATATATATATTATATATATATATATCACGTAGAAGAACACAAGTAGTTCACGCGACAGAGATCACGTTGTTCTGTTATGCCGGAGCTTGGAGTACACGTCAATGATTCGATTGCCATGCGCTCGAACGCTCGCGCGCAATTACCATCACCACCACCACCACCACCACCACCCCACCCCACCACCACCACCACTACCAGAAGAGAGTACCAGCAGAGAGGAACCAGCAGTAGCACCACCACCACCACCACCACTATTATTATTACTACTACTACTACTACTACTACTACCACTTTACACGCCACTAATCACGACGTGGACTATCCTTCTTCGAGCACGTTTGGACACCGCAAAGTGTGATTCATTCGATAAATACGCCCGATATTTATTCCATCCTCTCTTGCCTCTTCTTCTTTTTTTTTTTTTTCCTTTCTTTCTTTATTGTTGTTTTGTTTTTTCCTTCTTTCGTATCTTTCCTTGTTTTTCAATTAACTTAGTTCCTCCTCCCTTCGTACATTTAACGTAGAAACGTTCTTGTTGTTGTTGTTGTTGTTGTTGTTGTTGTTTTCAATGAAATGCAAAGGTTCATATGAAAGAAGACAAGCTCTAAATATATATATATATATATATATTGTCCTTCCGTATACGTCATATATACATACACATATATTATATATCAATTTACTTTTATACAATATTTCATTTTCTCTCACGACACATCGGAACATTTAGTTTGAAAAAAGTATCAATGTTTGATCCTGGCTTGTCCTTTACTTCTAACATTATTGCTTCATAGTTATCATGATCATCACTATTACTCTCTCTCTCTATTTTGTAATATCTCGTTTACCATAACGTTTATTATACTATTTCGATCGATTATACGCCAACAATTCTCTCATTGACATACACTCTTTTTTATATATACATCAAACCATGATATTCAAGTATATTCACACGTTAATGTAAAATGATAAAACACAAAGCTTCTCTTTCCTTTTTATTTTTTTATCTTAACGACACACAATGTTAACGTTAATATGTTGAGTGTGTGTGTGAGAGAGAGAGAGAGAGAGGTAGAGAGAGAGAGAGAGAGAGAGACAAAGGACCAAACTCAGTCGTTCGTTATACACTTGCGAGAGACGACGATATCGCACCAGACACGTTCGTCCATCAGCCATGAACCTTCTTTACTACTATGTTATTATTGTTTTGGCCACGTAGCGCATGCGCGCATATATTCCCCTCCACGGTCTTGTAAACAAACCGTTAACTCGCGAGCCCCGGCGAATCGATAATACCCTCTTCTCTCGCCACGTCCCAGTTCCACGTAACTTTGCTCACTCACTCTCTCTCTCTCTCTCTCATCATTCTATTTACATCCCCACCAGTCTGTCTCAACAAACCCCCACCATGCTTTCCCAACGTCTCCCCACTCATACTATTAAAAAAAAAAAAAAAAAATATATATACGTTGAGAGCCTTCTGGCGTCACCGTTAACCGATCTCTAACACACATGAAAGACGTTTTCATCCAGCTATGGATGATGCCTTCCATCTGTATGTATATAAATATATATATATATGTGTGTGTGTTTGTGTTGTGTGCGCGTGCGTGCGTGTACAGAGAGAGAGAGAGAGAGAGAGAGAGAGAGAGAGAGAGAGAGAGAGAGAGAGAGAGAGAGAGAGAGAGAGAGAGAGAGAGAGAGAGAGAGAGAGAGAGAGAGAGAGAGAGAGAGAGAGAGAGAGAGAGAGATAAAGTAGAAGGGATAACATTTTAGACCCTTCGACGTCTCCTCCTGCTAAAGGATTTCATTGGTTTTTTTCTTTTTCATTTTTCTTTTTTTTTTTTTTTTTTTTAAAGAAGGAAGGAAATGACATAAATGCGAATCAACGATATATATTTTAGTATCCATTATACGTTCCTTATACTTGTTATATCGCTTCTATTTACGTTTAGATCGTTCGATTGTTCGTTAACGATTTGCATCGTAAGCGCATTTTTCCTGGTCACTGTATCACAGTGAGCGCATATATGCGCGCAGTCAATGAAAAGTGCCGATCGGAAGTGGTTTCGGGGTAAAATAAGACGAGGAAAAAAAAATAAAAAAAAAAAAAACACAAACAAAAATAGAAAAAATGAATAGAAATATGTCGCGTTTCCGACGCGAACAGTGGGAAGAGGTAATTAGACCGACAAAACGCAGGCGTTTCGTTGCGGTTTTTTTTTTTTTTTTTTTTTTTTTTGATAATAACGGCGATAGCGATCAAAGTGCGAGCGATTTCGAGTGGGAGGGAAAAAAAAATGACCGAAATAAAAAATAAATTTATATTTGTTCGCAAAACGTTGTGTAATTTGTTTATCGAATATTAAAATAAGTTGGCATATTGGGAGAAGGGAAGAGCTGATTGGCTACGCAATGACAAAGAAATTCCTTCGAGTTGTTTGACTTTTGAAGAAAGTTTTTTGTTGAACGAATCGTATAAACCGTCGAAATTAACGAACTTAGATATGATTCGTGACCGGACGAGAAACAAATAGGCAGCAAAAAACGAATGGGAACAACAAACATCGAAGCAGGCATAGGCAAAGTCGATAATCGGTTTAAAATCGTTACGAAGTCGTAACGTTGGAAGAACAAAAATAGCTTAGGAAAAAACATATTTGCTTTTCGCGTGCTTCGACGATCAATGCGACAATTCCCATGTGCCATCGTGCATTGACCATTTCAAGTCTTAATCATGTTGTTCAAAATAATTAGATTCCATTTCTTTTATTATTATTATTATTATTATTATTAATCTATAATGAAATAAAAGTTCCCTAATAAAATACTTTATTTATGCAATATCGTTTTCATTTTTCATATTTTCGAACATTTTCATTTAAATACAATAAAAAATAAAATTTCGCGATAAGAACGAATTTTCCACTTATCCGTGTGATGCAAATGTGTTAAACAAATATGTGTGTATATATATATATATATATATATTTATTGTAAAAAATGCGTTAAAAAACGTTAAGAGAATCTTTTCAACTTATTATACCTATTATCATTATACTTATTATACCTATTGTCTTTTATTCGCTACCCCTTCTGAAATGTGATCGATCTGCCATTCGCTTCATTTCTTCGTAATGCTTCTTCAATGTCTCTGGATCGGCCAAAAATCTTTGCCATAAAATTTCTTTTTCTCTTTTCAAGTCTTTATTATTTATCTGAAAATTAAATAGGAAAATGTGTGATCACATGTTATTTATAAAATCTATGTAATCCTCAAATATAATTATAGTAATTACCATTGTTTCTTTGAATAAATTCCTTATTGTCATTACATTTGCTTTAATGCTTTCTAATTGATCGGACGTATTCTCGTATTGCACATTCAAATCGTACGAAAGTGGTACGAGGCTCTTTGTAATTCCATTATTTGTTTCTTTGTCGTAACTACTCAATACTTTCTCCTCCCTAAAAGTAAGGGGTTTTTAAAATTGTTAATAAATCATTAAGGATGTATATAAAGTACATTCTGAAGGATTATGTATGTATTTATATATACAGACACACAAATTTTTAATACTTACAACAATGATATTTTACTGATTTGTTCCTTCATATAAGTATCGAGTATAGCTTGTTTCTTCTCTTTATTATCTGCTATTAGATCATTATATTTGGCCAGTGCACGATTTAATGCGTCCGGAGAAACGTCGTCGATCAAAGCCATCGATATAAATAACTCGTTGAAGATATTTTGATCGATAATGGACGCTTGAAAAGCATCGTATTCTTTTTGCTGCTGTCTCATAATTTCCTGGATATATTGGAAGAGCATTAGGTGAGAGAATTTTATTCCAGTTGTCTTATCGTCGTTATAAATTAAAACAAACATTTTACTTACGCAGCGTGACGAAGAAAGCGAATATTCCGTGGCAAGGTAATGACGAGCATCTCCTATAAACTCGGATATTTCTTTAAGAGTATGAAATTGCATGTCCATTAATATACATAATAGATCGGAATACGTATGGCCGTGTTCACGTGTTAAAGATAAAAGAGATTTTAGTTGTTCAAATCGAACGTTTCTTCGCTTCAATTTTGCGCGCGCAGCTTGTTTCAATACTTGGGCCACCTCATTTTCTACGTATTGTTCTATAGCTTTGGTAAGTTGTCCTTCTCTTAAAAGAGTAATCTTCTCTTCCAAAAAATCTCTTCTTTTTTTCAAGTCCATAATCTCGGCTCTAGTAACGAATAACACTGAATAGAATACAATAGAGATGTAATTTATTTTATTCACTCACTGTAAATGCCTTTCCTCTGGTATCTTTAGGTCTCCGTTGTTCCATACGAATCTGACGTAATCCAACATCGCTCTGCCAGCGGCTTCGCGTAATTTAGCGTAGACTTTTTTAAACATCGAATCGGTAAGCCTGTAATATACGGATTAGACTTAAATTGATTTCGATTTAATCAATAATCATGTACTAGTAAAATGAAAATACTTTGATTTGCATAATGCCAATTCCTGTTTCTGTCTATAGGTTTCCTTTTCTTTCCTGTCCTTATCCTCTTGATTATCCGTACTGAATTGCTGCTTAATCAGAATATCTAAATAATCATTGTAAAGCTTGATCTTTTTGATGAATAGATTGATGGGCATTTGTATCCATAATATCGGTTCTCCTTTCTATTAGAATAAATACATTAACCTTTTATACGATTAATCGAATAATATCACATTAAATTACTTACATTTTCAGCCGCGTCCGTATATATATTAAGAAGCTGTTCCGTTTCTCTGAAGAAGCTACGGTTTTGTTTGTCTAGTTTTTCCAAACTAATATTACAATCGTTAAATGCTTGAACCAGTTCAATTTGTTCCTTTTTCAATTGATCCTCTGTTTGTTCTATCTCGTCTTCCAATTTATATTCCAGTTTTCTACAAATAATATTCTGTTATCGTACTACGTTAAATTAAGTTTTATAGATTATGATTATAAAATGAACGCACAGCTCAACCTACTTTAAATTGGATATATTATCTTTTAATGATTCTATATAGTCTTCCTCCATTTTGTTAAGATCTTTTAAAGTTTCATATTCAAAAGACATTTCCTCTATGTCTTCATCTTTGAAATCGATCGATTTCAACAATTCCGGATTATCCCGAGTATATTCTTCCAGGGCATCATCCAATGCTTGACCAGTCAGCCATTCTCCCGTCTTTTGTAACTGGTTTTTCCTATAAAATAATTCGAATATCAATATGAGATATAATTACGAAACGTCGACGAACAATAAGTATCTTACAAATCTATTTCTTCTTTTGTCAATACATTTGCCTGGCTTACATTATCGCAAAACCATTGTAGAAAAGGTTGCGTCGTCGTATCATCGCATATCGTATCTAAAATTTCAGGTGTTACGGTAGCCGCCAGGTCTGGCCTTAACTTTTTGATTTTTTTATGAAGTCTTTTACCGGACACGCTCATATCGAATGAATTTTAAATAGAACATGGACGAACATCGAACGGTCAACTGTTCTGGCTAAAACTACCATAAAATAAATTGGCCCAATACTTATATGTACGTATGATTGCTCCATCTGGCGGAGAAGGGAAAATTAAAAAGATCTGAAATTTAAACCAATCGATCTCGGATTCTATTCCAAAGGAAATAATATAATACAAATATACAATATACGTTAAAAATTACTATGTGCTGAAAGAAGACGCGAAAAGCAAAGTACGCTCTTAGAAAAACGAGCCATCCAAGAGCCAATAATTCGATTTTAAGCCGATTATCGACTTAGCCTATGCCTGTCTCAATATTTCTTTTTATCATTTCGTTTTTCTGTCGGTCACGACTCATATCTAAGTTAGTTAGTTCGACGATTTTATACGATCTTTACACCAAAACCTTTCTTCGAAACTTAAACAATTCGAAGGAACGTCTTTGTCCTTTCCTTCTCTTCTCCTAATATTCTAACCTAGGCTTTTTCCACTTTGAAAAATACCAGTTATACTTGTTAGTAGTATTCTAGATGTTGTTATCATAATTATATTGTATTTTTTTTATAATTGGCATTGTGGCCAGCAGAGCTATATTTCTAACGCGAAGTAAGAGAACAATTTTTCTACGTGAAGCGACCTTCATCGCTGGTAGGGTGCGAGACGCCCACTTCCAAACGCTCTCGTAGTTGCGTCGTGCGCAACACCATGTCGGCTTCTTTTTTTTTTTTGGAAAGGATTATATTAATTTATACCGATTATACATGTGAATGTAAAGTTTAAAAAATATTATATAATTTAGAAAGAGAGAAATTATAAGGGCAATAAATATCTTCCAGTTAAAGTTTAATAAAGTCTACTCCAACGATTTCCGTTTATGTATCTGGTATACTAGTATATATTCGTATACCATGCATATCTTTGATTTCTTCTTTAAGTACCTGAAAATAAATATGATACATATTATAAATCGTTATACTTAAATGTCTTAATGTCTTAATGCCCACTCTTACCTCATTTATAATTCGATGCTGTTTAACTATGTTCAAACCTTTGAATTCAGGCGCAATAACGTTTATTTCGAACATGGCGCCGCAGCCACCTAAAGAAAGAAAGAACATTAGAAAACAGACCAGGGAGAATATGCCTTATATACTATTTACCGGAAACGTCCGTTACTTCTATAAGTTGAGCTTTAGGAAATTTGTTCCGTAACAAAGAAATCATTTTTTGTTCGGCCTGCTTGCCTGCAAGCGCACCATTTGGTCCATTCCATACTCGTGACAGTAACTGAAACACTTTCGTTTTAGTCGTCTTCCTCATTTTTGTTTGAAACGGTTACTATAGGGAAAGTTGTATGGGTCGTGTAAGTTTAATAAACAGGTAACCTAAATCGATCTCAATTAAGGATAATTGTGTGAAGGTATAATGTTTTGTTTCAAATCGTAGTAGATACAAATATAATCTGTTTTATACGATTAATCATATTTTATTACCTACCGAAATATTGCGAAAATTTGATGTTAATATACGACCGAACATAGCTGAGATATACTTGCTGTTTCTTTTCTTTTTATCTAAAATACATTTATCTTTTGTTATAATCTTTCTAAACTCTTATTTAAAAATAACAACAACAAAAATAAGTGAATAAAGATACACCCTCGTTCGATTATTTCTCCGATATATAGGTTATACATAAAAAGATCGCATGGAATGGATCAGCTGATATCAAATAGTGGAACAACAGCGCCACTACCCGCCAAAGTTTGAAATACTATTAACTATTACATTGCGCGTACGGAGCTCTGCGCGTTCAACGCGCTCTCAAGGCCCGCACATTTTCGAACGCTCGAGAAAGCATGCTTGGCAAGCAATAGGAAGCGGATACGCACATACAGCTAAAGTTTATTTAAGCAGCCATTCGCTCGGTATTACTTGTGTTATATAACCTAGATACGGATTAAGATATATCGCAAGTAATATCGATTACCAGGTCTCACCACGTGGAGGTTGCTGCATCTGGAGACCCGCGGGCTAACGCTGACTCTACTTTAAAATCCGCGTTCGCGAGTTAATCTGATCGAAGTTTCGAGCAAACAAAACAAAGTCCACGGTAGGACTTTTAATCGCGTTCGCGAGCTCGCGTAAGTGCTAGCAAAACGGATGACTCTAGGGGTTGAAATTCGAAATGACATGAACTATTGATTAATGCGGATCCCTACGCTAAACGATTCACAGGACCCTAGTCAATAGCTATGCACAACACTACTAGGTGGCACCGTTCGTGTATCCCGAATCTCGAACCAAAATGAAGTCCTTGACGTGGACTTTAAATCGCGCACGGACACTTACGCGAGTATTAGAAAAACGGTGACTCTACTCTAATATCCGCGATCCCGATTCGTTATATCTTTCCGCATCGGGAGAGACCTTCTGGCTTCTCAGCTCACTGGAAGCGTTTAAAGCCCCGCTGACGGAAAGCTCCACCGTCCGGAAACACCGTCAGCTTGGGATATAACGGGGATTTATTAAGCACGACTGTTCGTGCGTTCCGAGTTTCGAACGAAAATATAAAGAAAAAAAAAAAAAAAGAAAAAAAAAAGAAAAAAAAACCTCGATAAAACTAAATCGCGTCCGCGGGCACGCGAAAGAAACAATGACTCTACTCTACAATTCGCGTTTTCGGCATAAAAAGCAAACAAACGAAATTTAATCGCGCCCGCGAACACCCACGCCTGTGCCAGCCGACACGCGCGCGAGTGTTCTCCCTATCCTACCCGTATCGCGTAAAAATCCACGATGTTCCTTCGATAACCCCCCAAACAACACCCCAACCACCCCCAAAAACCCCCAAAAATCCCCCAAAAATCCCTCGACGTCCCTCGGCGTCCCACGATGATCCCTCGGCGTCCCTCGATGATCCCTCGTCGTCCCACGGTGTCCCTCGACGATCCCTCGACGTCCCTCGATGATCCCTCGACGATACCTAAAAAGAAAAAGAGAAAGAAAAAGAGAAAGAAAAAGAGAAAGAGCAGAAAAGAGAAAAGAAAGAAAATAAAAGAAAAGAAAGAAGGAGACCCGCACAGAAGCCCACACCCATAGGCCGGCCCCTCCTATGGGTCCCACCCGAGACATATAAATAATAATTAATAAAAGTGAATACATATAAATAGGAATGACAGTAAAGTTTTCGATGCGTTTCAATTATAAATCAATAGCAAAGAGAGCCACCATAGAGCTTTACGTGATGCTCAGAGAGCAGCCCGCCAAAAGGCCCTCACCCATAGGCCCCTCCTATGGGTCCCACCCGAAACTTATAAATAATAATTAATAAAAATAAATACATATAAATATGAATGGACAGTGAAGTTTTATGTGCGTTTCAATTATAAATCAATAGCATATCTATTAATCGGTAGTATATACGATAGTACATGTATATAATCGTTACAACGTTGCTAAATTTAAAATAATTTAATACAATTTTTGAGACATGAGAAATGAACAATATGGAAAAATAGAAAATAATCAATTTTGATTGAATGTAAATGCAGCCATTAGCTCGACAGTACTTGCGTTATTTACAATTATCATATATCGCATGTAACATCGATTACCAGGTCTCACCACGTGGAGGTTGCTGCATCTGGAAACCCGCGGGCTAACGCTGACTCTACTTTAAAATCCGCGTTCGAGAGTTAATCTGATCGAAGTTTCGAGCAAACAAAACAAAGTCCACGGTAGGACTTTTAATCGCGTTCGCGAGCTCGCGTAAGTGCTAGCAAAACGGATGACTCTAGGGGTTGAAATTCGAAATGACATGAACTATTGATTAATGCGGATCCCTACGCTAAACGATTCACAGGACCCTAGTCAATAGCTATGCACAACACTACTAGGTGGCACCGTTCGTGTATCCCGAATCTCGAACCAAAATGAAGTCCTTGACGTGGACTTTAAATCGCGCACGGACACTTACGCGAGTATTAGAAAAACGGTGACTCTACTCTAATATCCGCGATCCCGATTCGTTATATCTTTCCGCATCGGGGGAGACCTTCTGGCTTCTCAGCTCACTGGAAGCGTTTAAAGCCCCGCTGACGGAAAGCTCCACCGTCCGGAAACACCGTCAGCTTGGGATATAACGGGGATTTATTAAGCACGACTGTTCGTGCGTTCCGAGTTTCGAACGAAAATATAAAGAAAAAAAAAAAAAAAAAAAAAAAGAAAAAAAAAAGAAAAAAAACCTCGATAAAACTAAATCGCGTCCGCGGGCACGCGAAAGAAACAATGACTCTACTCTACAATTCGCGTTTTCGGCATAAAAAGCAAACAAACGAAATTTAATCGCGCCCGCGAACACCCACGCCTGTGCCAGCCGACACGCGCGCGAGTGTTCTCCCTATCCTACCCGTATCGCGTAAAAATCCATGATGTTCCTTCGATAACCCCCCAAACAACACCCCAACCACCCCCAAAAACCCCCAACCACCCCCAAAAACCCCCAAAAATCCCTCGACGTCCCTCGGCGTCCCTCGATGATCCCTCGTCGTCCCACGGCGTCCCTCGACGATCCCTCGACGTCCCTCGATGATCCCTCGACGATACCTAAAAAGAAAAAGAGAAAGAAAAAGAGAAAGAAAAAGAGAAAGAGCAGAAAAGAGAATAGAAAGAAAATAAAAGAAAAGAAAGAAGGAGACCCGCACAGAAGCCCACACCCATAGGCCGGCCCCTCCTATGGGTCCCACCCGAGACATATAAATAATAATTAATACAAGTAAATACAAAGAAATAATAATGACAGAAAATTAATAATACATGATAGTGTATGAATAATAATTAATAATAATATCTATAATAAATCTAAAAAATATAATATCTAAAATTACATGACAATGACAAAATACTGTACAATAGATGGACAAAATCGTAGTACCAAAATCGAGCTCGATTTTTTCTTATTGAAATGAAAAGACCCACCATAGAGCCTTACGCAATACTGAGAGAGAAACCCGCCAAAAGGCCCTCACCCATAGGCCTCCCTATGGGTCCCACCCGAGACTTATAAATAATAATTAATAAAAGTAAATACATATAAGTAGGAATGACAGTAAAATTTTAGAAATATTATATTAGTAATAAAATATTATATTAGTAATATTATATTAGTTCGCGAACCCAAGACCTGAAACAAGCTGAAAAGACATAAAGAAAGAAAAAAATATTATATTACTACTGTGAAGAACAAAAATTAATTTAACTTAAAAAAAGTAAAAGAAAATTAAAAATTCTGGAAAACGATCTAAAGAAATATTATTTACCCTGAAAGAAATATTATATTAACAGTATTACTATATTACATTAGTAAATAAAAAATATTAGAAATATTATATTAATAATAAAATATTATATTAGTAATATTATATTAGTTCGCAAACCTAAGACCTGAAACAAGCTGAAAAGACATAAGGAAAGAAAAAAATATTATATTACTACTGTGAAGAATAAAAATTAATTTAACTTAAAAAAGTAAAAGAAAATTAAAAATTCTGTAAAACGATCTAAAGAAACATTATTTACCCTGAAAAAAATATTGTATTAATAAAGATTGGCAATACTTAGATAACTTGGTACTCATCCCAATTCGCTTATTTCTGCTCCATGTGCTCCATGTGCTCCACGTGCTCCAGTTTCTATGTTAACGCGTCGTAGATCAAGAGAAAACTAACTCGGTAATCGTTAGAGTTAGTAAAAAAAGGTTTAGGTTTATAGTATCCAAGGTCGACTCCCCCCAGATAAAGATTTTAAGTATTGAGACATTCAAACGAATTTATTTTAAGTTTTTCGCATGTTTTTGTCGTTTCAATGTTTAAATAATTCCACTATTGTTTAAATATTAATATATAGTACCCGTGTACAATAGAAATCGTTCAAATAATTAGAAAATCAGCAAAACTATTAATTTCTAAGTTCTCGCGTTTTGATTTAGAAAGTCTCGATGTATACGCGTCGAAGTGCAAAGTTAAACTGACCCGGTTATTGTCAAAGTTAGTGAAAAACCGTATATAATATAATATATAACAATTTCAAAACAGATGTAATAATGAATATATTAAATAATAAAATAATTTTTGATTTTGATCGACGTCCCTCGACGTCCCTCGATGATACCTCGACGATACCGGAAAGAAAAAGAGAAAGAGCAGAAAAGAGAATAGAAAGAAAATAAAAGAAATGAAAAGAAAGTCGGAGATCCGCACAGAAGCCCGCACCCATAGGCCCTTCCTATGGGTCCCACCCAAAACTTATAAATAATAATTAATAAAAGTAAATACATATAAATAAGAACGACAGTAAAGTATTCTGTGCGTTTTAATTATAAATCAATAGCAAAGTGACCCACCATAGAGCTTTACACGATGCTCAGAGAGCAACCCGCCAAAAGGCCCTCACCCATAGGCCCCTCCTATGGGTCCCACCCGAGATTTATAAATAATAATTGATAAAAATAAATACATATAAATATGAATGGACAGTAAAGTTTTATGTGCGTTTCAATTATAAATCAATAGCATATCTATTAATCGGTAGTATATACGATAGTACATGTATATAATCGTTACAACGTTGCTAAATTTAAAATAATTTAATACAATTTTTGAGACATGAGAAATGAACAATATGGAAAAATAGAAAATAATCAATTTTGATTGAATGTAAATGCAGCCATTAGCTCGACAGTACTTGCGTTATTTACAATTATCATATATCGCATGTAACATCGATTACCAGGTCTCACCACGTGGAGGTTGCTGCATCTGGAAACCCGCGGGCTAACGCTGACTCTACTTTAAAATCCGCGTTCGAGAGTTAATCTGATCGAAGTTTCGAGCAAACAAAACAAAGTCCACGGTAGGACTTTTAATCGCGTTCGCGAGCTCGCGTAAGTGCTAGCAAAACGGATGACTCTAGGGGTTGAAATTCGAAATGACATGAACTATTGATTAATGCGGATCCCTACGCTAAACGATTCACAGGACCCTAGTCAATAGCTATGCACAACACTACTAGGTGGCACCGTTCGTGTATCTCGAATCTCGAACCAAAATGAAGTCCTTGACGTGGACTTTAAATCGCGCACGGACACTTACGCGAGTATTAGAAAAACGGTGACTCTACTCTAATATCCGCGATCCCGATTCGTTATATCTTTCCGCATCGGGAGAGACCTTCTGGCTTCTCAGCTCACTGGAAGCGTTTAAAGCCCCGCTGACGGAAAGCTCCACCGTCCGGAAACACCGTCAGCTTGGGATATAACGGGGATTTATTAAGCACGACTGTTCGTGCGTTCCGAGTTTCGAACGAAAATATAAAGAAAAAAAAAAAAGAAAAAAAAAAGAAAAAAAAGAAAAAAAAACCTCGATAAAACTAAATCGCGTCCGCGGGCACGCGAAAGAAACAATGACTCTACTCTACAATTCGCGTTTTCGGCATAAAAAGCAAACAAACGAAATTTAATCGCGCCCGCGAACACCCACGCCTGTGCCAGCCGACACGCGCGCGAGTGTTCTCCCTATCCTACCCGTATCGCGTAAAAATCCACGATGTTCCTTCGATAACCCCCCAAACAACACCCCAACCACCCCCAAAAACCCCCAAAAATCCCCCAAAAATCCCTCGACGTCCCTCGGCGTCCCACGATGATCCCTCGGCGTCCCTCGATGATCCCTCGTCGTCCCACGGTGTCCCTCGACGATCCCTCGACGTCCCTCGATGATCCCTCGACGATACCTAAAAAGAAAAAGAGAAAGAAAAAGAGAAAGAAAAAGAGAAAGAGCAGAAAAGAGAAAAGAAAGAAAATAAAAGAAAAGAAAGAAGGAGACCCGCACAGAAGCCCACACCCATAGGCCGGCCCCTCCTATGGGTCCCACCCGAGACATATAAATAATAATTAATAAAAGTGAATACATATAAATAGGAATGACAGTAAAGTTTTCGATGCGTTTCAATTATAAATCAATAGCAAAGAGAGCCACCATAGAGCTTTACGTGATGCTCAGAGAGCAGCCCGCCAAAAGGCCCTCACCCATAGGCCCCTCCTATGGGTCCCACCCGAAACTTATAAATAATAATTAATAAAAATAAATACATATAAATATGAATGGACAGTGAAGTTTTATGTGCGTTTCAATTATAAATCAATAGCATATCTATTAATCGGTAGTATATACGATAGTACATGTATATAATCGTTACAACGTTGCTAAATTTAAAATAATTTAATACAATTTTTGAGACATGAGAAATGAACAATATGGAAAAATAGAAAATAATCAATTTTGATTGAATGTAAATGCAGCCATTAGCTCGACAGTACTTGCGTTATTTACAATTATCATATATCGCATGTAACATCGATTACCAGGTCTCACCACGTGGAGGTTGCTGCATCTGGAAACCCGCGGGCTAACGCTGACTCTACTTTAAAATCCGCGTTCGAGAGTTAATCTGATCGAAGTTTCGAGCAAACAAAACAAAGTCCACGGTAGGACTTTTAATCGCGTTCGCGAGCTCGCGTAAGTGCTAGCAAAACGGATGACTCTAGGGGTTGAAATTCGAAATGACATGAACTATTGATTAATGCGGATCCCTACGCTAAACGATTCACAGGACCCTAGTCAATAGCTATGCACAACACTACTAGGTGGCACCGTTCGTGTATCCCGAATCTCGAACCAAAATGAAGTCCTTGACGTGGACTTTAAATCGCGCACGGACACTTACGCGAGTATTAGAAAAACGGTGACTCTACTCTAATATCCGCGATCCCGATTCGTTATATCTTTCCGCATCGGGGGAGACCTTCTGGCTTCTCAGCTCACTGGAAGCGTTTAAAGCCCCGCTGACGGAAAGCTCCACCGTCCGGAAACACCGTCAGCTTGGGATATAACGGGGATTTATTAAGCACGACTGTTCGTGCGTTCCGAGTTTCGAACGAAAATATAAAGAAAAAAAAAAAAAAAAAAAAAAAGAAAAAAAAAAGAAAAAAAACCTCGATAAAACTAAATCGCGTCCGCGGGCACGCGAAAGAAACAATGACTCTACTCTACAATTCGCGTTTTCGGCATAAAAAGCAAACAAACGAAATTTAATCGCGCCCGCGAACACCCACGCCTGTGCCAGCCGACACGCGCGCGAGTGTTCTCCCTATCCTACCCGTATCGCGTAAAAATCCACGATGTTCCTTCGATAACCCCCCAAACAACACCCCAACCACCCCCAAAAACCCCCAAAAATCCCCCAAAAATCCCTCGACGTCCCGCGGCGTCCCACGATGATCCCTCGGCGTCCCTCGATGATCCCTCGTCGTCCCACGGCGTCCCTCGACGATCCCTCGACGTCCCTCGATGATCCCTCGACGATACCTAAAAAGAAAAAGAGAAAGAAAAAGAGAAAGAAAAAGAGAAAGAGCAGAAAAGAGAATAGAAAGAAAATAAAAGAAAAGAAAGAAGGAGACCCGCACAGAAGCCCACACCCATAGGCCGGCCCCTCCTATGGGTCCCACCCGAGACATATAAATAATAATTAATACAAGTAAATACAAAGAAATAATAATGACAGAAAATTAATAATACATGATAGTGTATGAATAATAATTAATAATAATATCTATAATAAATCTAAAAAATATAATATCTAAAATTACATGACAATGACAAAATACTGTACAATAGATGGACAAAATCGTAGTACCAAAATCGAGCTCGATTTTTTCTTATTGAAATGAAAAGACCCACCATAGAGCCTTACGCAATACTGAGAGAGAAACCCGCCAAAAGGCCCTCACCCATAGGCCTCCTCCTATGGGTCCCACCCGAGACTTATAAATAATAATTAATAAAAGTGAATACATATAAATAGGAATGACAGTAAAGTTTTCGATGCGTTTCAGTTATAAATCAATAGCAAAGAGAGCCACCATAGAGCTTTACGTGATGCTCAGAGAGCAGCCCGCCAAAAGGCCCTCACCCATAGGCCCCTCCTATGGGTCCCACCCGAAACTTATAAATAATAATTAATAAAAGTAAATACATATAAATAGGAATGACAGTGAAGTTTTATGTGCGTTTCAATTATAAATCAATAGCATATTTATTAATCGATAATATATACGATAATACATCTATATAATCGTTACAACGTTGCTAAGAATGTCATACTGTTTAAATGTTAATAAATTATATTTCATGTATATCGTATATTGTTTAAATGTTAGTAATTTATATTACATTCAATTTATTTTTTTTATATTTATAATATTTGTATTATTATTTAATATATTCACATAATGAATATATTAAATAATAAAACAATTTTTGAGTAATGAGATATGAACAATATGGAAAAATTTAATTAAATTTATTAAATTTATAAATTTTAAATAAATTTTGATTGCATTTAAATGCAGCCATTAGCTCGACAGTACTTGCGTTATTTACAATCAAATCATATATCGCAAGTAATATCGATTACCAGGTCTCACCACAAGGAGGTTGCTGCAAATGGAGACCCACGGGCTAAAGACTCTACTGTTAATATCAATTATTTTGGAATTATATAAAATCAATTATATATAACATCATTATTATAACATATTCATTAATAATTATTATAATTTGGAAAAAGAAAGAAAGAAACAAACGCGAAACGAATCACAAATTTTTTTCTAATCAATCGCGATTAGACGAAAATTTATGAATCCGTTTGATATCGACCTACATACCCGGTAAAGAATAGAGCCCTTCATATGGAATTCTATTCCCTTTAAACTAACGTGGACACACCGCGCATAATGTACATTAAATTAAAAATACAACGAAACGCTTAACATACGCATGTAATACATCTATAATATACATTATATATAATAAGCCTATAATATATATATATATATATATATATATATATATATATATATATATAATACGCCTATAATATATAGTTATATATATATTACGCCTATAATATATATAATACGCTTATATTACACCTTATATATAACACTCATACAATACATCTTATATATAACACTCTTATAATACACCTTATATATAACACGCTTATAATATATATATATATATAATACGCCTATAATATATATAATGTGTGAATTTCTTATAATAAATCAGAAATCATCTGTGAACATAAAACATGTAAACCATTTCATGATTATTAAAGAGGAAGCAATCGAAATAATGTGTGAATTTCTTATAATAAATCAGAAATCATCTGTGAACATGAAACACGTAGACCATTTCATGATTATTAAACAGGAAGCAATCGAAAAAATGTGTGAATTTCTTATAATAAATCAGAAATCATCTGTGAACATGAAACACGTGGACCATTTCATGATTATAAAACAGGAAGCAATCGAAATAATGTATGAAACATCTAAACCATTTTATGATTATTAAACAAGAAGCAAGCGAAACAATTAGTAAATTTTATATAAAGAACGAACAACCTATGGACATAAGAAATTTATATAATTTTATTACTTTCTGAAAATAAAAAATATATTAAAATATGAGTTATTTTATACCTTATGCACACACAGAAACACATACACATGCAAACACAGAAACAAATACACATGTACACACAGAAACACATACACAGGCACATACTCTCACGAACGAAAAGAACAACCAACGAAGTCTTGAATCGTATCTTGCCGATTTAGATGATATTTCCTAAAACAGAAATCAACTTTGTTTAGAGCGATTAAAAATTTTGTTAAGTATTTAAAATGAATAAAAATAAGTGATTGCAAACGATTCATCCTCAGATTGTTTTTTTATTTTCCATAAGTCCAATTCTTCATTCGAGTCCATAAGAATTAGGATTTGAAAAACCTGAAACACAAATCTATTTTACATAAGGTATTCATAATATTTAACGATATATTTAAATGTCATATACTATGGCGGTATGACGAATCTTGAAATATTACTTCCAACTCGGAAGGGTTTATAGGATGCCTTTCTGTAACAGAAAACTATATAAAAACGCATGTGTGTAAAGACAAACTTATATCTACGATCTATGGCTAAATATTTTCAAATAAAAAATATATTAAAATATGAGTTACTTTATACCTTATGCACTCACGGAAACAGATGCACATGCACACACTCTCACGAACGAAAAGAACAACCAACGAAGTCTTGAATCGTATCTTGCCGATTTAGATGATATTTCCTAAAACAGAAATCAACTTTGTTTAGAGCGATTAAAAATTTTGTTAAGTATTTAAAATGAATAAAAATAAGTGATTGCAAACGATTCATCCTCAGATTGTTTTTTTATTTGCCATAAGCCCAATTCTTCATTCGAGTCCATAATCATTAGGATTTGAAAAACCTGAAACACAAATCTATTTTACATAAGGTATTCATAATATTTAACGATATATTTAAATGTCATATACTATGGCGGTATGACGAATCTTGAAATATTACTTCCAACTCGGAAGGGTTTATAGGATGCCTTTCTGTAACAGAAAACTATATAAAAACGCATGTGTGTAAAGACAAAATTATATCTACGATCTATGGCTAAATATTTTCAAATAAAAAATATATTAAAATATGAGTTACTTTATACCTTATGCACTCACGGAAACAGATGCACATGCACACACTCTCACGAACGAAATGAACAACCAACGAAGTCTTGAATCGTATCTTGCCGATTTAGATGATATTTCCTAAAACAGAAATCAACTTTGTTTAGAGCGATTAAAATTTTTGTTAAATATTTAAAATGAATAAAAATAAGTGATTGCAAACGATTCATCCTCAGATTGTTTTTTTATTTGCCATAAGCCCAACTCTTCATTCGAGTCCATAATCATTAGGATTTGAAAAACCTGAAACACAAATCTATTTTACATAAGGTATTCATAATATTTAACGATATATTTAAATGTCATATACTATGGCGGTATGACGAATCTTGAAATATTACTTCCAACTCGGAAGGGTTTATAGGATGCCTTTCTGTAACAGAAAACTATATAAAAACGCATGTGTGTAAAGACAAAATTATATCTACGATCTATGGCTAAATATTTTCAAATAAAAAATATATTAAAATATGAGTTACTTTATACCTTATGCACTCACGGAAACAGATGCACATGCACACACTCTCACGAACGAAATGAACAACCAACGAAGTCTTGAATCGTATCTTGCCGATTTAGATGATATTTCCTAAAACAGAAATCAACTTTGTTTAGAGCGATTAAAATTTTTGTTAAATATTTAAAATGAATAAAAATAAGTGATTGCAAACGATTCATCCTCAGATTGTTTTTTTATTTGCCATAAGCCCAACTCTTCATTCGAGTCCATAATCATTAGGATTTGAAAAACCTGAAACACAAATCTATTTTACATAAGGTATTCATAATATTTAACGATATATTTAAATGTCATATACTATGGCGGTATGACGAATCTTGAAATATTACTTCCAACTCGGAAGGGTTTATAGGATGCCTTTCTGTAACAGAAAACTATATAAAAACGCATGTGTGTAAAGACAAAATTATATCTACGATCTATGGCTAAATATTTTCAAATAAAAAATATATTAAAATATGAGTTACTTTATACCTTATGCACTCACGGAAACAGATGCACATGCACACACTCTCACGAACGAAAAGAACAACCAACGAAGTCTTGAATCGTATCTTGCCGATTTAGATGATATTTCCTAAAACAGAAATCAACTTTGTTTAGAGCGATTAAAAATTTTGTTAAGTATTTAAAATGAATAAAAATAAGTGATTGCAAACGATTCATCCTCAGATTGTTTTTTTATTTGCCATAAGCCCAATTCTTCATTCGAGTCCATAATCATTAGGATTTGAAAAACCTGAAACACAAATCTATTTTACATAAGGTATTCATAATATTTAACGATATATTTAAATGTCATATACTATGGCGGTATGACGAATCTTGAAATATTACTTCCAACTCGGAAGGGTTTATAGGATGCCTTTCTGTAACAGAAAACTATATAAAAACGCATGTGTGTAAAGACAAAATTATATCTACGATCTATGGCTAAATATTTTCAAATAAAAAATATATTAAAATATGAGTTACTTTATACCTTATGCACTCACGGAAACAGATGCACATGCACACACTCTCACGAACGAAATGAACAACCAACGAAGTCTTGAATCGTATCTTGCCGATTTAGATGATATTTCCTAAAACAGAAATCAACTTTGTTTAGAGCGATTAAAATTTTTGTTAAATATTTAAAATGAATAAAAATAAGTGATTGCAAACGATTCATCCTCAGATTGTTTTTTTATTTGCCATAAGCCCAACTCTTCATTCGAGTCCATAATCATTAGGATTTGAAAAACCTGAAACACAAATCTATTTTACATAAGGTATTCATAATATTTAACGATATATTTAAATGTCATATACTATGGCGGTATGACGAATCTTGAAATATTACTTCCAACTCGGAAGGGTTTATAGGATGCCTTTCTGTAACAGAAAACTATATAAAAACGCATGTGTGTAAAGACAAAATTATATCTACGATCTATGGCTAAATATTTTCAAATAAAAAATATATTAAAATATGAGTTACTTTATACCTTATGCACTCACGGAAACAGATGCACATGCACACACTCTCACGAACGAAAAGAACAACCAACGAAGTCTTGAATCGTATCTTGCCGATTTAGATGATATTTCCTAAAACAGAAATCAACTTTGTTTAGAGCGATTAAAAATTTTGTTAAGTATTTAAAATGAATAAAAATAAGTGATTGCAAACGATTCATCCTCAGATTGTTTTTTTATTTTCCATAAGTCCAATTCTTCATTCGAGTCCATAAGAATTAGGATTTGAAAAACCTGAAACACAAATCTATTTTACATAAGGTATTCATAATATTTAACGATATATTTAAATGTCATATACTATGGCGGTATGACGAATCTTGAAATATTACTTCCAACTCGGAAGGGTTTATAGGATGCCTTTCTGTAACAGAAAACTATATAAAAACGCATGTGTGTAAAGACAAACTTATATCTACGATCTATGGCTAAATATTTTCAAATAAAAAATATATTAAAATATGAGTTACTTTATACCTTATGCACTCACGGAAACAGATGCACATGCACACACTCTCACGAACGAAAAGAACAACCAACGAAGTCTTGAATCGTATCTTGCCGATTTAGATGATATTTCCTAAAACAGAAATCAACTTTGTTTAGAGCGATTAAAAATTTTGTTAAGTATTTAAAATGAATAAAAATAAGTGATTGCAAACGATTCATCCTCAGATTGTTTTTTTATTTTCCATAAGTCCAATTCTTCATTCGAGTCCATAAGAATTAGGATTTGAAAAACCTGAAACACAAATCTATTTTACATAAGGTATTCATAATATTTAACGATATATTTAAATGTCATATACTATGGCGGTATGACGAATCTTGAAATATTACTTCCAACTCGGAAGGGTTTATAGGATGCCTTTCTGTAACAGAAAACTATATAAAAACGCATGTGTGTAAAGACAAAATTATATCTACAATCCATGGCTAAACATTTTCATAATTTTGATAATATAATAAATTAAAAATTTTATATGCATATATTTAGCCATAGATTGAAATGCTGAAATAAAAGGAAAGAAAAATTAGCATTGAATATGTAGAATTTTCGATGCATTAGAAAAAAATGTTCTACATTCAAATAAAAATATAATATATATATGCAACTAATTAAGACAATTACAGATACATGTTATAAACTATTCAAGATACGTTATAAAAAAAAGAAAAAGAATTGTGAATATCTCACAATATTTAAGAATTAAACCGCGTTAAAAAAAAAGAAACAAGAAAAAAAGCAAATATATACTGCACCTTGTTTCGTATTACAAAATGCATACGCAATTTTGTATACTGCCATAAACATATCCATAACGAGATCAAATCTATATTTAATCGATAAAATACATATATTTTATATTATTACGTTTATACTAACGCGAAATATGCAGTTACATCAAGTGTCTCATGTACACATTACATCGTTTACATGCAAGACACTTTTTATCTATTAAATTATAAAAAATATATTAATACGATTTCACAATTTTAGAACCATGTATTTTGTATATGTATATGAAATAGAAAAATATTACTTATATTTGAAAAAAAAAAAGATTTAATATATTCTTGCATATTAATGCTTATGAATTTATTTTTCGTTGCCACTGCTTGTTTTAACGCAGATTCTGACTTCCCTATAATTACATCAAGTCTTATAGATTTTTAATCAGAATAATTAGAATCTGTATAATAAGATGATGATGGTTACGATATATGAGTTGTTTTACAACTCGTGGTTATCATAGAAAAAAAAAATTTAATATTATTCTGAAATAAAAATCTATACGCTTGAGTATCCCAGGTGCATTCCTGAATGCAGGCCTGTCCCTATTCTAAACTATTTTCATTCCCACTCCTGAGTGGGGCAGCCTTTACGTTCGTTTTATTTATATACCAAGACTTATGCATTTTTATTCCACAAAATAATTATATTCATTTAATATATTATGTAATAAAAATATACATTTTTATGTATCTACAAAGTCTTTCATTTGACAATCACGTTTAAATAATGTGGAATAAAAATGTATAACCTTGACATCGCGAACGCAATCCTCTTCCACCGTATTGGCCAAAAGTGTGTTAATGATTCTAAAAACGCGGGCGAACAAATGGTTTTATCAAGAATATCACATTAATTCTTGTTTTATGTTTTACTAACGCGACCGAGAAATTTTTATCGGCGAACAACACTGACTCTAATTCGCGATTTTAATTTATTTTATTTGATTTTTAAAGCAACTCGTTCGGTTGCAAAACAAATCAAACTACATTTCGCACAAGCACTGACTCTAAGATCGCATTGCGCGCGATCAACAACTGAAGACCTGTTGAAGAAAAATTGTTAAAACAAGCAGTGGCTTTTGCTTTTACAATCTTTGTTATATTAAATATTATTTATATCGATTCGAAAATATTAAATATCGTATATCATTAAATTCAAACTACATGATCTAAAATTGTAAAATTGTATTACATCTTTTGCATGCCATAATAATAAAAGGATAGCATTCAAAAGATGTAACTGCAAAATTTGTAAGCTATATTTTAATAAATCAATATGTAAAAGCAAACGATCAAAAAATCGCGTTGTATCTATCGTTTAAAAATGGATATGATCGCGATATGGATATGTTCACAGAAATATAGTAATTGCGTGGATACCTATAAATCAGAATAGATATAGCATCGAAGTAAAACTAGACGAGGTGCTGTAAAAATTAAAATTAATAACATTTGTAATATTAAATTAAGCGATTAAACGTATCTTGAAATTTTATTCTATTTTAATTTAACTCTAATCAAATTTTTATTATTCTCGGTGCTTCTCAATATTCTTTAAATCCAATGTAAAATATGTTGCAAACATTTTTTACGAATTAAAATTTTAACAAAAATATTTTCTAATGCACCGAACGTCAGCCTTTGGTCCGGTAGTGCGTACGTTGTATTATGTAAAAAACATAAACGTTCGCAATACCGACTTCCGGATCTCACCACATGGAGGTAGCTGCGTATGGAGATCCATATATAAATTTATCAAAATCCAAGAGTATTATTAATATAGAATAAAATTGATTAAATATATGAATAAATATGTATATGTATATAACCGTGTATATAACCTGTAAATAAGATCTTGTTATTAAATGCGACAAATGCTACATATACGGCAGTCTAATATGATTTAAAATGAGATGAATAATCCTTAAATGATTAGCAAATGAAGCTTATAAAATATATAGACTTACGTGTCCGTCCGGGACGATTGCGTTTCCAATATTATTTCTGCCGTCCCACGTAGTTGTCTTCTTATAGTTCGTAAATTGTCAAAGTCAAGAAAAGGATCGTTTATGTTTATATCACGCAAGGCCATTACCCCCAGACTAAAATTTTTAAGTATCGAAATATTTAAACGATATTATTTTAAGTTTCTCGTGCGTTCCCGTATTTTTAATGTTTAAACGAATGTACTATTGTTTAAATATTATTATATTATACCCGTGTACAATAGTGATTGTTTAAATAATTATTAAAATACCGAAAGTGTTAATGTTCAAGTCCTCGCGATTAGATTTAAAGAGTCTCGATGTTCACGCGTCGAAGTGCAAAGTTAAACTGACCCGGTTATTGTCAAAGTTGGTGAAAAACCGTATATAATATAATATATAACAATTTCAAAACAGATTTAATAATGAATATATTAAATAATAAAATAATTTTTGATTTTGATCGACGTCCCTCGACGTCCCTCGACGTCCATCGACGTCCATCGATGTCCCTCGATGATCCCTCGACGTACCTCGATGATCCTACGATGATACCTGAAAGAAAAAGAGAAAGAGCAGAAAAGAGAATAGAAAGAAAATAAAAGAAAACAAAGACGGAGACCCACACAGAAGCCCGCACCCATAGGCCCTTCCTATGGGTCCCACCCAAAACTTATAAATAATAATTAATAAAAGTAAATACATATAAATAAGAACGACAGTAAAGTATTCTGTGCGTTTTAATTATAAATCAATAGCAAAGTGACCCACCATAGAGCTTTACACGATGCTCAGAGAGCAACCCGCCAAAAGGCCCACACCCATAGGCCCCTCCTATGGGTCCCACCCGAGATTTATAAATAATAATTGATAAAAATAAATACATATAAATATGAATGGACAGTAAAGTTTTATGTGCGTTTCAATTATAAATCAATAGTATATCTATTAATCGATAGTATATACGATAGTACATGTATATAATCGTTACAACGTCGCTAAGAATGTCATTATAAATTAAAATTTAATTAAATTTATTAAATTTATAAATTTTAAATAAATTTTGATTGAATATAAATGCAGCCATTAGCTCGACAGTACTTGCGTTATTTACAATTATCATATATCGCAAGTAATATCGATTACCAGGTCTCACCACGTGGAGGTTGCTGCATCTGGAGACCCGCGGGCTAACGCTGACTCTACTCTACAATCCGCGTTCGCGAGTTAATCTGATCGACGTTTCGAGCAAACAAAACAAAGTCCACGGTAGGACTTTTAATCGCGTTCGCGAGCTCGCGTAAGTGCTAGCAAAACGGATGACTCTAGGGGTTGAAATTCGAAATGACATGAACTATTGATTAATGCGGATCCCTACGCTAAACGATTCACAGGACCCTAGTCAATAGCTATGCACAACACTACTAGGTGGCACCGTTCGTGTATCCCGAATCTCGAACCAAAATGAAGTCCTTGACGTGGACTTTAAATCGCGCACGGACACTTACGCGAGTATTAGAAAAACGGTGACTCTACTCTAATATCCGCGATCCCGATTCGTTATATCTTTCCGCATCGGGGGAGACCTTCTGGCTTCTCAGCTCACTGGAAGCGTTTAAAGCCCCGCTGACGGAAAGCTCCACCGTCCGGAAACACCGTCAGCTTGGGATATAACGGGGATTTATTAAGCACGACTGTTCGTGCGTTCCGAGTTTCGAACGAAAATATAAAGAAAAAAAAAAAAGAAAAAAAAAAGAAAAAAAACCTCGATAAAACTAAATCGCGTCCGCGGGCACGCGAAAGAAACAATGACTCTACTCTACAATTCGCGTTTTCGGCATAAAAAGCAAACAAACGAAATTTAATCGCGCCCGCGAACACCCACGCCTGTGCCAGCCGACACGCGCGCGAGTGTTCTCCCTATCCTACCCGTATCGCGTAAAAATCCATGATGTTCCTTCGATAACCCCCCAAACAACACCCCAACCACCCCCAAAAACCCCCAAAAATCCCCCAAAAACCCCCAAAAATCCCTCGACGTCCCTCGGCGTCCCACGATGATCCCTCGGCGTCCCTCGATGATCCCTCGTCGTCCCACGGCGTCCCTCGACGATCCCTCGACGTCCCTCGATGATCCCTCGACGATACCTAAAAAGAAAAAGAGAAAGAAAAAGAGAAAGAAAAAGAGAAAGAAAAAGAGAAAGAGCAGAAAAGAGAATAGAAAGAAAATAAAAGAAAAGAAAGAAGGAGACCCGCACAGAAGCCCACACCCATAGGCCGGCCCCTCCTATGGGTCCCACCCGGGACATATAAATAATAATTAATACAAGTAAATACAAAGAAATAATAATGACAGAAAATTAATAATACATGATAGTGTATGAATAATAATTAATAATAATATCTATAATAAATCTAAAAAATCTAATATCTAAAATTACATGACAATTACAAAATACTGTACAATACATGGACAAAATAGTAGTACCATAATCGAGCACGATCTTTTCTTATTGAAAAAAAAAGACCCACCATAGAGCCTTACGCGATACGGAAAGAGAAACCCGCCAAAAGGCCCTCACCCATAGGCCTCCTCCTATGGGTCCCACCCGAGACTTATAAATAATAATTAATAAAAGTGAATACATATAAATAGGAATGACAGTAAAGTTTTCGATGCGTTTCAATTATAAATCAATAGCAAAGAGAGCCACCATAGAGCTTTACGTGATGCTCAGAGAGCAGCCCGCCAAAAGGCCCTCACCCATAGGCCCCTCCTATGGGTCCCACCCGAAACTTATAAATAATAATTAATAAAAATAAATACATATAAATATGAATGGACAGTGAAGTTTTATGTGCGTTTCAATTATAAATCAATAGCATATCTATTAATCGGTAGTATATACGATAGTACATGTATATAATCGTTACAACGTTGCTAAATTTAAAATAATTTAATACAATTTTTGAGACATGAGAAATGAACAATATGGAAAAATAGAAAATAATCAATTTTGATTGAATGTAAATGCAGCCATTAGCTCGACAGTACTTGCGTTATTTACAATTATCATATATCGCATGTAACATCGATTACCAGGTCTCACCACGTGGAGGTTGCTGCATCTGGAAACCCGCGGGCTAACGCTGACTCTACTTTAAAATCCGCGTTCGAGAGTTAATCTGATCGAAGTTTCGAGCAAACAAAACAAAGTCCACGGTAGGACTTTTAATCGCGTTCGCGAGCTCGCGTAAGTGCTAGCAAAACGGATGACTCTAGGGGTTGAAATTCGAAATGACATGAACTATTGATTAATGCGGATCCCTACGCTAAACGATTCACAGGACCCTAGTCAATAGCTATGCACAACACTACTAGGTGGCACCGTTCGTGTATCCCGAATCTCGAACCAAAATGAAGTCCTTGACGTGGACTTTAAATCGCGCACGGACACTTACGCGAGTATTAGAAAAACGGTGACTCTACTCTAATATCCGCGATCCCGATTCGTTATATCTTTCCGCATCGGGGGAGACCTTCTGGCTTCTCAGCTCACTGGAAGCGTTTAAAGCCCCGCTGACGGAAAGCTCCACCATCCGGAAACACCGTCAGCTTGGGATATAACGGGGATTTATTAAGCACGACTGTTCGTGCGTTCCGAGTTTCGAACGAAAATATAAAGAAAAAAAAAAAAGAAAAAAAAAAGAAAAAAAAACCTCGATAAAACTAAATCGCGTCCGCGGGCACGCGAAAGAAACAATGACTCTACTCTACAATTCGCGTTTTCGGCATAAAAAGCAAACAAACGAAATTTAATCGCGCCCGCGAACACCCACGCCTGTGACAGCCGACACGCGCGCGAGTGTTCTCCCTATCCTACCCGTATCGCGTAAAAATCCATGATGTTCCTTCGATAACCCCCCCAACAACACCCCAACCACCCCCAAAAACCCCCAAAAACCCCCAAAAATCCCCCAAAAATCCCTCGACGTCCCTCGGCGTCCCACGATGATCCCTCGGCGTCCCTCGATGATCCCTCGTCGTCCCACGGCGTCCCTCGACGATCCCTCGACGTCCCTCGATGATCCCTCGACGATACCTAAAAAGAAAAAGAGAAAGAAAAAGAGAAAGAAAAAGAGAAAGAAAAAGAGAAAGAAAAAGAGAAAGAAAAAGAGAAAGAGCAGAAAAGAGAATAGAAAGAAAATAAAAGAAAAGAAAGAAGGAGACCCGCACAGAAGCCCACACCCATAGGCCGGCCCCTCCTATGGGTCCCACCCGGGACATATAAATAATAATTAATACAAGTAAATACAAAGAAATAATAATGACAGAAAATTAATAATACATGATAGTGTATGAATAATAATTAATAATAATATCTATAATAAATCTAAAAAATATAATATCTAAAATTACATGACAATGACAAAATACTGTACAATAGATGGACAAAATCGTAGTACCAAAATCGAGCTCGATTTTTTCTTATTGAAATGAAAAGACCCACCATAGAGCCTTACGCAATACTGAGAGAGAAACCCGCCAAAAGGCCCTCACCCATAGGCCTCCTCCTATGGGTCCCACCCGAGACTTATAAATAATAATTAATAAAAGTGAATACATATAAATAGGAATGACAGTAAAGTTTTCGATGCGTTTCAGTTATAAATCAATAGCAAAGAGAGCCACCATAGAGCTTTACGTGATGCTCAGAGAGCAGCCCGCCAAAAGGCCCTCACCCATAGGCCCCTCCTATGGGTCCCACCCGAAACTTATAAATAATAATTAATAAAAGTAAATACATATAAATAGGAATGACAGTGAAGTTTTATGTGCGTTTCAATTATAAATCAATAGCATATTTATTAATCGATAATATATACGATAATACATCTATATAATCGTTACAACGTTGCTAAGAATGTCATACTGTTTAAATGTTAATAAATTATATTTCATGTATATCGTATATTGTTTAAATGTTAGTAATTTATATTACATTCAATTTATTTTTTTTATATTTATAATATTTGTATTATTATTTAATATATTCACATAATGAATATATTAAATAATAAAACAATTTTTGAGTAATGAGATATGAACAATATGGAAAAATTTAATTAAATTTATTAAATTTATAAATTTTAAATAAATTTTGATTGCATTTAAATGCAGCCATTAGCTCGACAGTACTTGCGTTATTTACAATCAAATCATATATCGCAAGTAATATCGATTACCAGGTCTCACCACAAGGAGGTTGCTGCAAATGGAGACCCACGGGCTAAAGACTCTACTGTTAATATCAATTATTTTGGAATTATATAAAATCAATTATATATAACATCATTATTATAACATATTCATTAATAATTATTATAATTTGGAAAAAGAAAGAAAGAAACAAACGCGAAACGAATCACAAATTTTTTTCTAATCAATCGCGATTAGACGAAAATTTATGAATCCGTTTGATATCGACCTACATACCCGGCAAAGAATAGAGCCCTTCATATGGAATTCTATTCCCTTTAAACTAACGTGGACACACCGCGTATAATGTACATTAAATTAAAAATACAACGAAACGCTTAACATACGCAAGTAATACATCTATAATATACATTATATATAATAAGCCTATAATATATATATATATATATATATATATATATATATATATATATATATAAATAATACGCCTATAATATATATAATACGCTTATATTACACCTTATATATAACACTCATATAACACACCTTATATATAACACGCTTATAATATATATATAATACGCCTATAATATATATAATGCGCCTATAATACACCTTATATATAAAATTATGCATTACATTTAATATTATTTCATAATAAGAATATCTAATATTATATAGATACCATCTTATTATCCATCAAACGACAAAAATAATATAATGTTTGGTCGCATTATATATATTATTTTATCATCTAATTATTAACATATAATTATATACTTCGTATGATGAATTATATCTTCATATGATGTAGCTACCTGTGAACATAAAACATCTAAACCATTTCATGATTATTAAACAGGAATCAATCGAAATAATGTGTGAATTTCTTATAATAAATCAGCAATCATCTGTGAACATAAAACATGTAGACCATTTCATGATTATTAAACAGGAAGCAATCGAAATAATGTATGAAACATCTAAACCATTTCATGATTATTAAACAAGAAGCAATCGAAACAATTAGTAAATTTTATATAATGAACGAACAACCTATGGACATAAGAAATTTATATAATTTTATTACTTTCTGGAAATAAAAAATATATTAATATGTGAGTTATTTTATACCTATCCACTCACAGAAACACATGCATATGCACACACTCTCACGAACGAAAAGAACAACCAACGAAGTCTTAAATCAGATCTTGCCGAATTAGATGATATTTCCTAAAACAGAAATCAACTCTGTCTGGATCGATTAAAAATTTTGTAAAATATTTAAAATGAATAAAAATAAATGATTGCAAACGATTCATCCTCAGATTGCTTTTTAATTTTCCATAAGTCCAATTCTTCATTCGAGTCCATGATAATTAGCATTTGAAAAATCTGAAACACAAATCTATTTTACGTATGGTATTCATAATATTTAACGATATATTTAAATGTCATATACTATGATGGTGTGACGAATCTTGAAATATTACTTCCAACTCGGAAGGATTAATAGGATGCCTTTCTGTAACAGAAAACTATATAAAAACGCATGTGTGTAAAGACAAAATTATATCTACAATCCATGGCTAAACATTTTCATAATTTTGATAATTTAATAAATTAAAAATTTTATATGCATATATTTAGCCATAGATTGTAATGCTGAAATAAAATGAAAGAAAAATTAGCATTGAATATGTAGAATTTTCGATGCATTAGAAAAAAATGTTCTACATTCAAATAAAAATATAATATATATATGCAACTAATTAAGACAATTACAGATACATGTTATAAACTATTCAAGATACGTTATAAAAAAAGAAAAAGAATTGTGAATATCTCACAATATTTAAGAATTAAACCGCGTTAAAAAAAAAAGAAACAAGAAAAAAAGCAAATATACTGCACCTTGTTTCGTATTACAAAATGCATACGCAATTTTATATACTGCCATAAACATATCCATAACGAGATCAAATCTATATTTAATCGATAAAATACATATATCTTATATTATTACGTTTATACTAACGCGAAATATGCAGTTACATCAAGTGTCTCATGTACATATTACATCGTTTACATGCAAGACACTTTTTATCTATTAAATTATAAAAAATATATTAATACGATTTCACAATTTTAGAACCATGTATTTTGTATATGTATATGAAATAGAAAAATATTACTCATATTTGAAAAAAAAAAAGATTTAATATATTCTTGCATATTAATGCTTATGAATTTATTTTTCGTCGCCACTGCTTGTTTTAACGCAGATCCTGACTTCCCTATAATTACATCAAGTCTTATAGATTTTTAATCAGAATAATTAGAATCCGTATAATAAGATGATGATGATTACGATATATGGAGTTGTTTTACAACTCGTTATTATCGATTTTATAGAATTATTACATAGTAGTAATCATAGAAAAAATTTAATATTATTCTGATATAAAAATCTACACGCTTGAGTATCCCAGGTGCATTCCTGAATGCAGGCCTGTCCCTATTCTAAACTATTTCCCCACTCCTGAGTGGGACAGCCTTTTCGTTCGTTTCATTTATATACCAAGACTTATGCATTTTTATTCCACAAAATAATTATATTCATTTAATATATTATGTAATAAAAATATACATTTTTATGTATCTACAAAGTCTTTCATTTGATAATCACGTTTAAATAATGCGGAATAAAAATGTATACCCTTGACATATATTATGCACTCCTGAGTGCAAGGCTGTTCATTTTCGATATCATATCGCTCGCACAGTAAGATTTATGCATTTCTAATCAGAAAGATACAAATTTTCTTTTCGTTCATTTGCACTCTACTCAAATATAAATATACGTATTTTATTAGGAAAAGAGTATGAATTATTCTTGATTTATTTATTAGATTAATTTCGCTTCTTTGAAAGAAAATTTAAGAATTTATAAATTATATATTATCATTTATTATATTTCATTCAATATATATGAGTGCATTTTCTATTATGTATTTTTGTATCTTTCTGAACGAGAAATGTATATCCTTACTGTAATATGTTCATCTGCATTCCTGAATGCAGGCATGTACTTACTGCGAACCTATCATATGCACTCCTGAGTGCAGGCAAGCCATTTCAATCGTTTCGTTTATATACCAAGACTTATCCATTTTTTATTCCAAAAATAAAAATACTTCCTCTTTCTCTTCCTCTCTCTCCCTCTCTCTCTCTCTCTCTCTCTCTCTCATATATATACTTATTAATTCTCTCATTTCATATTCATTTGTTGATACATTTTGGAATAAAAATGGATACCCTTGACATATTTTAATATGCACTCCTGAGTGCTGGCTGCCATTCATTTCGTTTTATTCATCTAGCAAGACTTACACATTTCTTATCAGAATGATTCTAAATGTCTTTCGATTTAATTGCACTGTTTAAATATAATTAAATTACATTGCGAAATATTTAAATATTTGTTCATTAAGTATCTTCATCAGTGCTTTCGTTCATTTATTTACCTTTGATCATTCTGAATGAGAAATGTGTATCCTTACTATGATATATTCATCTGCATTCCTGAATGCAGGTATATTATCCTTTCTCGTTGTCAATCATCAAGTCTTGTAGATTTTTAATCAGAATAATCAGAATAATTAGAATAAGCAAAATAATTAGAATAAGAGGAATAATCAGAATAATGAAAGTCTGATTACAAAAGGATGATGATGATGATGATGATGATGATAATGATAATGATGATGAGGATAATGTAAAATCAGGAGATTTTACATTATTTACCGCATATGGGCCATTGGGCGACCCGCGGTAATACTGTGTTAACATGTAGTATGAAGTATGTATATATCTCGTATATATACATACACATTATGCAGTTATGAAAATAAAAAAGGGGAAAGAAAAAGTATCTGATTATTCTGAATTAAAAATCAACATGCTTGGGTAATCCTTATGCACTCCTGAGTGCAAATGCTGCTGCAGGCCACGGACGTCCACATAATAATTAACGAGCGTGACTCTAGTTTTAATATAAAAATCTAAGAAATGACTCTACTTTATTTACTTTAAAACTTTAAAATGCAAGGACTCGACTTTAATTTAAAATTTAAAGGGTGGGCGACTCGACTTTAATTTAAAAGGGTGGGCGACTCGACTTTAATTTAAAAGGGTGGGCGACTCGACTTTAATTTAAAAGGGTGGGCGACTCGACTTTAATTTAAAGGGTGGGCGACTCGACTTTAAATAAAAAAAAAAAAAAAATAAATCAAATGCAAGGGGGACAAAAAGGCAATATTTTAAAATGAAAAATTGACTCTACTTTTTAAAATAAAAAACTCAATGACTCGACTTTAATTTAAGAAAAAAAAAATTGCAAGGACTCTATTAATTAATAATGACATTGAAAAAGCTTGACTCTAATTAGCAAAAAGACCGTACGCGAGTGTGGAACACCGTAGGCAAGGAGATGGAATGGTCCATCATCTCCAGTCATCAGGAACAAACTACTACTACTACTACTACGAGCATAAGTGTCAATGTGGTAAAAGGGGTAAATGGGATTTTGATAAGACCACGAGCCATTAACGAAGGGTTCGGATAAGCCGAGCACCTTCGAAAAATGGCTCGTAGTCGATAGTTGCCCTCTTGAGCCACAGTTTGTGGGGGCCTCTTCGGCACATGGCCTCTTCTTGCTTCGTGCCCTAACCACTGCATTGGAGCATTCCCTACGTGCGACGCATGAAAAGTTTACGCATCAAAAAACGCCCTACCGTTCGAAGCAACGCACCCACAAAAATTGACATGCCTCAGTGGTTTATACTATAAGAATGAAATCGTCCCTAATTTAAAACCGACCTATACCGACCTATCCCGACCTAATACCGATCTGATATCTCACATTACGCAACAAGGCTCAAACCGCTCGTGTTAACGCGCGCATTTTTTAACGAGACGCTATAGACGCGAGCTGAAAAGAGTTGGGAAGTAAACAACACTGGTTAGCTGGTTGTTTTTTTTTTTTGTTCTTTATTTAGCTTAACCTAACGAGCGGTAAGTGCTTGCGACGTAATGTATCGATTTCTTCTAAATAGTTAAACCACTGAGGCATGGCAAAATTCGCGAATGCATCACCCCAAACGGCACTGACGAATCCCAACGCGTATCCTTAACTGCGTTTCCTATTCTACCTGGGTGCGTCTCGATTTTCTAATGATCTTTATTTATTTATTAATATTTGACCAATATACCGTTAAGCTATCCTAGCCTGTGGACAATCAGTGGACTCAAAGAATCCACCGACCGTGCACATTTACACAGGCACATTTAATCGAATGCTCCAGCAGACATAATATTCATTCTAATTCGATGAACCTATTACAAACTAATATTAACTGCTTGCATGTAAAATATGAAAAATGTTTCGGTAAATAGTTAAGAAAAAGAATATATATATATACATATATTATATTATATTATATATATAGATTCGTAAATATTTAAAGAATCGCGAAATGCAAGCGTTAATTTATAACTAAGTATAGAACAAGCTCGAAATACTTTGCCAAGTTCAAAAGATATGGGATGCGATCTAATGTACTCAATGGGTGCAAAGTATTTTCGAACTGTTTTATACTGATGCATCGCGCGAAGCTTCAGCAAAATATCTTTAAAAAAAAAAAAAAAATAAAAAGAGAAAGAATAAGAGATCATTCAGATGAACTGAAGGATCGTAAAAATTTGCTGAAACTTCGCGAATCCCCGTAGACGGGACTTCCCACTCCTGAGTGAGAATCGGATCCAACGTCTTCCGGTCGCTACCTACTTATATTAGTTTTCACATTCACTCAGAAAAGGTATGCTACCTGCCTGCCTATCAACCTATATTTAAAAAGTGCAAAACATTCACACCAACACACACACTCCACGGTTCTCTCACATACCACCGGGGTGCAAAGGCCTACACTAGAGAGCATGCCCCGGGGCACCTCCGTCACCCCAGTTCAACCGCGTATTTTTCTAATATATTATGAGTACGTACCAATTGCTGTAATCGGCTGTCAAGGCTAATGATTATTGCATATGTGACTAATGCAAAAATACTAGTACATACTAGTATACACATGGATACTAGTAATACGTACGAGTATTTATAATTTTCCACAGTACAATGTGGTGACTCTATGCAAAACGATATTTAATATAATAAGATATTTATATTTATTTATTATTATTTAAAAAGTTATCGCGAAACGATGTACAATGCACCACCTAAAACGCACATACAGGTGCAAGGTACATCGTTGCAATCACTAGCACAATGACAGCCGCCAAAAGGAAATCTACAATTTTTATATAACTAACCCACGCTAACGTTTCTCACCCATACGAGTAACACCTGGGCAAACGCATGGATGAGAACACAGAAAGCACGGGGGGGAGAAACGGGTATTAGTATAATTAGAGCTGAAAATCCTGATCTAAAAAAATGATTAACTTATAAACTAGGCCTAAGCGGGCTATGACTCTACGTGAAAATTATTTATTGAAAAATTTACTTTATTGAAAAATTTACTTTATTAAAAAATTTACTTTATTGAAAACTTTAATTTATATTAAAAAATAACCTCGGACGATTCCTTTCATTAAATGGCTGTTCTAATGAAAGAACGGGGATTATGATCCGCCATTTAACTGACAGAATCTATCCGTCGCGGAATGGGTTTGTCTTCTTGCTCATTTATTGTTATATCGATATATCAAAATATCGAAGCAAATCGCGATTAAATATACTAAGTACGAAGCAATGCATTTAACGTAAATCACGTTGTAATGCTTTATTTGGGCGAAATCGGGTAAATTAATACACGATTTCATTACTAATATCGCGAGCAAAGACGGGAAAAAAAGTGCTAATTAACAGCACTGTTAATTAAACGATTTTGAGACAAGAAGACCCTAGCCTGACATAAATATATACATATATACAAATAAAAAATAGGCAATAAAATAGTTAACTACACATATAGGGAACCACTCGTGATTAAGATCTTTTGATCTTAATCACGGACACTTATGCTCATTTCGAACGAAAGACATCTACGAATACAACCAGTAACCCGTGCCGATACGGACCTTTCATCCTCGGCATGATGGGCACCGGAGGAACTTAAAATTTGTCACTTACTACTTAAGAAGTTCTGCGATGGCTCCAAAACACTCGTCCCCCTCGACGTAGGTCGAACGACGTCGTGAAGTTGGTTGAAATTGTGTACGTTCTGTAATTAAAGTCGTACATAAAAAGATTAATTATATGTTCCGTATAGAAAGGATATCTTTGATGATTGTGAAAATGATCAAAAAATATTTTATTTCACTAATGAATGAGAAGTAATGATTAGAATAAAGAAATTATACTTACGCGTAATGGTATCCAGACGAAGCTTTACGTTCGTCGTTAAAGATGCAGAGGATGAATGTTTTAAATTCACACTTTCGACCATTACAATATTTTTATCGCGAACGCAATCCTCTTCCACCGTATTGGCCGAAAGTGTGTTAATGATTCTAAAAACGCGGGCGAACAAATGGTTTTAACAAGAATATCACATTAATTCTTGTTTTATGTTTTACTAACGCGACCGAGAAATTTTTATCGGCGAACAACACTGACTCTAATTCGCGATTTTAATTTATTTTATTTGATTTTTAAAGCAACTCGTTCGGTTGCAAAACAAATCAAACTACATTTCGCACAAGCACTGACTCTAAGATCGCATTGCGCGCGATCAACAACTGAAGACCTGTTGAAGAAAAATTGTTAAAACAAGCAGTGGCTTTTGCTTTTACAATCTTTGTTATATTAAATATTATTTATATCGATTCGAAAATATTAAATATCGTATATCATATTATTCAAACTACATGATCTAAAATTGTAAAATTGTATTACATCTTTTGCATGCCATAATAATAAAAGGATAGCATTCAAAAGATGTAACTGCAAAATTTGTAAGCTATATTTTAATAAATCAATATGTAAAAGCAAACGATCAAAAAATCGCGTTGTATCTATCGTTTAAAAATGGATATGATCGCGATATGGATATGTTCACAGAAATATAGTAATTGCGTGGATACCTATAAATCAGAATAGATATAGCATCGAAGTAAAACTAGACGAGGTGCTGTAAAAATTAAAATTAATAACATTTGTAATATTAAATAAAGCGATTAAACGTATCTTGAAATTTTATTCTATTTTAATTTAACTCTAATCAAATTTTTATTATTCTCGGTGCTTCTCAATATTCTTTAAATCCAATGTAAAATATGTTGCAAACATTTTTTACGAATTAAAATTTTAACAAAAATATTTTCTAATGCACCGAACGTCAGCCTTTGGTCCGGTAGTGCGTACGTTGTATTATGTAAAAAACATAAACGTTCGCAATACCGACTTCCGGATCTCACCACATGGAGGTAGCTGCGTATGGAGATCCATATATAAATTTATCAAAATCCAAGAGTTATTATTAATATAGAATAAAATTGATTAAATTTATGAATAAATATGTATAATTTTTATTCAACGCAACAAATGCTACGTATACTGAAGTCTAATATGAAATAAAATAAGATGAATAATCCTTAAATGATTCGTAAATGAAGCTTATAAAATATTCTATATAATATTAATGAGGTAAACTAACGGGAATTAACGAATATACTTACCTTAACTCTTTGTTGATGCGTGCAAGAGAGACATCCTTAAAGGGCTTCGATTATTCTTCGTCCGAATCCAATGGAAGACTGATCCAGTATCCGTTCACGTTGAAATTTATCTATATATTATACAAGGCCAACAGCCA
Source organism: Dolichovespula saxonica (assembly GCA_911387935.1). Classification (NCBI taxonomy): domain Eukaryota; kingdom Metazoa; phylum Arthropoda; class Insecta; order Hymenoptera; family Vespidae; genus Dolichovespula; species Dolichovespula saxonica. The sequence goes on from OU427014.1 coordinate 623,673, forward strand.
CGAGATAAAATTTTTAAGTATTGAAATATTTAATCGAAATTATTTTAAGTTTCTCGCGTGTTTTACTCGTTTTAATGTTTAAACGAATGTACTATTGTTTAAATATTATTATATTATATCCGTATACAATAGTGATTGTTTAAATAATTATTAAATTACCGAAAGTATTAAATTTAAGTTCTCGCGTTTAGATTTAGAGAGATTCGATGTTAACTCGTCGGAGTTCAAGGTAAGACTGGCTCAGTTATTGTCAAAGTCAAGAAAAGAACTGTTTATGTTTTTGATGTGCAAGGCCAATTACACCCACGAAAAAATTTTATGATATCGAAATATTAAACCGAAATTATTTTAAGTTTCTCGCGAGTTTTAGAAGTTTTAATGTTTAAACGAATGTACTATTGTTTAAATATTATTTTATTATACCCGTGTACAATAGCGATTGTTTAAATAATTATTAAATTACCGAAAAGATTAAATTTTAAGTCCTCGCGTTTAGATTTAGAGAGTTTCGATGTTAACTCGTCGGAGTTCAAGGTAAGACTGGCTCAGTTATTGTCAAAGTCAAGAAAAGAACCGTTTATGTTTTTGATGTGCAAGGCCAATTACTCCCACGAAAAAATTTTATGATATCGAAATATTAAACCGAAATTATTTTAAGTTTCTCGCGAGTTTTAGTCGTTTTAATGTTTAAACGAATGTACTATTGTTTAATTATTATTTAATTGTACCCGTGTACATTAATGATTGTTTAAATAATTATTAAATTACCGAAAGTATTAATTTTTAAGTTTTCGCGTTTAGATTTAGAGTGTTTCGATGTGCACGCGACGGAGTACGAGAGAAGGCTGACTCGGTTGTTTTCAAAGTTAAGTAAAGGACTGTGTATGTTTATATCACTCAAGGCCAACTACCGCGCGTTTAAATGTATCGTCAAAGTATGTATTGTTAAATTTAAGAAAAGGATCGTTTATGTTTACGTCACACAAGGCCAACTATCCCGCATTGAAAATTTTAAAGTATCGCAAATTTTATATTGAAACAATTCTAAGTCTCACGCGCGTTTTCGCCTTTATAATGTTTAAACGAATGTACTATTGTTTAATTATTTATTAACTATACCCGTGTACATTAATGATTATTTAAATAATTATTAAATTACAGAAGTTGTTAATATTTAAGTCCTCGCGTTTAGATTTGGAGAGTCAAGATGCTTACTCGTCGAAGTGCAAAGTTAAACTGACTCAGTTATTGTCAAAGTCCAAAAAAGTATTCTCGTTTAAAAATCGACGTTGAATCGAACCAAAAAATTAAAATAAAACATTCACGAATATATCTCCGAAGAGATTTATTCGTGGTTACTCAAAATGCTTGTTCAGTATTAATTAATTACAACCGTATCGCTCGTGCCGATTCGGACCATTCGTCCTCGGCATGATTGAGCGATCGGAGGGACTTTAAAAATTCACTCACTACTTATGAAGTTCTGCGATGGCTCCAAAACACTCGTCCGCGTTTTAGGTAGACATTGAGGGTGGATGATTCGTAGGTGGTTGATCATGAGGTAGGTCGACATCGAAGTTGGTCGAGACAATCCTCTTCGATGATGCACTGACTCTATTACGCGATAGTTATTCTTTAAACGGACGGTCACTGACTCTACTTCGCGAAACTCTATTATCTTATTTATATATACAGTCTGTGCGACCGTTAAAAAAGTAATAAACTTTGCGAACAAACACTGACTCTAACGACTGCATTGCACGCAGTCGATGCAAAAACAATTGTCTTTTAAATCGCGAAACGCGAACGTACAAAACACTGCTTCTAATTGGCGATATTTTTATTTTACCGATACAAAAACTCGATTAATTCCTTGCTACGCGCGCGAATTGCAATGAAGTTCTGTAACAGAAAAATATAAACGATCTAATTGGTATCACTGTTATAATGAGAAATTTTATAAATTGTTCAAGATATCTATGTTATAGAAATATACTTACTTTAACTCTTCGTTGATGCGTGCAAGAGAGACATCCTTAAAGGGCTTCGATTATTCTTCGTCCGAATCCAATGGAAGACTGATCCAGTAGCCGTTCACGTTGAAATTTATGTATATATTATACAAGGCCAACAGCCACGAGATAAAATTTTTAAGTATTGAAATATTTAATCGAAATTATTTTAAGTTTCTCGCGTGTTTTACTCGTTTTAATGTTTAAACGAATGTACTATTGTTTAATTATTATTTAATTGTACCCGTGTACATTAATGATTGTTTAAATAATTATTAAAATACCGAAAAGATTAAATTTTAAGTCCTCGCGTTTAGATTTAGAGAGTTTCGATGTTAACTCGTCCGAGTTCAAGGTAAGACTGGCTCAGTTATTGTCAAAGTCAAGAAAAGAACTGTTTATGTTTTTGATGTGCAAGGCCAATTACTCCCACGAAAAAATTTTATGATATCGAAATATTAAACCGAAATTATTTTAAGTTTCTCGCGAGTTTTAGAAGTTTTAATGTTTAAACGAATGTACTATTGTTTAAATATTATTTTATTATACCCGTGTACAATAGCGATTGTTTAAATAATTATTAAATAACCGAACGTGTTAATTTTTAAGTCCTCGCGATTAGATTTAAAGAGTCTCGATGTTCACGCGTCGAAGTGCAAAGTGAAAGTGACTCTGTTATTGTCAAAATCAAGAAAAGAACCGTTTATGTTTTTGATGTGCAAGGCCAATTACTCTCACGAAAAAATTTTATGATATCGAAATATTAAACCGAAATTATTTTAAGTTTCTCGCGAGTTTTAGAAGTTTTAATGTTTAAACGAATGTACTATTGTTTAAATATTATTTTATTATACCCGTGTACAATAGTGATTGTTTAAATAATTATTAAATAACCGAACGTGTTAATTTTTAAGTCCTCGCGATTAGATTTAAAGAGTCTCAATGTTCACGCGTCGAAGTGCAAAGTGAAAGTGACTCTGTTATTGTCAAAGTCAAGAAAAGAACCGTTTATGTTTTTGACGTGCAAGGCCAATTACTCCCCCGAAAAAATTTTATAGTATCAAAATAATTAAACGAATTTATTTTAAGTTTTTCGCACGTTCCAGTATTTTTAATGTTTAAACGAATGTACTATTGTTTAAATATTATTTTATTATACCCGTGTACAATAGTGATTGTTTAAATAATTATTAAATAACCGAACGTGTTAATTTTTAAGTCCTCGCGATTAGATTTAAAGAGTCTCAATGTTCACGCGTCGAAGTGCAAAGTGAAAGTGACTCTGTTATTGTCAAAGTCAAGAAAAGAACCGTTTATGTTTTTGACGTGCAAGGCCAATTACTCCCCCGAAAAAATTTTATAGTATCAAAATAATTAAACGAATTTATTTTAAGTTTTTCGCACGTTCCAGTATTTTTAATGTTTAAACGAATGTACTATTGTTTAAATATTATTTTATTATATCCGTGTACAATAGTGATTGTTTAAATAATTATTAAATAACCGAACGTGTTAATTTTTAAGTTCTCGCGATTAGATTTAAAGAGTCTCGATGTTCACGCGTCGAAGTGCAAAGTGAAAGTGACTCTGTTATTGTCAAAGTCAAGAAAAGAACCGTTTATGTTTTTGATGTGCAAGGCCAATTACTCCCACGAAAAAATTTTATGATATCGAAATATTAAACCGAAATTATTTTAAGTTTCTCGCGAGTTTTAGTCGTTTTAATGTTTAAACGAATGTACTATTGTTTAATTGTTTATTAACTGTACCCGTGTACATTAATGATTATTTAAATAATTATTAAATTACAGAAGTTGTTAATATTTAAGTCCTCGCGTTTAGATTTGGAGAGTCAAGATGCTTACTCGTCGAAGTGCAAAGTTAAACTGACTCAGTTATTGTCAAAGTCCAAAAAAGTATTCTCGTTTAAAAATCGACGTTGAATCGAACCAAAAAATTAAAATAAAACATTCACGAATATATCTCCGAAGAGATTTATTCGTGGTTACTCAAAATGCTTGTTCAGTATTAATTAATTACAACCGTATCGCTCGTGCCGATTCGGACTATTCGTTCTCGGCATGATTGAGCGATCGGAGGGACTTTAAAAATTCACTCACTACTTATGAAGTTCTGCGATGGCTCCAAAACACTCGTCCGCGTTTTAGGTAGACATTGAGGGTGGACGATTCGTAGGTGGTTGATCATGAGATAGGTCGACAACGAAGTTGGTCGAGACAATCCTCTTCGATGATGCACTGACTCTATTACGCGATAGTTATTCTTTAAACGGACGGTCACTGACTCTACTTCGCGAAACTCTATTATCTTATTTATATATACAGTCTGTGCGACCGTTAAAAAAGTAATAAACTTTGCGAACAAACACTGACTCTAACGACTGCATTGCACGCAGTCGATGCAAAAACAATTGTCTTTTAAATCGCGAAACGCGAACGTACAAAACACTGCTTCTAATTGGCGATATTTTTATTTTACCGATACAAAGACTCGATTAATTCCTTGCTACGCGCGCGAATTGCAATGAAGTTCTGTAACAGAAAAATATAAACGATCTAATTGGTATCACTGTTATAATGAGAAATTTTATAAATTGTTCAAGATATCTATGATATAGAAATATACTTACTTTAACTCTTCGTTGATGCGTGCAAGAGAGACATCCTTAAAGGGCTTCGATTATTCTTCGTCCGAATCCAATGGAAGACTGATCCAGTAGCCGTTCACGTTGAAATTTATGTATATATTATACAAGGCCAACAGCCACGAGATAAAATTTTTAAGTATTGAAATATTTAATCGAAATTATTTTAAGTTTCTCGCGTGTTTTACTCGTTTTAATGTTTAAACGAATGTACTATTGTTTAATTATTATTTAATTGTACCCGTGTACATTAATGATTGTTTAAATAATTATTAAAATACCGAAAAGATTAAATTTTAAGTCCTCGTGTTTAGATTTAGAGAGTTTCGATGTTAACTCGTCCGAGTTCAAGGTAAGACTGGCTCAGTTATTGTCAAAGTCAAGAAAAGAACTGTTTATGTTTTTGATGTGCAAGGCCAATTACTCCCACGAAAAAATTTTATGATATCGAAATATTAAACCGAAATTATTTTAAGTTTCTCGCGAGTTTTAGAAGTTTTAATGTTTAAACGAATGTACTATTGTTTAATTATTATTTAATTGTACCCGTGTACATTAATGATTGTTTAAATAATTATTAAATTACCGAAAAGATTAAATTTTAAGTACTCGCGATTAAATTTAAAGAGTCTCGATGTTCACGCGTCGAAGTGCAAAGTGAAAGTGACTCTGTTATTGTCAAAGTCAAGAAAAGAACTGTTTAGTGTTTTGATGTGCAAGGCCAATTACTCCCCCGAAAAAATTTTATGATATCGAAATATTAAACCGAAATTATTTTAAGTTTCTCGCGAGTTTTAGAAGTTTTAATGTTTAAACGAATGTACTATTGTTTAAATATTATTTTATTATATCCGTGTACAATAGTGATTGTTTAAATAATTATTAAATAACCGAACGTGTTAATTTTTAAGTCCTCGCGATTAGATTTAAAGAGTCTCGATGTTCACGCGTCGAAGTGCAAAGTGAAAGTGACTCTGTTATTGTCAAAGTCAAGAAAAGAACCGTTTATGTTTTTGATGTGCAAGGCCAATTACTCTCACGAAAAAATTTTATGATATCGAAATATTAAACCGAAATTATTTTAAGTTTCTCGCGAGTTTTAGAAGTTTTAATGTTTAAACGAATGTACTATTGTTTAAATATTATTTTATTATATCCGTGTACAATAGTGATTGTTTAAATAATTATTAAATAACCGAACGTGTTAATTTTTAAGTCCTCGCGATTAGATTTAAAGAGTCTCGATGTTCACGCGTCGAAGTGCAAAGTGAAAGTGACTCTGTTATTGTCAAAGTCAAGAAAAGAACCGTTTATGTTTTTGATGTGCAAGGCCAATTACTCCCACGAAAAAATTTTATGATATCGAAATATTAAACCGAAATTATTTTAAGTTTCTCGCGAGTTTTAGTCGTTTTAATGTTTAAACGAATGTATTATTGTTTAATTGTTTATTAACTGTACCCGTGTACATTAATGATTATTTAAATAATTATTAAATTACAGTTGTTAATATTTAAGTCCTCGCGTTTAGATTTGGAGAGTCAAGATGCTTACTTGTCGAAGTGCAAAGTTAAACTGACTCAGTTATTGTCAAAGTCCAAAAAAGTATTCTCGTTTAAAAATCGACGTTGAATCGAACCAAAAAATTAAAATAAAACATTCACGAATATATCTCCGAAGAGATTAATTCGTGGTTACTCAAAATGCTTGTTCAGTATTAATTAATTACAACCGTATCGCTCGTGCCGATTCGGACTATTCGTTTTCGGCATGATTGAGCGATCGGAGGGACTTTAAAAATTCACTCACTACTTATGAAGTTCTGCGATGGCTCCAAAACACTCGTCCGCGTTTTTGGTAGACATTGAGGGTGGACGATTCGTAGGTGGTTGATCATGAGGTAGGTCGACAACGAAGTTGGTCGAGACAATCCTCTTCGATGATGCACTGACTCTATTACGCGATAGTTATTCTTTAAACGGACGGTCACTGACTCTACTTCGCGAAACTCTATTATCTTATTTATATATACAGTCTGTGCGACCGTTAAAAAAGTAATAAACTTTGCGAACAAACACTGACTCTAACGACTGCATTGCACGCAGTCGATGCAAAAACAATTGTCTTTTAAATCGCGTAACGCGAACGTACAAAACACTGCTTCTAATTGGCGATATTTTTATTTTACCGATACAAAGACTCGATTAATTCCTTGCTACGCGCGCGAATTGCAATGAAGTTCTGTAACAGAAAAATATAAACGATCTAATTGGTATCACTGTTATAATGAGAAATTTTATAAATTGTTCAAGATATCTATGTTATAGAAATATACTTACTTTAACTCTTCATTGATGCGTGAAAGAAAGACATCCTGAGAGAACTTCGATGATCGCTCGTCCGAATCCAATGGAAGACTGATCTAGTAGCCGTTTCTCTTCATATATATGTTTATATTATGCAAGGCCAACTACAACGAAAAAAAATTTTTAAGTTTTGGAAAATTTAACCGAATTTATTTTAAGTTTCTCGCGAGTTTTAGTCGTTTTAATGTTTAAACGAATGTACTATTGTTTAAATGAATGTATTATTGTTTAATTATCAGTTAATTGTACCCGTGTATAATAGTGATTATTTAAATAATGATTACACTACCGAAAGTATTAATTTTTAAGTCCTCGCGTTTAGATTTAGAGAGTCTTGATGTTAACTCGTCGAAGTGCAAGGTGAAACTGACTCTGCTATTGTCAAAGTCAAGAAAAAGAACTGTTTATGTTTTTGATGTGCAAGGCCAATTACTCCCCCGAAAAAATTTTATAGTATCAAAATAATTAAACGAATTTATTTTAAGTTTTTCGCACGTTCCAGTATTTTTAATGTTTAAACGAATGTACTATTGTTTAAATATTATTATATTATACCCGTGTACAATAATGATCGTTTGAATAATTATTCGATTACCGAAAGATGAGAAAAGTATCGATATCGCGAAAATAAAGCTGAAAATCGGAGAAAGTAATGTGACGTCATAGGTTTCAAAAGGTCGATTTTATTCTCGCGAATATCTTTTAAACCAGACGATGCCACGACTTGCCAACGTACATGCGTGGAAATCGCATGTTCGGTAATCGATTGATATATAAAATAATGATCTACGTTAAAAAATGATATATTAATTACCTGTAATTGATGGGACGACGAAGGTCTGCTGTGAACGGTACGGCGGCACAATTGCAAATGGCGGAACAACCAATAGCGGGAGTTTATCAGACCCACGCGCATGCGCGTTACGTCACCTGTAATGGCGTCCCTAGGCCCGCGAATACGTCATTTATCGATCTATTATAAGAAAATATGGGAACATTAAAAATATGATATAGGAATCTAAAAACAACCTAAACGGATACCACATTATCCCAAACTAACAAAATTAATCATTAAAATTCTATAGCTATGGAGATGTAACTCAAAAACACGAGAAAACTTTTCCATAATTCGTATAATTATATCAAACGATGTATAATGAATACGTGATACAATGAAGCAATAATTTAAACGACAGTATGTTAACATTAATATTATACGTTGCTCGTAACACGCAATAAAACACGAAATAATTTTAACTCAAATTCACGTTAATTTTGATCTCGGTGGTGTTGGCGGTACGAAATATCGATTTCTTGAAGATTCGAAAATTTATACGTACCAATTATTACGTATGTTTGTCGAACCTTTGCACTCCGAGCAATTTTCAATCTCTTTAACTCCGAGTCGTTTTTACTACGAGCTACGAGAATATTTCACGGGATCGATTACGATAAACATATGCCGAAATATCTTCGTACGTGCATAAAAGTACGAAGTCGTTTACCGATTGAATTATATTATATTTACTTACTGCAGTTAGTATTAGATAATTACGACGGTATTATTAGATAATTTATCGACGGTCGATACAATTGTCTTATGTTGTCGACAATCGACACAACTATAACCATGTTATCGGCAAGAATTTGAACGTTATCTTTTTAAACGTATTTGGCGAATAACATAATGGCGAACGAATGATATGTCTCTTAAAGAGACCGAATCGTTTCGAGTTAACGATAAGTGTGTAATAAATACTGCTTACATTCCACCTTATTTCTTTTTATATCGAGTCAGATTAATTTTTTCTGGTACTTTGACCTCCGGCCTTTACGCCGGGCCGAGCTCATAGATAAAAACTTGCTCTTTTTTGTTTGTCAGACTATCGCCAATGATATAAGTTAATTGCTAGTTCGAATTATTGAGTCCTCACGAAAACATGTCGAACATGAATTGTTTGACCGGTGAAAGCAATCGTTTAATTAATAACGATGTCTTTTTGTCGACTGCTCCTAGTCCTTCAGAGATACGTACTAGTGAAACTAGAACCGGTTAGTAATGGTTGTTACTTCTATCATCGACAAAGATTGTTCTCTAAAAGTATATATATATATATATACACACACACATCTATATTTTCCATTATAGGATCTAGCATCTTGAGTACAATATTTTTGATCGTAAATGCCACTATAGGAGCAGGATTGTTAAATTTTCCACAAGCGTTCGATAAGGCAGATGGTATCGTCACATCCATAATCATTCAATTGGGATTTCTAATATTTATTACGACCGCTCTTATCATCTTAGCCAATTGTAGCGATATCACAAACTCTAATACTATACAGAATACGTTGGCAGCTTTGTGCGGACCTAACTCTTTTTTTTTCTGCTCGCTATGCGTGGCCGTATACAGTTTTGGATGTTGCCTGACGTTTTTGATCATTATAGGCGATCAATTAGACAGAGTTTTAGCTACTTATTACGGAATGGATTACTGTCACACTTGGTAGGTATATAATTTAATCGTCTATTAAATTAAATTGTTCTATAGCTTAGCTACCACGATCCGTGTGTTTCAGGTATATGTCTAGACAGTTTGTTACCGTTGTTATCGCTTTCCTCTTCATATTTCCATTGTGTTTTTTCAAGCGATTGGATGCGTTAAGTTATGTTAGTTTCGTCGGTTGTATAACCATTCTGTACGTGGTCTGTTTGATAACTTACAAAAATTTTACAAAGACTACTGTCACCGTCGTGAAAGTATGGCCTGACAATGTATACGAAGCGTTACATATAGTTCCCATCATATGTTTCGCGTATCAGGTTTGTTACGTCTTTGTTCTTACCACGAGAGGATGCATCGATTCTCATCATTATTACTACTTAATATCGAATTATAAAGATAAAGAGAATAATATGTTTTACTTTCTCCTCTCTTTCAATAGAGCCACATGACCGCTATACCGATGTACGCCTGTATGAAAGAACGACGGCTTGGAAAATTCATGAAATCCGCTATAATTAGTATGATAATTTGTTTTACCGTTTATACGATAGTCGGCGTACTTGGATATGAAACATTTGGAACGGGTAAAGTGCCCAGCGACATACTTCAAGGATATACGGATAAAAGTATAATAGTCACTTTGGGGATCGTTGCAATAGCCGTAAAAAATTTCACGGCATATCCAATAGTTTTATATTGCGGTAGAGACGCTATTTTCTCTCTACTTGGCACGTCCGTCAATGAGAACGTTTTAACGAGGAGCTTCGTTACGTCCGTTTGGTTTATAGCGTCATTGGTTATAGCCATATTGGAACCGGACATATCTCCTGTCATTAATTTGTTAGGCGCTTTATCTGCCACGTTTATTTTCATATTGCCAGGTATATGCCTTCTACGCAGTACACTCGTCAAGGATCCCGAATTGTACTTGAATAAGGACCGTTTGCTCGTTCTCTTCGCAATTATGATTACTGCCATAGGCGCGTTTGCCTGTGGCGTTGTATCCATCCAAGCGCTTAAAGATTTAAAGAAACCATTGGCCGAACGACCCTTGGTAACAGCCTTCGGAATGCTTAGACTTAGAGACAGTTTGTGCTCCTAATCATTTTCGATCAATGAAATTAATTTTCTCATCGAGTCTATTAAAAAAAAAAAAAAAAAAAACAAAAAAAAAAGGAAGAAGAAGAAAAATGAAGACGTCGGGGAAAGACCGTTTTTATTTTTATACACTATGCTCCCCGTATACCTATAGGAGGTAGTTTTAAGACGTATCTTTTTTTATATTTGTTATTTGTTATTTTTTTTTTTTTTTTATTTTGTATAAACTCTTTTACCCTTTTATTTACTCCTTCATCAACTCTTTCCTATACGAAGGAAACGTTTATATTCTGTATCCGTTGTTATCGCGAATATTGTAACGAAGGATGTTGTATCGGATAAATAAACTGCTATTTTATTATAATACTTTATACATTTACCTGTTACACGTATTAACTTTTTTTAGAATTTAATTTCAATTGTACTTGTATAATTTCAAATATTCGAATATATTTCTCGTAAGACATTGTATACACGATTTTGATAAGGTATCTAACAATGGATCAAGATTCTTTGGTACTCGTAGATTCGGTAGAAAAGTCGTGTAACGTATTCCCGTAAAGATCGATAACTTTGCTTATCGTCGCCTTGCAAAAGAAGCATTCTCTCGTGTTGAGAAGGTGACGATCGATGCAAAAGCGACAAGTTTCGTGATTGCAGGGTTTAAACTTTGCACTTATCGGGAAGGCGTAACAAATGGTACAAATGTTCTCATCGTCCGTTAAAACTTTCGTATCTGGCAAGATATCACGACAATAATCCAAATAATTTATCATTGCCCTTACTCGGCCGATTTCTTCGTCCGTCACGAAATCTTCGTCTGAAAAATTACGAAGGGTAATTTTATTTGATATTAAAGATCGATAGATCGATCGATCGTTTAAGATCTCTCTCGGGGAATCGTACTTACAATTTAAAAATGAGAACTGCTTTATTCTTTTCTCTTTGTCCTTTGGAATTTTTATATTACTTTCACCTAATACGAAGTACAAAGAACTTATTTGAAAACTCGGTTCTATCAAGAGCGTACGGGTAACTTTGGGAACTTCGGCCGATGGTCTTGCTGTATAATAATAAATGTGAAATATAATTGTCTAAAATATACATATATGTATATTTATATTACGTTACACAGCGTTCTCTTGTAATACTTACGCGTGAATCCTGCCATATCCTCTTTGAGCAAAGCCAACAATATTCCGATGACTGCTGTCAGTATTGGAAAATGATCTATCAATTCTAAGTCAGGAATTTCCAATAGCACGACTTGTTGAAAGCAACTGGTTTGCGAACTCATCCTGTTCAATATTTGACATAGCAACTAAAATAATAACGAGGATATCGTTAGTTTACGATAAATTGAATCATTATTAAAGATAATTGATTCCAAAAAGTTTAAGTAAAATAATTTGATATAACTTAGTACTTGGCATAATCTAGACAATAAATTTTCTCTAGAAGATTGGCGAAGATCGATGAATATGTCAGGTGCCACGGTGCAAAACATTTCCAAGACTCTTAACAGTGCAACGCTCAAATCGAAACAGGTGGCACAAATCTTTAGCTGTCTGGATTCGATGAATACCCTTTCGGGTCTCGACGAAATATTATGAATTTCTTGTATCATACCGATAAATTCTGAGAATGCCCAATTCAATTGATTCAACAAAGAATTCAAGAATTGTACGGTATTTTGGGGTCTCCCTAATAATCCATCCCTTACATGTAATTGATATATCAGAGAGGGATAAGGTTCTGAAATATTAATGACGAGATAGAGACACGCAATAAACTTAAGACGGTGATTGCTAATAGGTGAGAATGAAAAGACAACAAGAAAAAGAAAAAGAAAAAGAAAGAGGGAAAAAAAATAAAAAAAAGAAAAAAGAGAGAGAGAGAGATAGAACGCACTTGAGGGCTGTTGCAAGAAATAAGAGATCGTGACGATTAATAAGTAAATGTAAAGAAAGGACGCACTTAACAGCTGATGCATCGGTTCTTGTTGCAACAACTTCGGTCCGATCTTCCTGCACAAATGCGGACTTCTCTCGTAACGAAATGCAAATCCATGACCTTGCCAGAATCTCATAAGTATCCAATTGGATTGGGCCCACGATCTAGCTTCGAATGGTTTCAAAAGATTCCCGACCACCTTCAATCTATTCTGCAGGGATACATTTTCCAGGGCCTCGAGCGTAATAGGATTCGACATGAATCCACCGAACGTTATCATTAGTATCTCTTTCGAATTTGTATTAACGATTCTTGGATCGAGATAATGAAAGCAAAGGAATTCGGCAACGTCCAAAAGCATTGTCCTATAATCAGGTATCTTTTCGATGGGCATAGTTGGATGAATGTGATTGCGTATGCTAACGCAAAGATCGGACAGAGTTTCGAGATAAAAGTCTGGTACGAAACTGAACATGTTCCCTTCCTCGCTAGCTTTCTGTAAAGTCAACGTCAATACTTTCAACAACCAGGCGAGCTCGCGCAACTTTTCCTCCGAAAATACGGCGGCACGAATCCAAGCCATTTGTCTCGCCTGTTCGGACAACTTGTCCGTGAACACGTCTATCGAATGCAATAACTCTTTCTGTATCAAATTGGACGTCTCGTCGTCGTAATTGTTGATATAATCCAATCTTTTTTTGGCCTCGGAAAGAGCGGCTTCGTATTCGGTGATGTTGTCCTTTAAACTAGCGAATTTGGCGACCTGTTTCCTAGCTGCCGCGTGATAAAACAATATAATTCCGTCCAATAATTCCAACAAAGATACGGCGGCATCCAACGGACCCAAACGAAGCGGGGTCCTGTCCTCTCTGCTGAAATATCCCATTCTTTCGACCAACATCGTACTTCCTTGAGCCGAAGGATTGACATTGATAACGCGCGCGAATGCGGGTATTACGACCGGTAAATCCGACAGTCTGGCGAGGAACGGTGAATCCTGGGATTGTTCCATTGCCAGGATCACCTCGTGATTAGGGCCCAATATCTGAATCAATTCCTTCTTGAAGGTCTTGTTCAAGTGAGACAACACGCCTCCCAATCTGTCGATTCCGGAGTAATTGATCGATCCGTCGTAAAATAATCTACGGGACATTGACGTATCCATCGACTGTTCTTTCTTTTTTATTTTTATTTTTATTTTTAATCGAGAGTTAAATGTCAGACTTACTTGCACGGTACGAAAACGGGACTGATACCGATTTCATCGTTCCACAAATATTTGAACGCGGACAATAGTCGATGAAAGCAACATAGACTAAGGACCAAAGGAGTTTGAAGGTGCGGCGTCGTCTGGAGGAATACTGTGACTGAATATTTGGAATTAAATGTAATCCCTTATAAAGGAATCGATTTAACGTCGTTGTAGTACTTACGCGAGTCGTCGTGAGATTCTCGTTAACGAAACGCTTGAATTTCCTTAGAAAAATAGTCCTCGAGGTTGGCCTATTGGATGTGCCATCGGAATTATCGAGTAGAGTTATTAACAACCAGAGTTGTATGTTTTCTAATTCTGCGAATAACGAAACAATTACGTTACAACGCGTAACGAGGATTCCATCGCAAATGGGGCGGCGGGGGGGAGGGAGGGAAAGAGAAAGATGACGTACCCTCAACCGATTCTTTGATGTTTTCGCACGCTTCTATGTACGCGTCTCTCCTCGTAGCAATGGACGGATCGATCGGATCGGTCTCCCAATATGGTTGCTGAACTATATTCGCTAGGCCAATGTCGTCCATCGGTTTGATGTGAACAAAATTCGCGAATCTCACGCGATCGAAAAGCAGGTACTTTAAAAAGTGTTGCCGAGTAGTCGTGTGTTGGCAAAATTGTATCAATAGTATCAAACTATTGTACTGATTCGAATATTCGAGCAAAAAGGAAACGTGCCTGAACGTCGAATATAAATAGAGGAGCGTACTGTCTAAACAAGACCTCATCTCTCGTTCCTCGAGAAAGGTCCATAGAAGATCTAAGCAGGTCATTAATCTTACTTTACTTTCACGAAATTTCAACGAATCCTTTGCCCCGTATCTTTGCATTCCAGAAATGTCATGTAAAAAAGGTACGAACACACTTTCGACGATATAAGGAATGGTAAGCAAGGGACCGATATGCATTAGGATGGTTTGTGCGATGCACATGAGAAACGCATGTACCGTCATAGATTCGTCGGCCAACAAAACGTTTCTTTCTTTTACGCCGATTATGTGATCTATGACGCGGGTAAACCATTGAAATAAAAATGTGGCTTGTATGGCTTGCGACTCCGGCGGAGCTTGAATAGCTTGATAACCCTCCAAGGGATATTTCAAAGGAGTGTCACCGAAAAATGCCGTTACATTTTCGGTAAATGTCAGGCTAACGGTAGGAAAGTAAGCGATACCAGGACCCATGGATATATTTTCGAACGCTCTTCCAAGATGCCTTCCGTTTCTATAAAAATCTATCGTTCCTTCGTCCATGTTTAACGTACACCCTATGATATCTCCCGTAAGCCACGATTCTCCGTACTTGGTAGGTATCACGTTCCATTTTCTTACGCGGTGGCCGTCGTAAGCGTAAGAGTTAACTGTGTCTCCTATTAAAAATATTATTATTATTAAGAGAGGATTAAAAGGGGATTGTTCCTCTTCGAAAGACGGTTAAGAAAAATCACAATCGAATTGCCAGGCTATGCATCGACTCTGTACGTACCAACTCCGCTCTCCATATCGTATTTACATCGTGAAGTTCCCCAGCCAACTTGCATCACGCCTTTAGAACCAAGCTGAAGCTCGTACATCCATTTTCCTTTGTAAAGCGCCGTATTAGCCCTCATCGTACAAAAATTCCCTTGAGCTATGATACTAGATCTATCTGGCGAAACGATGAACAAACCGGTATGCGCGTTAACGTCAAACTTGACGGTTTTAGGCCCTATACGACCCTCCCTATCGTCCGTCGACTTTTCTGCGCAGGCATACTTGGATAATGTCTCGTCGACGAAAACCTTCGCCGTATCTAAACTCTCTGAAGTACTGCGGAAATAGGAATTATTGCAAAGCGTCTTGTAAATACGTAAGAGCACTAATTAAAATGTAAAAGGATCAATATATTTATATCGATATAACCAATGATGCGAGTTACCTCAATAACTTTACGTTGGACGTTTTAGATTTAGTTTTGGACATTAATATGGCATCGCTAATTCCAAAAATATTTTTTATGACCTCCTCCGCCTCCATATTCTAGACAATTGTCAAGTATCAATATTAGCATTGAATAATGATGAAACGTTTAATAAAGATTTTTCTAAGAACAGAAGAAATCTCCTTTAGATACGAGAACAAAATGATTTTCTGGCAAAGTTAAGCCGGACAATAAAGTAACACATCGCGCCGACACAATTTGACCGTTGACAATTTTTCTTCTCGTTGTATGCCAATTTAATCATATCTGTATTAAATCAATTTATTCGTGTACAAACACATCGTGCCATTATCATTTCTCACTTATGACATTGGCAATATTTATCGCAACAAATTTTCTTCACAATTTCGATATACCAAACGGCTGATCACTTTCTTTTCTTTTCCCTTTTATCATATAAACCTGATATTTCTATTATAGGTACCGGACTAGAATAATAAGCGAATAAAAGCGCAATGTTCGATAAACCGTAAGAGAATTAAAAAATCGACGGTTAATGTAACATGCGCATGAGCACATTTCTGTCATTCTTGACAGAAAGCGGCATGCCTATCAGCTGATATGTCAGCTGACTTATCGACAGAGAGCGCGCTGTCGTTCGTTCCAATCGCGTTACCGGCCGTTTAAGCACGCGCGAATTTTAAATTCTTATCCTTCGACGGACAGCAACGCGTTACGAGTATCCTTTTCTTCTCGTCCGTCTTCCTTATCCTTTTCCCTCTCTGAAACTTGTCGAACAATTAATACGAATGACAAAAAAGGTTCGTTTAATTTCTTAAATCGTAATAAGGATTGTAAGGAATAAACGAGCATTTTAATGGATGTTTTATACTCGATCGAATGTTACAGAGCCTATAAGTTCCTTTATTCATGTTATTGTGATATCATTAGCCTTATATAACAGAGAATCATTGAGATATTAGGCATTTATACTTTCTTAAAATCATCGATATAAAGATGTCACTTTTTTTTTCTTTTCTTTTCTTTTCTTTTCTCTTTTTTGCTTCGTTTCGTTAAAAATTACATATTCAGTTACAATTAATCGAGAGAAAGAGAAAGAGATCACAAAGAGGAACACAGAGAACGGGGGTGGGGCGGGGCGGGCGAGCGGGGGGAGGGGTATGGGAGGGATATTAAAAGTATTAATTACTTATACTTCAGTCTCCATTGGTAAAAAGAGATTAAAAGTTATGGTCAACGACGACGCTTTAAAATCGGAACGATTATTGTACACAACTTCGAATAATTCACAAACGGGATAAGGGAGAAAAGATTGTGTATTCACAAACTTTGGCATTATCTTATTGCGGTGGGTATAATAATATTAATTGCAATTTTTCCTTCGTTATCTCAATATCATACAGATCGTTAGATCATTATAATAATAATAATAATAATAATAATAATAATAATAGTAATAGTAATAGTAATAATAATAATAATAATAATACTAATATTATTATTAACGATAACAATAATAATGAGATAATAAAATAAAACGAGTTATACAAGTTATTCGATCATTACCTTTTATAATTTATGTCGGTGATGAGATTAGGATGTTAATGGAATCCACCGTTGTGTGTAGTTGTTACTCTTCAATAGAATATCAAGATGATTATGCGAAGAAAAATGTTTAACCGAGATATATATTATATATATATATATATATATATATATATATATATATATATACACATATACATATACACACACCTACATATACACAGGTTGCCTGCAATGAAACGCCCTGTTTAATTTTCGCATCAGATTGTTTCACTGTGAGACACTGTGTGTATATATTTATATATATATATATATATATATATATATATATATATATATATATATATAAATATGTATATATGTAAAAATGTCGTTTACACCGATATCGATTTAGTTTAAAGTTTATGAATGTGTTTACGCGTGAGCAACGTATGTACGTGTGTTAAGATGCTATTTTATTCGCGAATACATTATGCCCAATAATATGTGTGTACGAATAGTTGAAAAATGCGACGTGATTAAGATGAAAAGGCGTTAACAACAAATTATTATTCCCTTATGTATGTATGTATGTATGCATGTATGTATGTATGTATGTATGTATGTATGTATGTATGTATGTATGTATGCATGTATGTATGTATGTATGTATGTACGTGTGTATGTATGCGCGTGTCCTTTCTTATATTTTCGTTTATATTCTCTCTCTCTCTCATCAATGTTGGAAATTCAATTATAAATACTTCAAATGCTGCGATACGCGTTTGTCTCTCTCTCTCTCTCACTCTCTCTCTCTCTCTCTCTCTCTCTCTCTCTCTCTCTCTCTCTCTCTCTCACACACACACACTGTTAAATACGTTATTATTGTACACTTATTATTATTATTATTATTATACTTATTGATATTTTTTTTCTTTCTTTCTTTCTTTCTTCCTTCCTTTCTTCTTGAATATATCGAACATTGCTGCGGCATTAGTACCTACAATTAAGGCGTACGCAATATATATGTTAAATATATATGTTGTATGTGTGTATATGTGTGTATATATATATATATATGTATATCTCATCATATATATATATGTATATATACAGGGTGTATATAATGAAACATCCAAATTTTGTTATAAGAAACAAAAGAAATCAGGGCGTTACATTTCATACACCCTGCACACACACATATATATATATATATGTATATATATATATATATGCACACCTGTACACATGTATACGCGTAGGTAACTACACACTCATACATACACGTATACTTGTACATATATGATATATGTTTATAACTATTAGATACTGGCACGTGTAAAATCACCGTATCGATATATCACTCCAGTATCATTTATCTCACTCACTTTTCCCTTCTCTCTTTCTCTTTCTCTCTCTCTCTCTCTCTCTCTCTCTCTCTCTTTCTAATTAATTATGTATATACTGTGAACAAGAGAAGCTCGCAACGTTAAATGTAGCTTCGTCGGATAAAAATCATATATTCGTTTGCGCATTAAAGGAACATCGAACGTGTTTATAATAATCACAAATATGATCATTAAATCGTTAAGAGGAGGTTCTTCTTGGATATGCTGATATTTCGCGATTAAAAAATAAATTACATAGATCGTTTAATCATAGATTATTTTCTCACCTCGGCTAAGTAATCGTTCTTTTTTATTTTTCTTTTTCTTCTTCCTTTTTTTTTAATCTTCTTTCTCGTCTCTTCTACATGAAATTATAATATATTCGATGCATCGTCCTATTTATCTTCTTTTTCTTTTTCATTCGCGACTTCTCTCTCTCTTTCTCTCTCTCTCTCTCTCTCTCGACTTTGATGACTAGAAACGTCTCCCTTCGCTGGTTCATTTTACTTTATTTTATTTTTTTATTTTATTTTATTTTATTTTATTTATTTATTTTTTTTTTATTGTATCGTATCGTATCGTATCGTATCGCATTTGTATTTGTATTTGTATTTTATTTCTCGTTCATTTGGTAAAAAAATTATATGCGAAAATGGAAAAGATTCGGTAGAAAAAATAAACTCACACGCCCATAGGACGGTAGCGGCCCGTTCTACCTAAGCAAAAAGCTTTTACAATGTTGACAATCCTTCCCCCCACCCCTCCCCCGTTTTTTCTGTTTCTTCTTCTTCTTCTTCTAATTTTTGTTCCTTCAAAAGATCATTTAAATATAAATGATAAAACAATGTAAAAGAATCAATGTATTATAGAGATGATCTCGTGTGCCTCGAGATAAAACGGACCGTGCTATCGGCCCCACAGACGCTTTTTTCTTCTCTCCTTTTTCTTCGTCGTTCTCGTTTTCTTTTCTTCTTCTTCTTTTTGTGTTTTTTTTTCTTTTTCTTTTTTTGTTTTCTTTTCTCTCGAGAAACTTACAGAATAGTAGTAGTAGTAGTGGTGGTAGTAGTAATACATGAGTCCTTGCGAAGTGTGATGGGCGGAGTGACTGGTCGATGTGGGAGAAGATAATGATGATTAATGATGACGATGATGACGACGATGACAATGATGACGATGATGATCGTAGAGATCGGATTTATATCTAAATCGAACAAGTTAATCGATATTATTTTTTTTTTTATTATTATATATATATTATTATTATTATTATTATTATTATTATTATTATATTATTATTATTGTGGTTGTATTATTATTATTATTATTATTATTACTTGCGTATATCTTCAATTAGCTTGTTCGGCACTCTGAGCCTGCTTTTCGATCTTCCTAGCGAGTTCTGGGCTCATGTGAGGATGCGGGAAAGGTAGGACTGGCTTACGAAGAATCGTCGGCTTAACTTTGACCTGTGGCTTGAACGAGGATACTTGGCTGCCGCCTGTCAAATGCATATCCGCGAACTTGGCGACGATTTTTGGGGTGGACCTGGGTGGCAAAGGGGAACGAAGAGCCATGGAAGAATCCGATATCTGATTGGTACTCGCCGATCTGACGATCTCTTCGGTTCCGTCGATGTCGGTCGAATCCAAATGATCGGCGGTTTCCAAGCGTTTCAATTTCGAACCCTCCGGATTAGTCTTCGTGTTCTTTTTCAACGTGCACTGATTCTGTTTAGCGAAACGTTCGGCAGCTGTACTCATGTCCGGTGATTCGGGGCCACCCGTAGGAGAGGTCGCAGCCTCGGTGGTTCTGTTCGGTAAAACGACGACACTGCCCGTAGTCTCGTCGTCCGAACTGCTCAGACTACTCGACGAGGCTGACTTTTTACCGGGGTCCTGTGCCGACAATGGCAAATCCATAACCAGATCGGGCGTCTGTTTTTGTCTCATCTCTCGAAATTCCTGAGAGGTACGATACGATTTGTTCGAAGTTGCCGTCGTCGTGATTGCGTTCCCACCTCCACCTCCACCCCCACCACCACCACCACCACCACCACCACCACCAACCATCCCTGGTGGTATCGGGGGATTCAATTGAGTCTGCGAGGTAGCTCTTCTTTGCCAGAGCTCTCGATTAGCCGAGAAGGTTGTCTGTTCGTGCTGTATTTCCTCCTCGGCCGATGCATTATTATTTCCACCAACGACAGTATACGTACAACCATTGCTCGAGGAATTCTGTGAATTGCATTGATTATGATGACCACCGTCCGAACCACCTCCACCACCTCCACCTCCTCCTCCACCACCTCCTGTCATCACCGTCACCGTCACCGTCGTCGACTCCCCCACGCTTTGCGATTTCCAATGATGCTGTTTCCTACCAGCTCCTCGACCTTTAATCCCAATTTCGTTACCTTGCCCGCCACCTCCAATTCCTCCTCCTCCTCCTCCTCCTCCTCCTCCTCCTCCTCCTCCTCCTCCTCCAGCTTCTTCGCTTTCTTCCATTCGTTCTTGCGCGATCGTCGACAAATCAATCGAGTTCGATAAAATAAGATTTTCCGTAACGTTCTCATTTTCAGGAGTCGATACTTTGGTCAACTTCCCGGACGTCGTGGATTCCTGAAAATAATTTCGATCTAATCAATTACGTCCTCTCTCTCCCCTTACCACCCCTATCTCCTCTCTCTCTCTCTCTCTCTCTCTCTCTCTCTCTCTCTCTTCTTCTCTTTCTCTCTTAAAAATTTATCTTTATATTCCCCCGTTCAATTTGATAACAGTGGACTATTAATAATAATAACGGTAATAATAATAATCTCATACCATCGATTTCAACGTAATAATTCGATATTATTCTCAACGGTTATAAAAGTACGATGTTATTTTGACAAGATCAGCGAACGAGATATGTTTTTAACGAAGCAGAAGAAAACGGGGGATGCAATAATAACGATTAGCTTCGATGGTTTCGATAACGTTTAATTTCGATGGCCTGGGTTGGGGGGAGGGGCGGGACGGGGTACGGGGGGTTCGGGAGGTTCTGAGGGGGGTGGGTGGGTGGGAAATTTCATTTTTTCATGATTAGAGATATAGTCGATATAGTGTTTAACGAGATTGAAGGAATGATGATCTAACATGCACGTGTGAAGAAAGGAAAAATCCAGAGAAAGCGTATAATAATATGCTGCTATGAATGATTAATAATGAATGATGATGATGATGATGATGATGATGATGATGATGGGGATGAACGGAATAAATGTAGTAGTGCAATGATACAAATTTTCTATTTTTTTTTTTTTTTTCGTTTGTTTGTAAGCAGGATCAAAAAACTGCTCGTAAAACTGTTGAGCTAAAATGAGAGAGATGCTAAAACGACAACAAAACTACAAGCATCTATTCTAAGCGCATCGAATTATGAGAATAGATACCTAGGGCTCTCCCTATCTTTCACCATGATGGATGTTGGTGGTGGTAGGATGTTAGCTGAAAGGGAGAGACACTTGCTCGCTGTTTTTTTTTTTTTTTTTTGGTTTTTTTTTTTTTTTGTTTTTACTCACCTAATTGTAAAGAATATCCCATTGGAAAAGTAGATCCTCTCAGTAGAAGCGCAATCGAATCATCAAACTCCTTCAAAACCAAACGAATAAACAGAAAGAAGAAACACAAAAAAACTACTAAACCACATAACAATACACACTCTTTTCGTCAGCAGTTTTATCGAACAGTTTATATGTATATATAGATATAGAAATATATATATATATATATATATATACATATATATATATATATACAGATATATCCGCTTTGTATTTTTCTCTCTCTCACACACTCTATGTATTTGCACACGATTTACTTTGTCGTCAACAATTAAAATAGGGCTGACGTTAAACGTATATCTGGAAAAACAGGAACCAACCCAACTATTAAATACACATTCCAAATGTTGTCCAACGGGAATAACAAAAGAGACAAATAAAAATGGCATAATAACGTTGCACGATGCACTTTTGTATGCACGATGCACGTTCTCTCTCTCCCCCTCTCTCCCTCTCTATCTATCTATCTATCTATCTATCCATCTATCTCACTATGTATGTATGTAATGTATGTATACGATGCATAAAAAACAAAGGGCACAGGCGGCACAAAAGAGACAGAGACGAAGGCACATGCAGCAACGAACAGTGTATATATTTCTATTTTATATATTTACAAAATATATATATATATATATATACACATATATATATATATGTATGTATGCACGTATGTACGCACGTATGTATGTATGTATGTATGTATGTATGTATATATGTATCGTACAAATGATGTATAGATCATATCTATCCATAATATATTTCTGATAAATTAAATCTCTTACATCTATAAGATAATAACTTTGTCAAGTTTTTTCTGCCTTTCATTAAAATCCCACTTCTTTTCAATCATATTTTCCTTTTCGACGGGTTCGCGAAGAGAGGAAAAAAAAAATAAAAAAATAAAAAGAAATGTATCGTCCAAGAAACGGATAAACATGAAATCAACAATAAAACAACCTTCTGTAATATCAATCGATGTGAGAGTGAGCGAAGAAATACTTTGGGTCTCTTTCGTCTCGATCTTTTCTATATATAAGAAACGAAGCAATGCGTGTTTTCATGGATGCTGTGCATAGGCTGCGAATAGGCTCGTGTTTTACGAATCATAACGATGTATGTGCATTCAATAGAGATATCACCGACGAAAAATGCACTCGAAGGAGAGAAAGAGAAAAAGAATGTTTCAAGGAAAACAAAACAGAACAAAACAAAACAAGAAAAAAAAAAAAAAAGAAAAAGAAAAAGAGACATAAATATAAAATAATAATGACGGAAAGAAAAGAGAGAAAACAAAAAAAAAAGAAAAAAAAAGAAAACAGAAATATACAAAAAAGAAAAAAAGGAAAAAAATATATTAGGACAAAAATTTCTAGCACGATAGCCATGCACTTGTGCCTAGAGCTTACGGATCCATTCGTATTTGTTGTCCTTTACGCGTATATATATATATATATATATATGCGCGTATTGCGGATTAAAACACAACAACAACAACAACAACAAACACGTACGCACGTAACACGTATGATATCAAAAAAAAAAAAAAAAAAAGAAGAAGAAGAGACATACACATCTATGAGAAAAAGCAGAGAAACCCGATATATAACGCGAAGAAGGAAACTAATTTATAGAGCTATTGTTTAGCTAAACGGTTGTTTCCAATACCTCTCGACTGATGATAGGCTGAGCCGAAGAGATGCAGGGCACATGTGTAACGACAGTTGCCGGTACGATAACACCGCTAGTACTATTATTTTCCCCTGACATCGTGTTCGTTGTAATAGATATATCTGATACGGGAGTCGAAGACCATGCGTTCGACGTACCAGTTGAACTCATCATCAACGGCGAATTGTTGTTAGGTAAAACGCTGTCAGCCGAACTCGAAGCTCTTCGTCTCATCGATTCTTCGCTTGACGATTTCAATAATTCTTTCTCTCGTTCCTCGTCCCTGTGAAAGAAAAAAAAAAAAAAAAAAAAAAAAAAAAAGAATTCACGGAAACGTTCGTCAATAATAATCCCATTTTTAAGATCGATACTATCGTACGTTAATACGTGACAAGCGCAGAACTACGTCTTACTTTATTTTCAACATGATATATTTGTCGGGTATTAAACCTTCTCTACCGGCCAACGAGCCTCGCCACCAGTCGTTGCTAACTTGAGTGAACAACGTCAATGTATCGCCCTTTTTAAAACTGAGCTCCCTCTCCGATCTGGCGTTGAAATCGAACTGTGCCGTTGCTTCCAAATTTTCCGATTCTAAAACATTTGATAATATATACATTTGATAATATTGTGTTGTTAAAACGTTGATTTAATAACCGACCATCCTCAGACGGATAAACCTCCGAATCCATGTCCTCTTGAACCTGATCCGTTGGCGAATCACCGACGTCTCTGGTATTGTAAAAAAAAAAAAAAAAAAAAAAAAAAAAGGAAAAAGGAAAAAGAAAGAAAGAAAGTCAGCAAAATTTTATCATCCAAGTAATGTACGAGATAATTAACGTGATACTAACACGTCGTCCGGTTCTCTGCTGATGTATTTCTCGTACTGCGTACCGCCTATATCTTCCGGAAAGATCTCCTCGCAGAACGTAATAATATTCTTGATCAATTCGTTGACCTGATTTTGATACTGAACTTGATCCTTGTCCTCCGGGACTGGTACCAACGTTGGACCAAAACAGATGGCCAAGTTGTAAGGATCCATCATATTTTCGTCCGAGAATTCTGAAAGACTTTGAGAGAACGGAATATACGCGGTTAATTAATTCGATAATTTAATCGATGAATTTTTGAATTTTCTATGACGACTTACTGATTGAGGAATGCAAAGAGATAACGCATTACTATAACCACCGGTCTTGGAAGACTCGCTATTAATTCCTTCATCTTGTTAACAAATTCTTGCTTCGATTCTAACTGTGCCAATTCCATGAGATGCTCGAAATAGATGATAGGGAACAATGGCTCTCTTAATTCCCTCAAATAAAGCTTCAAGACACCGGCAACGCTATTAATATCCGAGGCATCGGTCACGTCAGCCAAAGGGTCCTCGCCCCTTTCGAACCATTCCCTGAAGTTATTTATTTCCACCTGAGAACCGGATACCCGAAATATTCCTTGATGATGCAAACCGTAAAGGTTTATAACCCTTATACAACTCTTCATGATCAATGGTATTTCTTGATTCGTGCTTTCCAAATATTCCTCCAAAGAACCACCGAATAATTTTGGTTGGCCGTTCATCTGTAAACGTCCGATTCGTTTTCTACGGGCTTGTTTTTGCTTCGTCGTAGAAATCGATGGATTTGGACTGGCCGTAGAGCCATCCAATAGACTTTGACGTATATATTCCTGCTTTGCGTCCAATCTGGCTATTCTTGAAGTTCCAAGAAGGTACTCTCTGAATTTCTGCAATCAAAAAAAACCCACGTCGCAAATATTTATCATAAACGATTCAATATTTTTTTTCTTTTTCCTTTTTTAATTCTTCTTAAAGAGACTCGAAAGTAACACATATAAATGTGTGTGTGTGTGTGTGTACAAACTTACGGTAAGATAAAATTCTTCCGTCTCTTGTCTATCGGCTCTCAATTTGATCTGCAAAGTTTCCGGTGGTCTAGACGTGGGTACAGCATTTTCACCGAAATATCTCGAGCAGTCGTAATCTTTGGCGGTTAACATTTCAAGGAGACTGGCCTCCGCCGTTTCCAACGTCTTCCATACTTCCTCCGACTCTGTTCTAAGAGACGTAACCCTCTGTTGCAATTGAGTTAATCGCTGTTCCATTTCCAAGTGTAGCACCTTTTGTAATTCGGGCTCGGGAGTCTACGTAATAAAGACGAAGGGAATAAAACGTGAATGCTCTATTTTTTTTCTCTGCTTTTCTCTTTTTTTTTTTTTTTTTTTTTTTTTTTTTACATATATACATATGTGTGTGTGTGTAAAAAAAAATATATATATATATTTTTATATGTAGTACATACCTCGTCTCCGCGTTGCCCTTGAAATTCAAACTTTTTAGGAATCATAAAAGCAGCATGATGAGATTCCAAGAACCTTTGCTTGTCCGCTCTCGAATCCAATGCACCCACGCACGCGGCCAATTGCTCCGCACCAGTTTGTAACGAACGTTGCCTACCCTCTTCCGCGCTACAATGCATTAACAGTGCTCTAGCGATGCAATTGTGGAAGCCAAAGTCCATGCACTGCACAAAAGATTTCACAATTTTATTATCAACGATTTCAATCTCTATCAACGCATTATATATACATATATTTTATTATTATTATTATTATTATTATTATTTATGACATATTTATATGATCAAAATTATTATTATTATTATTATTATTATTATTATTTTTCCCAACTAATTCATCATTCGTTGAACTCACATCTATGAGATCTGACAGATCATCAACGAAATACTTGGTAATTGTCGTATTCGAAGCCTCCAAGCATAATATATATTCGTTTCTTGCCTTCAAAGCTTTCAATTTGGCTTCTTGATACTTGCTCTTTCTCTGAAACGTCAAATCGATGTTAGAAATCTTAGATTAAAAGAGGTTGTTAAATGTCTTATTAAGATGTGATAACAATTTCTATAGAACGTATAGTTTCTATTTCTCTCTCTTTCTTTTTCTTTTTTATTTTTTTTTTTTTTTTTTTTTTTTTTTTTTTTTTGATTAGACTATCGTTTCTACAACGATAGAATTACATATGGTATAGACATAGATGAATAGAGGGGAGATAGAGAAAAGGTGGGGGGAGAGAGAGAGAGAGAGAGAGGCAGAGCACACATGCTGTTAATCCTTGTTTTTCTTCTCTCTTCCTTTCTCTATCCTGCTCTTTCCGAACCGTTAGAACCATCTGTCTTATCGCTATGGTCACATTAAGAAAGAAAAAGAGGGAGAATTCTCTCATTTATTTTTCTAACCGGCGGGCTTGCTTGGCCGTTGCAAGAAAACGGTAGACACAAGTCGCTCGTTTTAAATCTTCGAGCATCTGCTAACACAGATCGACAGACGTAGAAAGAAAGGGCGTGCGCGCGCGCGCGAGAGAGAGAGAGAGAAACGTGGGCTGTTCTTCAACCTCTAAATTTTTAATCTCTTTCCTTTCACGATCCGCGTAGATCATAACAAATTCATGATTTATAATTCAGTGCGAAAAGAGATGGATCTTTAAAGACAAAGAACTTGGATCCCCGTAAAGTGATTAAAAACCCATGACAATGGAAGATTAATACGGTTGGAATATTTTCATCGATGAAAAGGCTCTTTGAGATAAGTAGACGCTTTCGAGTGTACACTTGGATCTTTTTCAAGCTCGTTCAAAATGTAGACTAAGTGGAGAGAGAGAAAAAGAGAGAGAGAGAGAGAGAGAGAGGGGGTGGGGGTAGAAGATGTCTGCAACTTGCGTAGTTACCTTGTTCACCTCTTTCTCGATGAGCTTGTACTTTTTGCTCCTAGCTAATTTTTCTGGCGGTGCATTAGCAACCTCTAGCTTACTACGCTGTTGCTCAGCCACGCGTAACTTAGTTTCGGCTTGTCTTGACTCCGCCTGATAAGCCTGGTAAGTCTTCATCGTTGTATGTAATTCGTGAAGAACTCTGAGTATTTCTTCGTGCGTTTCATAACCAATCTCACGACACTTGAATATTTATATAACATATATATACATACATATATATACACATATGTGTGTGTGTGTGTGTGCGTATGAGTGAATATCAGAGAAATTGAATGACTCAATCAATTGGTTAAATAAATAAATAAATAAATAAATAAATAAATGCTTACTCGTTTGTATATCCTTTGAACATCTTCCATTACTTGATTAAGCCTACCGACGAGATGTGTGCTGTAGACCTCTGAAAGGGCGGCGTGATCTCTACTTAAAGATTTCGTCTCATTTACAAGCTGTTGCCAGCAAGCATAGCTCGAGAAAAGGGGCCACTGTTCGCGTCTAAAAAGAAAAACGAGCGATCAGAATATTATTAAGACGCACTGCAAAGTCTAAGTTGAAACTACGAGATGGAAATGAATTATAGTTATCTCCTTTGGTCCCTATTACGGATATACGATATTTCAGAGAAATATTGATTAACTTATTTATGTCCTCGCTTACTTTTGCTTTTGCTCCTTGTGTCTCAATTGTATACTCCTAGCCATTTTGTCAAGAGACTTGCTGTAATCCAACTCCAACTCTGCCCTTCTGCGAAAGAAGTCTTGCAGTTCGGCCACAAGGGCAACTTGTGCCTCCATCCTTACGTCGAGACATCTCAACTGTTCGTTCAGTTGCAGCCGTATATCTGCAAGAGAAAAAAAAAAAAAAAGAAAAAAAGAAAAAAGAAAGAAGATACGAGGTAAATGGGGGTGGGGGGGAGGGCGAGGAAAAAGTGTGTATTAGTACGTTAATCGTTTCGGTCTACCGCAGGTTGACGGTGTGTGAGCGCGCACGTATTTGTGCGAAGGATGTGTTTCGAATTTCAAGTAAAGAATCCGAAACTTTTCCGAAACTCGTTTATATTCCTAAAAAAAAAAAAATCTCTTCTCTATTTTGGTCGGTCGATAATTCATTTAACGACGATTTTACTTAACGACGACCACCACCCACCCACCCCCAAGGCCCATTATTAAAACGCAATGTTTCATAATGTAATATTCCGAACCAATCGATAAGGGAAATTTTCGTGGAAAATATTGGATGGACGGACCTGAAAAGAAAAAAAAAAAAAAAAAAAAAAAAGAATTCATTTCCATCGAATCAAAAAGAGCACGAGGAAACGTATTTACGGTATCTCTTTATAAAACCAGACGACGGTTTAGAAAACGTAGCGAGAAACATTATTGTTCCGAGAGTTTTATCTGCGACACGTCGCCAGGGACAATGACGCTTGCTTGCTTGCTTGCTTGCTCGAGAGAAGAGAGAGAGAGAGAGAGAGAGAGAGGGAGGATTGACGAGAGAACGAACGAAGGACAGGAAAGAGAGAAAAGTCAGAGAGAGAGAGAGAGAGAGAGAGAGAGAGAGAGAGAGAGGCGGGACAGAATAATAATGGCCATGAACGAAGAGGAACAAATGTCCTTTCCAAGATGGCTACACACACCTCCTACCACCCCGAGATTCATTATTCTTTTCCCTCTCCCTCCACCACCCCACCACCCCTTTACCCTTCATTTCTCTTCCTTTATATTCTAATCCTAGAAATTTCTAAGTCCTAGAAATACCAACTCCATTCTATCCTTTTCCAACATTTTCACTAACGATCGAAACATCTCTCTCTCTCTGTCTCTCTCTGTCTCTTCATTTCTCTTTTCCTTTCAAAATAAACGACAGATATAAATGATTTATCTTACCTAACAAATCATATTTTATGTATTTATGCAAATATGTATGCATGTATGTATGTATGTATATGTATACTGGGTTGGCCAAATAAGCAACGTTAAAATGTGCGGTATTTAATATTTAATATTAAAAAAAAAAAAAAAAAAAAAAAAAAAAACAAAACCAAACAACAAAAAAGAAAAACAAGAAAAAAGGCCACTAAAGTCTTCGTTTTTTGCAGCATACACGCACGTGCATACACGCACGATGAATTTTTTAACGAATTAGAGAGAATTCGAGTCTGAAGTCGAATGAAAGAAAAAAAAAAAATAAAATAAATTCATTATTACGATTACGTTGCAACGCGATAATATTGTAAAATAATATAATATTTCACGTTGCATCCACATAAAACTCTCGTCATTGAAATCAGCAACATAAGCGCGGATGACTAACCAACCCGATAGGGGTACCACCGTGTCTCGTTACATATACACACACACACACACATACACACACACCTAACAATTCATTTACCCTTATTTCGTGTGTCTCTCTACCCGGCACCTATCCGGTCGTCGCCTACGAATACGTATATACACTGTCGTGTTTTTGGCCTGGCGAGGGAGGACAGAGGTCAAAGATCTCGCCACAGTCTGTGTGCCCCCCTTCGAATGAATCACGCCCGGAAATATAAGCCGATCGATGTGCGGCTACTCTCCTCTCTCTCTCTCTCTCTCTCTCTCTCTCTCTCTCTCTCTCTCTCTCTCTCTCTCTCTCTCTCTCTCTCTCTACTTACATTGGAAAAAAAAAAAGGAAAAAAAAACACCCGCCCCTTTGCGTTTTTATACTCATCTTTCTCGATTATCTTTTAAGGCCGGCGGTAAAATCCTAACAGAGGGAGAGATAGATCCAAACGAATATCGTAGATATCCATCCGAACGATTTTTAATTTTTAATTATTAATTATTTTCCAATTTTCTTTTTCTTTTTATAAATCATTTATATATTTATATATATATTTGTATATATGCAGGTAGGTCCAAAAGTTCTTAGACGGAACGCAAGTTATTGGGTGATTATTAAAAATCAATTACACTTTTTATAATTTACGTGTATATACCCGCGTAGATAAATTTACATACGTATTGTTAGAAGAAGAAGAAGAAGAAGAAGAAGAAGAAGAAGAAGATGATGATGATGATGATGATGATGATGAAGAAAAAGAGGAGGAAGAAAAAGAGTTCGTTCTTTCGAACGAAAACGATAATTAGTAACACGTGAAAAGAATCGCTCTACGAACTTAAACGCGCACACCCATACACAATATACACTCCTTCTTTCAAACATACTCTATTTATAACTATACTTTATGCCTTAAGATCTGTATGTATTTCATACATACATACATACATACATAGATAGATAGAGAGAGAGAGAGAGAGAGAGAGAGAGAGAGAGATCCTAGCCCACGTAGATGAATAATATTCTTTCATACGTTGTGTGTATAAAGATCAATCAAATCTGTCGTCAGGATTTGTCAAATTTTTAGAGAGGAAAATAACAAGAAATGAAAGAAATCATTAAATAAAGATCGATCGTATAGATTTCTACGTGTCGTTAACCGAGGATAAATTTAAAACGACGCATTATCATTGACTCTTACGAAACCCTCTCTCTCTCTCTCTCTATCGGAGATGATTATTCATGGCTGAGGAAGTCTCGCTTTGTTATACAGAAGAGAGAGAGAGAGAGAGAGAGGGGAGTGCAAACAGGGAGAGAAGTTTCCAGTTTCACGGAGCACAGCATCCGACGATGTGATGCACGTTGATCCGAAAGGAGGCCGCGGCCGGCTGGGCTCCTCTCTGGCTTTGAACGATTTTCTCGTGGCAACGAACGCTAAATCTTTCATCGAAGCAAAAAAAAAAAAAAAAAGAAAATAAAAAGAAGAAGTAGAAGAAGAAAAAAAAATGAAAATAATGAGAGCGAAAGATAAGAAAAAGGGCGTTTTCATGGCGGTGGTCCTTAATGTGTTTTCAATCCATCAACCACCCCCATCACCACCACCACCACCACCATCATCACCCCCTTCATCTCACCCTCCCCCCTCCCGACTCTGCTCTCTTTTCACTCGATCAAACGATCCTTCCATCCCCCTTTCATACTTCGATGATTTTGTCGTTCCCATCCTCCTCCTCCTCCTCCTCCCCCTTAAGAGACTTTTACTTTTTAATTAGCAACCCTCTCCCCTATCCCAAATAATCATCCTAGTTTCTTTTATCATACTGATCTGCTTTGCGAGATTAATGAGATCGGAACTTATTGACGAGCTAAATCGCGTAATTGGTTTTAAATGTATGTATGTAGTAGTAGTAGTAGTATTTAAACGAATCGATCGGCTGATATATATGTGTTATATAAAACACGAAGGGTCGCCAGGAGCCAAAAGTTTCTAGGTGATTTTTACAAATAAAAGAAAAAAATTAATTAAATTATTCCTTTACGAGAAACTTTCTTCTCCTAACCCCCTAGTAATTAAGCTCATAATTTTAATAAGTTAAACTAGTGGTTTAACGATCTGAAAAAAAAAAAAATGATATCACTTTACGAAAAGTCTCGAGTTAGAAGAATAATTGATTTTTAAAGAATTACTTAGAGACCTTTGACCTATCCTGGTATCGTCATTCTAAACGGATCTTAATCGCCAGATCGAATAATAATTAGATTTTTAAATAACGGAAAGATGTAAAGATATGAGAGAGAGAGAACAAATAAAGAATATGTGCAGGTAAATAAGATTTACCTTTCGTCCAGACCTCCCACTCCTGTCGTCCACTGAGTTTGAACATTTTCTAAGGCCTCCTTTTATTTCAAACTAACATCGGCACACTCCACAAATTTATTATCTTCGTTTTATATTAAATATACTTCGCCATTTTATGCACAGACTTTGCCTAATCTCTAGACATCTTTTTTTTATTTTTCTTTTTTTTTTTTTTTTTTTTTTTTTTTTTCAATTACATTATCTCGCGTATGTGTGTTTAGCAATAATAATCAATAGGAATATCAACGAACTCATATTTTGTATTATCGATGAAAGTGTCAATTTTTATCGGCTTGTAAATAAATAAAAATGAAAGAAAGAAATTATTATTTATCAAACACGTTAAAAAAACTTGCGACGATAATAAACAAAGTTATATATAAATACACACACACACACACACACACACACACACACACACTATATATATATATACACCTCTTTGTATACGAGAAACTTTGATCTCACTGTGTGTCACACTAATCGCATCGCCTTTTCGAAGCAAGCCTGATCGCGTTTACGGGACACTCGGTATTATGTAAACGTTAGCGATTAACTATACTGCAGGCATACGACCGCAGATATACATAGTAGGCTTTACCGGAAAAGGAAGTCATACTTGCATTATGTATATACAATATGTACATACATAGGTACATACATCGAAAGGTACAAAACGATATATCAATAAATTGACGAAATAATAATCTCCTTTCCTTTTCCTTTATTTATTTTTTTTTCCTCGTCGAATAATCAACGCCCAGAATGTAATTCACCTAATTAGATCTAAATCACTATTTCTGATATCAAATACACGACGGTGACTCACTTTGTGTACGTATGTATGTGTATATGCGCGCGCGCATGCTTGTCGCCAGTGCGTGTGCGTGTGCGTGTGCGTGTGCGTGTGCAAGAATGGAAAAGTCAATGGAGAAGTCGTCAATGAGCGAACGATATAGAATCTATATAATCAACGTGAGATTAGAATTAATTAGAACGATCGTCGAAAGAAGAAACCGAAGAGAAAAAAAAAAGAAAAAGAAAAAGAAATAATTAAATTATTCGTAAAGAAGTAGACGCGATGAACGACAAAGGAGAAATTATAAAAAGAAAGACCAGTTGCAATGGGTAACGTTTAAAACGAGAAACGATGGATTAGATTAGGATCGATTAGAACGATTTAACGAAAACGGAAAAAAGAAAAACCACCACAGGAAATCAAAAGAAAAAGAAAACGGAAGAAAAAAAAAAGGACAAGCATAAATAAATTGAACTGAGCGAGACGCGCAACGACACAACACACTGTTACGAACTGGTTTTATATGTAGGTGACGTTTAGAACAATGATTAGATTAGAATCGATTAGAGCAATTGTTATAAAAGAAAACAAACGGGGGGAAGGTAGACGGTATAAATATAGATCCAAACTTAAAAGAACACAACAAACGCACTGTTTCTAATTAGTTACGTAACGCGTTTAGATTGAGAGAGAAGAGAGAGAAAAAAAAGAGACGGATTAGAATTAGATTTGTTGAGAAACGTTGAAAAATGATGAAATAATAAAATAAATGAAAAGTTCGCGAATCGAGAGAGAGAGAGAGAGAGACACAAACACACGTTCGATAACAACGACGACAAGAAGAGAGTCTCTGGCTCTCGACAAACTGACGATGAGAGAGCGAACGCGAGTTGTGTGTGTCGCTGCTTTTGCTCTCGGTTGCGTTGCGTTGCGTTTTCGTTGCGTTTTCGTTGCGTTTCGTTGCGTTGCGTTGCTTTGACCGTCGTTAAATTAACCACAATTACTGGCGCGTCGTACGCTTAGCTAGCCTCGGCCACCCCACCACCATCGCCATCAACCACCACCATATCACCATCACCACCACCATATCACCACCACCACCACCGACATCGCCATCATCGCGCCATCAACACACCATCGACCATCGCCATCACCATCACCATCAACGCACACCGCCTCTGCTTATGCGAAAGACCGATAGCGATGCCATCGACACGCGTCCATCTCTCTCTCTCTCTCTCTCTCTCTCTCTCTCATTCTCTCTCTCTCTCTCTCTCTCTCTCTCTCTCTCTCTGTCTCTCTCTCTCTCTCTTTGAAAGAGCTTCTAACTTGTAAGATACATGGTATTACTTTTTTCTTTATATTTCTCCTATCTTCCTCTCTCTCACACACACACTCTCTCTCTTTCTCTCTCTCTCTCTCTCTCTCTCTCTCTCTCTGTCTTACGTTATATGGGCTCGTTAACAAATTCTTTCCTACGTGTCAATCAACGATATCCCCCTCCCCCACTCCTCCAACGATAAGTATAGAAATGTATATAATAAAGATAATATCTAATGAGTTTTTCTGATACTCCAAGTTTCTTTCTCTATTTATCTTTCTTTTTCAGATATGTGTAACGAACCACCACTACTATTACTACTATTACTACTATTACTACTACTATTACTACTATTACTACTATTACTACTACTATTACTACTATTACCACTACTCTCTTTCGTTGCGATAATAAGGTGGAAGAAGAGAAAACGATGACCGTTCGGAATTTATCAGATGTTTTTTTTTTTTTTTTTTTCTTTTTCAAAATCACACTTCATCGACCCCCCCCTTCTTCCTAGCAGACCCCATCGTACGTTTCGGAAGGAGTATGGATTTTTGTTTTTGGTTTCTTCTTCTTCTTCTTCTTCCTTTTTTTTTTTTCTTTTCTTTCTGTTTTATTTCGTGATGGTTAAGCGCGTACCTTGACGGTGGTCGATTAATATGCGACACACCGTTTCTCTCCTATCGACTTCCTTCCTGCGCGAATCGAAGGGAAACGCGGCGGAGTAGATATATTACGTCGACTCATTTTTCGTTATCTCTCGAATAACTAACTGTGTCATGATCTCGAGTATTCGTTCGCTTAACACGTCCAAGTCATCCGATGGATCGCTTACATTCTTTTTCTTCTTCTTTTTTTCTCTTTTTCTTTTTCTATTTTCTTATTTCTTTTTTTTTTTTTTGTTCTTTCCTCGCTGATAAAGACAATCATGTCGGACAAAGAATGAAACTAGGGATCTATCTTTACATACGATTTATTATTGTCATCATCGTTCTGGTTATTATCGTTATTATCGTTATCATTATCATTATTATTATTATTATTATTATTATTATTATTATTATTATTATTGTCGTTGTTGTTGTACTTTCTGATCTATTATTTTCCTAAGCCGAGATATATCGATCATAGATCTACTTTCCTATCAATTCGATTCTAATATTACTCTAAATTTTGTTAGAATTTTAATTGTAATTCTTTCTTTCTTTTTACCGATTATCACGTCTCTCTCTCTCTCTCTCTCTCTCTCTCTCTCTCTCTCTCTCTCTCTCTCACTCCGTACATATTAAATACGTAAAGAGTAGTCGAGAAAAGGAGATACCACTTTCAGGGTTAAACGCGTTAGATCGGATTTCTAAGTGGCTCCTTAGTCTCCCAAGTGAGATTTCTTTCATTAAACTCCTTCTCGTCTTCTTAAATAATCCTTAAAAGATCAAAAGGAGGAGTAAAAGATAATACGAAAGAACGTTTCACAATCTCGATATCGTCGTTAAATACATACATACAATTATGTGCATACGTAGATTTTCTAAATCCACTGGCAGGGTCACCGCGAGTTGTTAACTAATTTTTCATAATCGATTACTTACTTTCATCCACCTAGGAACTTTATTGATCCGTTAACGAAAAAAAAAAAAAAAAGAAAGAAAAGAAAAGAAAAAGAAAATAAATAGAACATTGAGTGAACATTTAAATGGCAACAAATTGCATTTGATTTACCAATTGGATACGATAAGAATGAGCTTAGATTGGGTCGATCGTTGATTCTTTAACATTGTTACGTCAGAGAGAGACAGAGAGAGACAGAGAGAGAGAAAGAGAGAGAGAGAGAGAGAGAGACGTGACATTCGTGAAAACTATTAATAGTACATACATAGTATATACCACGTGTATGTATATATATACATATAAATATATACTTGGTACTTTTGCTTTGAGTGTAGTGTCTCCTTAGTGATATTTTAGATTTAACCCTAGAAACGAAAAGAGTGATAGTAGTAAAGCGGGTAAATTCGTATACGAGTCGATCTTTCGATTCTACCTCTCTCTCTCTCTCTCTCTCTCTCTCTCTCTCTTTCGACCTCGACACGAGAGGCTAACGCCTATCATTTCGCGTTATTAACCTCACCCACGCAAAAAGACCTCGGGACAAAATTGAAAGACTTCCTGTGCGTTTGAATTGCACATTCGCGTACATTGCGTATGAAAGTGCTAAGCACGTTTCTGTCGGTCGGTCGGTCGGTCGGTCGGTAAAACGGAGCAGACTGATAGAAGAAAGAAAGAAAAAAAAAAGAAAGGAAAAGAATTCCCTAAATAATTTCGTTTGGCAAACATTAAAATTGCACGCGAAAAACGTGCAATTCTTTGATATAAATAAACTCCTTCATATACAGGACGGGGATCCAAAAGTTCTTAGGTGTGGCCAAAAGTGTCTTTAAGCGACGTCAAAAATCAATTACTCTTTTTTTTTTTTTTTTTTATTTTTTCGAGAGCACCTCGCAGATTCTCATTTAGCCATGTTATTGTGCAAGCTAGGCTTGTCATTTTACGATCTGCAAAATAGAGATAGTTTAAAAGATATATATATATATAATATCTATAAAAAAAATATAGAAAATATATATATATAAAAAAAAAAAAAAAGTAATTGATTTTCTTAAAATCACCTAACAACTTTTGAACATAGCCCTGTTATTTTCTTCCTAAAAATTTCAAATATCAAAAGGGAAGATTTAAAAGAGATTTCGACGTTAAAAGAAAAAAAAAAAAAAAAAAAAAAGAAACCATATTAAAAAATATATATATTTCCTCTCCACATAGTATATATATAATATACCTGGGAAAACATCCTTGGTGTCTGGACTGTAAGGATGAATCCATCCGTTCCTTTGTTGTATGATGCACTGGAACATGTTGATGGTATATTGAAGAGAAATATAGGGTGATATTAGATATTAAATTGTAATGGAGAACGATAAACGTTTTAGATTCCTTTGGGTTCGTTGAATTATCGTTAGGAATACTTGCACTTCACCACCATTAGATCTTCTTTATAACGAATAATCATTTCACGTACAAAGAAAGAAAGAAAGACAGACAGAGAAAGAGAGAAGAAGAAGAAGAAAATTGATAGCTCAGAAAGCTATCAATAATTAGAAGCACACGTAACTTTCACATTTTGTTGTCGAATATTGCTCGTTGTGCGTTAAAACAACAAAGATGATCTT
>OU427014.1:662010-727010 GCA_911387935.1 Dolichovespula saxonica
CGAAGTTGAAAAGAAGGCGAGGCGGTTAGGTTGGCAGGCAGGGCTATCCTGCTGCTGCTGCTTTTGCTGTTACTGCTGTTGCAGCAGCAGCAGCAACAGCAGCAGCCTTCGTTTCTCGTATGCACCACCGACATTCCTCGAGAACGGTTATAACTGTCGATTGCCTCTCCTCTCTCTCTCTCTCTCTCTCTCTCTCTCTCTCTCTCTCTCTCTCTCTCTCTCTCTCTCATCTATCTATCTATCTATCTATCTATCTATCTCTCTCTCACCATTGACAAGTATATTACTACTTACGTTACTATTACCGAGATAACCAGCCACCAGCCCACGTTCTTTTTCTTTGCCAATTTGATATTGAAAAAAAGATTCGAGCATCATTTCGAAACTTATTATCGTTGTTTTTGTCGTTGTTGTTGTTGTTGTTGTTGTTGTTGTCGTTGTTATTAATGTACGTACATGTGCGTCGAAAAGATATGAAATTTTCTTACTAATTCTTTCGAAGTAGTAAGAAAAGTCTATAACGCGTACACGCACGTTGGAAGGGGGGGAGGAGGAGGAGGGACAGATACACAAACGATACATAAATTTTCTTAGAACGTGTGCTCGCGCCTGTACGACGATATTGTAGAATACATACAAGATTTTCTCTTAACGATCGTTCGAAAATAAAACGCGCATTAACGCATACAGAAAGAGAGAGAGAGAGAGAGAGAGAGAGAGAGAGAGAGAGAGAGAGAGAGAGAGAGAGAGAGAGAGAGAGAGAGAGAGAGAGAGAGATTAACACGCAGCAGAGAAATTTGGTTATGATTTTTAGTAACATTAAAATTAATTGATATATTGATGTGGCTTAATAATCGTGAGAAATTTTTTTTTTTTTTTTTTTTTTAGTAAATAACGATATTACCGTGAGGTTACATTCCAGGGAACATTTTCCAAGGTCTCTCTCTCTCTCTCTCTCTCTCTCTCTCTCTCTCTCTTTCTCTGTGTGTCTATCTTTCGCAAGCCTCTAAAATACATACGCGCGTGTATTGGGTTAGCGTATGTGAGATGCATCGTGCGCGTAGAAGAGTGCGCACGCAATGTTTCGCGCGGTTCGTGTAAACGAATCCAATGTTTCGAAATAAACGATAAAATATGTATCTTTGTCGATGCGAGGAAGAGGAGACGACTACGACGTCGACGAACGAAAATGCCTCGTGTTTCTTTTCGTTCGAGGTGAATACACACACACACACAGAGAGACACACACACACACACACACAGGGCCGACGTACGTCGGGAGGAATAATAATTACGAAAGAAAAGGAAAAAAAGAAAATGGCGGAAGGGGAGAATGCAAAAGAGAAGAAAAAAAGGAGAGAAATGAAAAAGAAAAGGAGAGAGAGAGAGAGAGAGAGAGAGAGAGAGAGAGATAATAAAAGGGAGAAGGACGAGAAGGACAAAGAATGAGAGAATAAGGATGGAAGGGGTACGACGAAGGGTACAAGGAAGGTTGTGCGTATAATAATACCGCCAATAGAAAAAAAGGGACGCCGTTGATTTGCTCTTTTCTTTTCTTTTTTTTTTTTTATTCTCCCTCCTTAAAAAACACACCACACACACACACACACACACGTTCACGCGCGCGCGCGCGCGCGAAACGAAAAAGGCTAACGAATTTCGCGCTCAGTTGAAATAAAAATAGGGAATAAGAGGGAGAGAGAAAGAAAGAAAGAGACAGAGAGACAGACAGACAGACAAAGACAAAAAGATATATATATATATATATATATATAAGAAAGTAAGAAAGAAAGAAAAAAAAAAAAAAAAAGAATAATTACTCACTGTTAAAAACGAGTAATTTCCTAGTCGATCCAAGTCTTTTGATGGGCGACTTGACACCGTCGATTTCTTCCTCGTCCATTATCGTAATAAAGCGTAGAGTAGCCCCACGTTTTCGACAGCAGCTTTCTGTTAATTCTCGTAGTGAACGACGTCGTTGTCGTTGTCGTCGTCGTCGTCGTCGTCGTCGTTGTTCGTCTTCGTCGTCGTCTTCGTCGTCGTGATCGGCGTCGCGGCGCGTCGGTTAGCGTCGCGTCGCCTCGTCCTCGGAGTTTCTCGATCAAGGCTAAGGGCAAGAGGATCAGAAGAGGTTGACGAGAGAGAGAGAGAGATAGAGAGAGGGTTGAGAGGTGAAAGGGGAGTATATAGTAGTAGAGTAATATCGTGCACCTCCGCGTGCGTACCTGCGCGCGGTTGGGCGCACGCGCGCACTAAAACACTCGCACTACGCGATTCCTCGGCACACGTTTCGTTCGTTCGTTTAGCGAGAACACTTTTCGAAGTTCGTTAAGGCGCGCGCAACGAAATATAACGTTTCTCTTTTCCCTTTGACTATTTTGTTCTTCTCTCAACACCGCTGATCAAATTATATAATACATAATCCTTTATATCCCCATTTGGAATTTCGAACGTGGTATACAAAACACCGAGAGAGAGAGAGAGAGAGAGAGAGAGAGAGAGCGATTCGTTCTTTTTTTTCTTTCCCCCTCCCCTTCCCATCTGAATACATGTATGTATGGAACGTATATATACTACGACGAACGACGCTTGCTCGATCAGCGTCTGTTTCCTTTCGCAAAGAGAAAGGTACACAGGAGAGAGAGAGAGAGAGAGAGACTACGTTCGGCTTTGCCTTTCGAAAGATGAAACCAAACTGAGGTCTCTTTCTCTGTCTCTATCTCTATTTCTATCTCTATCTCTCTCTCTTTCTCTTTCGCTCGTACGAAGGAGAATGCTACCTTAATCGTTTCAACGATGCTGAGAAACTAACTCTCGTGCCACTTGCTTCGACGATACGTTGTCGTCTCTCTACTCCGGCAGGAGAGTGTGTGTTGTACCTACGTGTGTTCACACAGAGAGAGAGAGAGAGAGAGAGAGAGAGAGAGAGAGAGAGAGAGAGAGGAACTGGAGGGAGCACACGCTACGGTCGATCGGTCGCTCGAGCCTTCGTTCGCCCTACTGCCGCTCCTTTTCTTATTCTCTCTTCTATCCTTCTCACTCTCTCTCTCTCTCTCTCTATGTCTCTTTCTCTCTCTCTCTCTCTCTCTCTCTCTCTCTCTCTCTTTATGTCTCTTTCTCTCTCTCTCTCTCTCTCTCTTTATGTCTCTCTCTCTTTCTCTCGATTGCTCTCGAGCCAACGAAACCAGCATGCCGGTAGGATATTCTTGGACACGAGAGCCGCTGCGTATATTTATTCGATTTGATTCGAGTATATATGTATCTATGTATGCGTATACTCTCTTGCGCATTACCGTTTCTCAACTTTTCGTCCCTTTTTGTTACCTTAGGAACCGTCAAGATCGCCGTGATACATGATGAAATCGAAAGAAATAACAGACTTGTGAGATCGATCGTTTAAAAGTTTATAAGATATACATATTCATATGTTTATTACAGAAATACATAAGTTACCGACATACATAAGTTTATCGAATATTTGTGGAACGCTTAATTCAAAGATATTACGACGATAGTTTGGAAGAAACGACGCCATTGTGTTAAAGTATTTGGCGCCAGAAAATCATTAGCCGATTGGCTGTTAAAGCCGGCGATTCGAGTCGAGCCGTGATTGGTTACAACGGTAGAAAGCCAAAGTCGAGCAGTGATTGGTCATAACGATAGAAAGCCAAAGTCGAGCCGTGATTGACTCGTCCGAACGTAAAAAAATAATGCTGCCATCTCATTGGTTCCCTTAAAAATGCGTTTTATTTGGAATTAGTTCTTTGCGTTTTAATCGTCGTAACAAATACTTTATCGTTTAC
Source organism: Dolichovespula saxonica (assembly GCA_911387935.1). Taxonomy (NCBI): domain Eukaryota; kingdom Metazoa; phylum Arthropoda; class Insecta; order Hymenoptera; family Vespidae; genus Dolichovespula; species Dolichovespula saxonica. The sequence continues at coordinate 665,814 of OU427014.1, forward strand.
CACGAATCCTTCTAACGTTAAATAACGTCGTTTCTTAAATTTAATCTACATTTAAATCATCCATCATTTTTTTTTTTTAAAACGAAAACAATTATATAGCACGATACACTTATGCTTTATCCGCAAAAAGATGTTAAATATCGAACTCCCTAGATTATCATATTTAAACAAACTAATAAGAATCTAAATGAGAGTCGATTAAAAATGCCCTCGTAAGATTTATATAAATAATGAAGGTAAGATAAAATGTATCTATACTATAAATATTAAGGTTAACTATCGTTCCTCTTCTAACTTTCCGCATTAAAACATTGGTCCAAACCCTGAGAAGAAAAGTTATTTTTTTTCTTTTATATTTTCATTATTGCTTTTGAATACTATTGTTATCGAGTCATTCTAGAGAGGTATAACTTACTGTAATTAGGCGGGGGACCCAATCTATACACGTTGGGTGGAACAAAACGTGGTGGAAACGGTCTCATCGGTCCCATTATCGAATGAGGTAATCTGCCTCTGCCTATAGGAATCTGGCTTCTGATTGGCACGATGGGTCCTACCATCAAAGGTCGTGGCTGGAAGTACAAAAAATAAAATCGTTCTTTTTTTTGTCTCTTTTTACCAATTAGATTATTTAGGAAAATCATAATATGTACCCCATAATAAAGGGGATAGGGCACCTGGTCGATGCGATGGGTTGGTACTACTTGACGCTCTCTGTATCTATTATCCCTGGTTCTAGTGCGGGATCTAGAACGAGATCTGGATCTTCTTTCCCTTTCTCTATTACTTCCAGGACGACTCAAGAATTTACCACTGCCACTACTTCCTCCATCGTCTTTACGCGATTCATTCCTATTATAATTATAGAAAATGTGTTAACTTGATTGCATAGACATAAAAAAAAAAAAAAAAATATATACAGTGCTCTCAACTATTTTCTTTCTTTACGCTTACCTGTGACGAAAATCTTTCTCGGAATAATAGTTACGTCGACGATCTCTATATTCGCGAGATGAGCTCTCTCTATTTCGAGATGATTTATATTTGCTGCTTGAACGATCGCAATCCTTATAATTGTTTCTTCTCTCTTTACTGTACTCTCTATGAAATACATATTTTCAATTTTTTTTTCTGTTTTTTTTCTTTTTTTAACATCAAGCCCTTACAATTACTCGCCAAGATATGTATTTTAAGATATAATAAATAAATTACCTGCTACTTATTTTTCTGACACGACGAACACAACTATAACTTGAAGCTTTTGAATCTTTGGATCTATAATAAAACATTTCGAAAAATGATCGAAAAGAAATATATTTCCAACACACGTGTCATGTACCGTTTATGTATGCATTTTCTTCGAGAAACGTACTAATTTGTACGAAACGTACAATTAATTTTATAATTTTCTATTATTATATAAGAAAAATGTTACTAAAGACTTTTCGGTACATAATACGAATGTAACTTATAAGTTATAGCAATACTATATTTAAATATCCATATGTCATTGTCGTATCCTGAATGTTCTTTGGCCAATGATTATTATTACGATTAGAATTTGTATGCAAAATCAAATATCGGTTAAATGTAATATTCCTTCACTGTTACGGATTAAACGAAATTTTTACAACGTGTACCGTTTTGTGTTTGTAAAAATATCAAACAATTCTCACATGAATTTATACGTAACATCAATACACCACAGATCATGCACGTATAACCTTATAAAAGTGTGAATCTATTTGGACATATTTAATAATTAATGAAAAATATAACTATTTGTATATACAATGAACAAACAATGAAATATATTTACAGTGTATATGACTCACCTCGTAACATAACTATAAAATAGTTATGAATATTAAATCATTATTTATATCAAAGTACATATTCAAGGATAGACAAATTTCCATCGAACGAGCAGATATGTTTCTACTGTTCGATGAATAAATACTATTATAAACAATGTAACAAATAAAACTACCAACAAGCCCTTGTGCAATATAAATATGTTACAAGTAGAAGATGCATTTTTAGCTTATAAATATTTCAGACTTCTATTTATTTAAGAAATTTGAAATTCTTTAAAGCATAAATAGCATAATCGATGAAAAGAAGCATGTGTAAACTAATACGCTACATAATAGTTTCATCCAATATCGACGTTCGTGTGTCTCTTCTGCGAATCCTTGTGAAGCATTAGTAAAGCTAGAACAAAACGAATTATAATAACACAAAGCAAACATGCATAAGGTAAAATTCAAATGCATTTTGAACTTTCAAATAAATCTATAATTATCTGCAATAAATATGATAATTATTCTAATAAATATAAATTTATAAATCTATAATCATCTGCAATAAATATGATAATTATTCTACGAAACAAAAATACAACCTTCAATGTTTTTTTTTTTTTTATACTGAGAATGTAAACATTGCTGCACGTTACTTTTTTTACATTTTGCATTCATGTGTGTATATTATGTGTAAGACATTTGTAAAACATGTAATCACATTTCTATTTAAAAGGAAAATATATGGTGTACGTCGATTCTAATATTAATTAAATGCTGAATATATTCTATACTCTGGGAATGTGTTTGAAAGGATAGCTAAATTATTAATCCTAAGAAATGAAAGATAGCATTCGTGAAAAATGAAAACAGAACAAGCATAATAAAATAAAATGAATATGAGTGCAAAATATATTTATATTACACTGTAATCTTTTTCTATATTTTAATGAGAAGAGTGTGCAGTAATATGTTTAATCCTTTATGTATAGAACCATATTATCAAAATTGAAATCTCTTAAGATTCTTTTTCAAGAATACTCTGCATATACCTTATAACATTTCATTAAAGGACACAAAAAAAAATGTGTCCGTATATTACAATACTCTACATAGTCTTAAGCAATACTTTCAATTAACGAAGTTTTCAATAATTATTATAAAATCAATTTTATTCCACTTATCTCCTAACTATCCATATTAATATCTTATGTATTAGTAATTATGTTATATACTAATACATATATAAATCCTTGCTATTAACCAAATTACGTACTTGGATCGTCGACAAGATAAAGAACGTTGACTATGTTGTTGTAACGAATTACAGGATAGAGAGCGTCTTCCACATGATGTTGATCTGTTAACTGATATAGAATGTTGAAGTGTAAGAAAATCAATCCTGAAAACATATACAATTTTCACATTTACTAAGTATATAAACAACCTGTATCTGCACTTTTTACAGCTATCACCATACGACGTTCTTCGATTTCTTCAGGTTTCTTTATAGTAGTACTCTTTATTTCTTCTCGCTCAAATATAGGTTTCGATCCTTCTCCTGTTCGACATACATAAAATGAAATAATTAGTTATACACGTTCAACTATAAAACTTTTAATATAATAAGCATGAAAGCAATAGTCAATAACATAAGCATTCCATATTTTTTTACGTCAGTTTTCCTTATTATGATAATTCGAGTGCTTTTAAACAATCGTAAATCATGTTATTTATATATTTATGCATCATTAATATTTCACATAAATATTAAAGATTTACATATATGTTACAAATTTTTTTACTATTTACAATTTCTTTTTAAAAATATTATGAAATATCATGTAACAAAGCTCAATAAAAACGATTAAGTTATATGCTGCATCTAAAATTCTCCAAGATTCTTTCATTTACTTTAAGTTACTTCTTTATATTAATCTTCCGTGTATTATTTATTATATCAATCAATTTTAATTTAATATATTTATCAATTTTAATTTCATATATTGATTAAGATCAGAAATCTTCATTGGTGAGTCAAATTTATCAATATCTTCTCTAGGAGTCTTCCTGATGAAGTATTGCAAACTGTTAAAAAATAACACTTGTACACTACCGAAAACACAGATATGAACAAATTAAAAATATAGCAATGAAATAATAATTTAATTAATGAAATTCACTGCACTGTTATTCCCACTATTTTACAATCTTCCGAGATGATAATTTTCTGTAACATTCTTCAGCCTATGATAATGTAATTATAATTAAATCAATCCTACGTCGCAAATAAATATAATAGAAACCACATTATCATAGAGAAATATTTCCACCTTTGTCCATATACACCAAAACATAGACAATTTAATACACAAGATATGTCCACAAAGATATCACTTTTCACTGTACAATAAAAATTTACTAATCAATATTTTTGTTAATTTTATGAAGCAATTTATATACATGATGTAGTTATAATAACACATAAATCTTCTTAAATAATCTTCAAGTTGAATAAAACAATAGTTGATTTTCAAGAATCTTCAATGTTTTTAATATTCTATTAAAAAATATTGTCATGCACAAATTATTTTCCATCTGATGGACCATATTAGTATTGTATGAAGGATTATTAATCATGCAAGAAAGTTTTCAATTCTAATATGTAATAAAACAAATATAGATATAAAATATTTAATTATAATCCTTTGATCATCGTGTGTTAAAACTATATATATATATATCTATGAACACTTACGAATTTAAAATGTATTAGAAACAACAAAAAAATAATCATAACTACTGTCAACATATTGCTCAAAAGTAAGAAAAAAACAGAAAGCATAGGAAATATTAAGCAAATCAATATTAGTTATATAGCATTTGCAATATCTATAAAATTGTGCTTACATTTAGCAACTGTATGAACAATTCATGATCCAGCGTTGTATTTGAAGTAAACTATATCCTGAATGGATAAACAGAAATTAATTATTAAATATTGAAATTAATATATAAGTAGGAAGAAATAGCGATTACAATAGACAGTGTCTTATCTTCTGTTATCTTCATAGTCGAATATTATTAGATTGTATCTTCAAGTGATGAACGTCGAAAGAATAATTACCATAATATATTTATAAAAATTTCTTCTCTCTTTTATAAAGATAAAACTTGTGAAAGACCATTTATATACTAAGAATAAAAAGAATGGAGATTCTTCATATGAAAGAACAGAAATACAAGTACATTTACGATTGAAAATATACCGATTATTTATATTAACCCTTAGAAGCTCTGTCATTGTATCTATAAAACAGCCAAACAGCCTATACTATTTCTCTTTTCATTGATATTTTATCTCTGAATAAACATAAAGTAATGTAATAGTTTACCACGTCTTCTTAATATGATTACTTCCTCAGGTTTAACAATGTCCCGTTGCAATTCATTTATTTGTCCTTTCGAAGGTATATTTCTATGAATATCTACTTTTATACAATGAAGTTCTTTTTCAGTTAATTGAGTTCCTTCAGGACCTTTGAATAGGGATGTTGTACCACATGAAGTATCTGATCTAAATGTTCAAAATTTGTATGTATCAATTTAAACTAAATCAAGTATTAATTGAACCTTCTTCGAATATAAATATCATTGAAATCAAGTCGTTTACATATATGTAATTACTTTACTTACTTCCCCGTTATAGCCCCAGATTTAGAACTTGTAGCTTTAGCATTTTTTATACATACATTTTCTAAAGATCTATCTCTAGTTCTACTTGTACTAATACTTTTATCCGTTAATTTTCCTCTGTGACTTGCGCCTTTTTCACGAGCTCGTTTTAATTCATATTCTAAAATCTTTTTTTGTTTTAATCTTGCATGTTTTCTTTCTAGTTCTTGCTGAATTTCCCATTGTTTTCTTCGTCTTCGTCTTTCTTCCTCTAATCTTGAATGTTGTTGACTATAATGATCATCTTTGTTCGATTCTTTTCGCCTTTCATCGTTACTTCCCAAACTAGAACTACTTCTCTTCATCTCTATAAAAAAATACATGTAACATAGACTTATCACTTTTAAATCTATTACTAACTTTTAGTTATTAATCTAATACAAAGATTTTATCTGTAGTAAGGACAGATCTAAGATTTAATTAACCAATGAATAGAATTTAGTTTTATTGTCATAATAATTAACTACTTATGTTAAATGTTATATTAATATTGATCAGGTAATACTCTCAACTAGATCTTCATTCAATTATATTAATAATCTCAGAGTCAACATAACTGATTGAAAAACAATGCTAAGTCTGTCTATAATATATTACTGGAATCATGATATTCAGTATCATTCTTTCTAACCTTAATACTTAATATAAAATCCATATTATTTTCTTTGCAATACTCAATACTATAGCCATATTAAATGAAACTGAATTTTTCTTATTGTATTGGCATTATCTTCTTAGCAATACTTAGTACTAAATCCATATTAAATAATAAGCAATACTTAGAAATATATCCATATTATTTGTATTATAATACTCAATATTATATGAGCAATACTGAATAAGGTATCCATATTAAATAAAAAACAATACTTAGAACTATATCCATTTTAAATAAGAAGCAATATTGAGAATTATGTTCATATTATTTGTATTACAATACTCAATACTATATCCACATTATATAAAAAATACTTAGAACCATATCCATATTAAATAACAAGCAATACTGAGAATTATATCCATATTATTTGTATTAAAATACTCAATACTATATCCACATTATATAAAAAATACTTAGAACCATATCCATATTAAATAACAAGCAATACTGAGAATTATATCCATATTATTTGTATTACAATACTCAGAACAATATCCATATTAAATAATAAGCAATACTTTTTTTTAAATATAATACTTTTTTTATAACTTTGCAAGTTTTATTATATCCAAATTATTTTTAAAATGCAATTCTAATTAGACAATACAATAAAGGAATTATTAAATTCACATTTATCGATCATATTAACAGTAAAATGCTATCATATTAGTAATAAAATGCTTCAAATAATATCTATGCTGGTATAATGATGATATTTCTTATATTCGACAGATTCTTTTAATGATATTAAATCTAATACCACATATCTATAAATTAAAGAATGAAAAGAAAAATGTTACGTTGCATAAAAAATAAGTGCCGTATAATAATATTCATTGTCGCATAGACGCCCATTTGCACTTGGTTGTCGCACGTATATCGATTAAATAAAATATATTACCTTAAAAAAGTCCAATGAATCGAAGATTAATCTATACCAAAATGAAGTTATCTGATCCTTTTATTTTACCTATATTGATTCGAAATAAAATAAATAAAGTAAAAATCTTCTTTGCCGCAGAGAAAGAGACTCCTGCAATTTTCCGGTTGTTACTCCAACAAGAAGTTAAAGATGGCGGAAAACACTGTTGCCATTATTATACGACCGATGTTGTCAGTTTGTGATTAAACGATACTATCGATTACTATTTTCTATCAACCAATGAGCGACAAGTAAGCCTATCTCTTTCTTTCTTTCGAAGAGGATCTCTTAAATGTCTTTTTTTCATTCGTTCTTATCTCATGGCTAAAATACCTTAATAATGTTAAATCCATTTACATGTCGTATATTTAAAAGAGAAACCTTTATTTTAGTGCATATACCTTCACATATTAACTATACAATCAAACAGAGCTATTAATTGGCTGATCACGAGACTCTTGATTGGTTGTGCTAGGTTTAGCTGTCCAATCGCGAGCGTTGTAATGTATCGAAACGCCGCAAACAATTGTTTTATGTATGTACCATCTATACAAAATTCTATAAGTATAAATATTATTTGTAAATAATAATTTTTTTTTGTGGAATATTGTGATTTGATGAAGAATTGTATTAATTTTCTATTTTTCTTCGTTAAAATTAATTACGTTGCAGAATGTCCAATAACAGTTTCAAGAATAAACATTTACCATGGACTTTAGGAAGCTTCTGTAAATATACAGAATAAAGTTTTTATGATTAAGCGAACGAAACGATGAAAATATAGCAAAATGGATGACGATATACGTACATTGTGGTGTGGAAATTTAAGTGACAAAGTCACAGAAAATATTCTTTACGAACTATTTTTACAGGTTAATTCTTGTTTTACTTGTATTAATAACAAGAATACTGGAAAAGATATAGTACAAAGTTATTTATATAATATGTGTATACCTAATATAAATCTATAATTTGTTCATTATCATAGGGTGGTCCAGTACAAAGAGTTTCCATTCCTAAAGATCGTGATGGAAAGCACAGAACTTACGGATTTATAACGTATAAACATGTAAGTTCTGTACCGTATGCTTTAGACCTTTTCGATGGAACAAGATTATTTGATCGGACCATTAATATGAAAACAAGAAATAATATAGAGTTACCACAAGCAGAAAAACAAAAACAGGAACAAATTTACAATTTGAATCATCTACTTCATTTGGGTCAGCAAACGTTTATAGGAAACTTTATGCCAAATGTAGATACAGATATGCTTCCTACAAATGTAGTACAAAATACAGTTCCATATACTGGTAAAATTGATACTTATCGTGATGATAGACATTCTAGAAGTTATCATCCTTATCATCGTGATCATGAAAGTAATAAATATGATCACTATAAAGATCATAGATCCTATGAAAGTAGAAGCAATGGTAGTCATTCTAATGATTATTCGAAACACAGTAATTATAAAAATAGTAGAAGACATTATTATTAACATTTAGAAAATATAAATTTGATAAATTGACAAAAAGGTATATATATTTTCTTTGATGCGATATATTTATTTAAAAAGGAGCTAGTATTTTTCTTAATATAGAAATTAAACTTCTAATATAATAATTTTGTTTCGAAGTCAAAGTTCACTTGGATCGTCGTTATTATTCTTGAACGGTGAAATTTTGAAAAAAGAAAATTCTGCTTTTAATTTGAATAAATACATCTTTTTGATTATTCTTTTCTTTAGTAGTTATATTATAAAAAATATTTAGTTTTGTAATCGTAGTATTAAAATTGGTGAATAGTCTTAATATTATCATTTGTACGGGCATATATGTACACTCTTATTATAGCGAAGTAAATAAACTAAATAATTATTTCTATAAAACTAAAATGTAATATAGTATATAAGAAGACTTACATATAGAATATATCTTAAACATCATTTTCGTTATTTAGAATAAGAAAATATTTTCTTATTTTTAAAAACGAGAAATATACTGCAAATAAAAATAATGACATTAATGTAAGAAATTTAAGTTACTATGGATAACAAAATCTATTGCAAATATTAAATGTGTAACATAATAGAGATGTATTATTGTAGTGTTTGAAATTGGGTAATGGTTTATTTTTTATCTTTTTCAAAATATCAACAGCTTTTTTTGCCATCATTATGAGAGCAGCATTTATATTGCCGCTAGGTAGAGATGGCAGTACTGATGCATCCACAACATATAAATTTTTTATATTATATACCCTACAATAAATTTTGATTTCTCAGTAAAAAAGCGTCAAAACTAAATTAATATAAAGTGGATTTTTTTTTATAATGCGAATCAGTAATAAATGATTAATTTTCAAAATATATATTAAGAAGTAACTATTCTCTTAGTTACCTGAACGATGTATCGACAACATCTCCCATACGACATGTACCTGCAGGATGATAAGCAGTTAATGATAAATGCCGTATATAGCATTCCCAATATTCTAAGGAATCAAATTCATTAGCCTCACAGCCGGGAAAAGATTTTTTATAAAGAGATGCACCTATCTTTTTCATGGCATTTGTGTTAAGGAGCTTCTTCAAATATTGTATACCTGTAAAACGCATAATGTATTTATTATATGGTAAATAATACATTCATTAATTAATCAGTTATTACACATTGTCATTACCATCTATAAGCGTATCAATGTCGTATTTATTAGACAGATATTTTGGATCGATTAAAGGTTCCTCTGAAGGATCGTTACTACGAAGTTTTATTTCTCCTAAACTTTTTGGATGTAACAAAACAGGTGCAATTGTTACAACGTTATCATTTTCTAAAGGCGAGAAGTATTTATCATACACCTGTTAAAATATATATATAAACATATATACATGTATATATGTATTATTTACATGTATCAGTTTCAATTGATATCTTACTAATTTAGCTCAAACTGTAAATTTTAAACTATATTATGACCTCATCAGAAATTCCCATTGCTTCTTTGAGAACTATGCCATAGTCCGTTGATATACCAAGAGGTAGTATCATTAATTGTAAATCTGGTTTTGATAATCTATCTCCTTGTAAAGTACTATGAAACGTTCCTAAAACTTCAATACCTGAGGATGTCCATGGCCCTAAAATAATAATACTAGATGTATGGAATATTTCTTTTTCTTTCATTATATTACAGTTATTTACCTTTGCCAAAAAAGAAATAATTTAATAGCGCCATAGGATCAAGAGCGTTAGTCATACTGATAGATAAACTCGTCTTCAATCTTACTAAATCAATACCAGTGAGAACATGATCCATTAAATTTTGACCTACCGGCAAGTCATTGATCACTTTGATCTAATAAATTATACACTTTTTACAATAGAATATTAATTTTAAATAACCATGAAAAACATTACTTCTAAAGTAAATTTAACAAGAATTTACATTCATATCTTTTAAATGTTTTTCCGGGCCTATTCCAGAAAGCATCAGTAATTTTGGACTACCGATTACACCAGCACTAACAATGACACCATTGTTAGCTGTGATTTTGGAAGTTTTACCAAATTTTGTAAATTGTATTCCTGTTGCTTTTTTTGAATTAAGTAAAACCTATCAAAATATATAATGTATATATTTTTTGATATTAAATCTAGATATATAGTTTACGCGTAATTAATATAATAAACATACTTTATCAACTCGTGCATGAGTAATAATGTCCAAAGTACGTCGATATTTTCCATATAATATGTCGTCCGTACTCCATCTTCTTCCATTATCAGCAAACAATTGTACCTTCATGAAACCTAAATTAATGAACTTACAGATATTCTTATAGATTTTATGACTACCAGTTTAATAAGATATAATAGTACCTGTATCTAAAGCTTCATTTATATTACTAACTTTTCCATCAATTTCCATTATACTCTTTAATATTACATTAACGAGATCAGTATGCCATCTTGATTCTTGTATTTTCACTGAATCATTTGTCCCAACTATATAATCTGTAATGATATAATTATATCTATATCGTATAAAAATATTAATAGTGCAACGCGTGTAAAATGCGATACAAAAAGACACATAAAGTTATATTATTTAAATACCATTAAAATCAGGAAACCACTCGGCGTAGTCTTGAGGATGTCCACGTACATATGTCATATAATTTAATCTGCTCGTTCCTCCAAGAATCTTTCCCATTGGCCATTTACTTTGCTATAAATGAACACATCATCGGATATTAATACAAAATATTGCTATTTGTGTCATCTACGTACATTGTTTTTCAAAGCTTTGCAAGCATTATGCTGAGGTACAGTAATATATTGCCAATCATATATACTGTTTTGTAATAATGGTGACAATAACGGTATATCCAAAAATAGCGGTGCCGTACCACCAGCTTCTACTAATAAAACACTTTCTCCGCTCTCTGCTAATTTTGCAGCAATAATTGCACCTGAAGTTCCAGCTCCAACTGCAAAAGAAACAGTTAGGTAATAAGGAATATGAAATATTAGCTTATTGTAACTATTTGTGCGTTAATTATAGATGAAACATACCAACTATATAATCATAATTCGATTTAAATGCATTAAATGAAAACAATTGTCCAAATACATCCAACAAATAGGCTAAGTTAATATAACATGTGAACAAAAAAACTAATGTACCACTTGTTATAAATATCAAATATTTTAGAATTAACATTTTTCTATCTCTAATTGTACTTAAAAATTATTTATAAATTCGTTGTAAATATACAATTTTCATGTCTTTAACAGCACGCTCGGCTTTTTGCATCGATCTTATTGAAGAGGATCTACATAATTCTAACCTATATAATCTAACAGACACGTATACAAGATATTTACCTGATTCTAGGGAATATATTTAAACTAGGAAATGAGAGACATTTTTAATTATAATCCTGAAAAAATATAAATAAAATCTACTGTCTAAAACTTATTAAACAAGTAACGTAATATTTTCAATATTTACTTCATATATCAATGCGAATAAAAATGTTTATATCTTCAAATACTCGTGTTCATTTTTCATTTCATTTTTCACTGCAGAAACAAAGATTCGCTCGGAATATTAGAAAAGGGAATAAGGAGGTAATTCTGAAAGATAAGACAATGTAGCATAACTTCATATAAGTATTTTATAAAAAATATATATATAAGAACATGATTATTAAATTCCATTGTTAATAGACACAAAAAATCTTATCTAGTTATGATTTCCATATACGTAGGCAACACATGTCATGTAACAGGAACTTTTAAAATAATATCGGTAAGAAGAGATTTAAATTTAACAAACTTTTTTTTAAACTCAAGACCACAACCTTTTGACAATCTGAAATCTACCAATAATTTATTATCCATTTCAACAACGTTCGCTTTGAACACTAAAGGCATATTTCTTTTGTCTACAGTTGATATAGTAATCTGAAAGAACATTATTCGCATTGCAGAAAAAATTCGTATGCATGGAAAACAGCGTCACAAAATGATATTAATTAATACTTACAATGCGAAAATCGTTAATACGATAAGTATAACTCTCATACTGTAGACAGTTCAATAATCTTTTTACTGTCATTTCGAAGTCTGTTGTCACAAAAAATCTAGTCATGCGTCTTACAAGTTGTTGGAAAGGTGTTTGCTGAAATACACACAATATGAATTGTATTATTCATATTTATGTGAACTAATATGCGTGACATATATATATATATATGATTTAATATATAAACTTACTGGACTTGCATGAGCAGTACATTGCATTGGTTGAGTACAAAGTAGCAAATCTTCAATGTGAGCAGGTTGAGAAAATGAGAAACCTGACCTTTCGTCTAATCTCATATTTCCAATATTGACATTTTCCTCTCCAACTAAGTCAGGTTGAGATAAACAATATCTTGATGGATTTTCACCATCTATTTGAGTACACTTTCTTGCAGGCACATTATATCTACTATTTAAATCATCTGCAGCAAAAAAATATGAAATATCACTTTTATTTTTATTATACGTATCTTATTAGAGTAGTATATTTATAACTGTATGTCACACATGTTTTGAAAATTTTATTTTTCATGAAAATACTTTGTTTGGATGTATATGCCAATGCTCTTTGCTTTGGTAATCTAGCTTTATGATCATTAATTAAAATCATAGAGCTGTATTACCAAAGAAAAGGCAATAGCTGTTTATAACGTTGTTGTCATAGCGAAAAGGTGGAACACATTTGTAATTATATCGCTGAAAGAAGAACAATACCAGTGATAAGTATGTAACTGTATATAGGAACATAAGAGAATATCTCTTTCAAATTTCGAATACTTACATTTATAAACAAAAAGAGAAAAACCGTAGAAACAGATGTCCACACAGTTAGGTACCAAGCAGCTTTGGGTAATTTTATATATGCTCAAAGTCACTCAGTACCTGACTAGGTAAACACTGATACATTTCATAATGTAGTTTAAGCGACGATAAATATAAACATTTGAAAAATAATTTATTACTAATAGAAAATCTAATTACCATGCATACCTTTTTGCAGTTGCAGAAGAAACCATCGATGATTTTTAATCTCTTTTATTGTGTATCTACTTTTTGGTACGTGTGCAAGGATTTTTTTGATTAAAGATAATTCTAAGTTATCCAATTTTTTCCATGGCGTAAGCGACATGTATTTTCCATTCCTCCATGCCATATACTCTGGGCATTCTGCCAAGGATTGATCCCAAGGCAGTTCTATATTTCAGAGATGGACCAGTTAAAAACTAAGGAATGTAAGCTACGCATTAGAAGTTTTATTTCATTCAAGCTACAAGGCACATTGATCTACAAGTGATAAATATTAACAATCTTTCTTATTTATTTATAATTTACAACGCCAAACATACAGGAATCCAATATAATAATAATAATAATAATAATAATAATAATAATATATAACACAACATAAGTGAAATAAAATGTAATACTTACCTCCACAAAGTAAGGATACCAGAATTATACCACAAGACCATATATCAGCAGGCTCTGCATAATAAGCTTGCACAAGAACTTCTGGCGCCACATACGGTAACGTTCCACATTTTTTTTCCAAAGTACGTTCTTTCCCTTGTACACGATAAATGGTTGCCAATCCAAAATCAGTAATTTTTAAATTATCATTATCATCTAATAATAAATTTTCTGGTTTGAGATCTCTATGTGCGACTCCTCGACTGTGTAGATATTCAACTGCATTAATTAATTGTTTAAAATATCTCTGAGCTTCATAAGTTGGCATACCAATATCAGGTTCTGTTGAGGATAGAAAAATTATCGTTTTTTGTTTGTTACAATTACATAGAAACACGTATAAATAATATTTTAATGTTATATACCAATTCTATCATAAAGTTCTCCGCCAGAAGCATACTCTAAAAATATATATTCCATATTCGGTTCGCTACGTTTTCCAAAAAACTGTATAATATTGGGATTTGACAACATTCTATGAATAGTAGTTTCTTTTCTCACACATTGTCTAGCATCTGGATGTTTTTGTACATCTATCATTTTCATAGCAACAGCTTCGCCCGTAGTCTTATTTATAACTAACTTAACTCTGAAAATATTAAAAAGAAAAAAAAATAAATAAATAAATAAATAAATAAATAAAATAAAAATTTGTTTGGTATTATGGAGCATTCTAAAAGGAACTAGAAAAAATGATTTACAAGGAAATGAATCCTCATGTTTTTAATCTAGTATCAATAAAAACCAATAATATATCTATGACAGGAAAAATTGACTAATAGAAAAAGTTTTTAATGGAAAAAGCTTCTCACTCAATGTTCAATTAATATCTTATCAAATAAATGTTAGGTAGATAAATAAAACATTGAATTATTTAAATACTTGTTATTGTTTTTCTTTTTTTTTTCTTTTTTCTTTTTTTTTTTTTTTTTAAGAATTACGAGACGAAGATGCAATATTTGAAACGATAAATGCGTACGTACATTAGAAAAGAAAAAGAAAATACATAAGATTAAATTTTAAATATAAAATTTGTAAATGCAAATGAAAACGTTTGTATCTTTTAATTATTGAAAATAAAATACTCACTCGCCGTAAGCACCTTCTCCTAATGTGTGTCCTAAAATCCAACCTTCCACAAATTCCGTCATTTTGCTTCAGCATGCCTCTATAACGGGATGACGATCTTAATCTGTACAGTCGTAATATTTACCAAAATTTAAATATACGTATAGTATGTCGTTGTAACGGTTATTCATTTTAATATGACATTTCTTAACGTCTTCTTCAAATTTTATTCCGATGACTCGTAAAGTCATTTACATTAAGATTCGATTTCGGCTAAAGAACGATAAAATTCAAAACACGTGGTTATAAAACGACAGGAAGGAATTCAAAACATTAATTTTGTTAAAGAAGTATTATATATGAAAAATAATTGTCTAATATTTTTATTAACGATTAATCAAGGCTTGTTTAATTCAAATAAATATATATGGTTATTAATAGTAAGCATATAAAAACGATCACCAATCGATGTACGAACCGATATAGACCTTCTTCGGAACACCGTAGAAATTAACACCATCGCGCAATTGGCGTTGCTAGCCAGAAATATTTCTTCTCCTATCGGATGGCGCTTTCGAAATTTTTGGCAAGTAAGAATTTAAAAATTGTAATCATTGGTTGTTGAGAATGTAGCCTAATGTAGTCCTTCCAATATCTCGAACAAAGCCCCTAGTAGTTTGAAACGAACATTAATAGAAAATTATAAAATTAATTGTACGTTTCGGACAAATTATCATTTGTTGAAAAAAATACATACAGAATCGGTACATGACACGTATGCTGGAAATATATTTGGAATATATAGATTTAATTAATTCTTCATTAAATCACAATATTCCACAAAAAAAAATTATTATTTACAAATAATATTTATACTTATAAAATTTTGAATAGATGGTACATACATAAAACGATTGTTTGCGGCGTTTCGATACATTACAACGCTCGCGATTGGACAGCTAAACCTAGCACAACCAATCAAGAGTCTCGTGATCAGCCAATTAATAGCTCTGTTTGGGTTTCTCTTTTAAATATACGACATGTAAATGGATTTAACATTATTAAGGTATTTAGCCATGAAATAAGAACAAATGAAAAAAAGTTATCTTACTTGTCGCTCATTGGTTGATAGAAAATAGTAATCGATTGTATCGTTCAATCGCAAACTGACAACATCGGTCGCATAATAGTGGCAACAGTGTTTTCCGCCATCTTCAACGTCTTGTTTGAATGTGTCAAATAATAAATAATAAATAAATATAGAATAATGGATTACAAACTATAGATCATATTATATTAAACAATTTGGTTGATATATCATATTTTTTATTGAATTTATTTTATCGATTACGTAATAAGCAAACCTTGCTTCTGTATAGATAATATTAATTGTATAAACTTCTACTTTGAAGTTTTATAACAAGCCTTGTCTTTTAAGATCTTCATATGTTTTACGGTTGACCACATTGCCAAGGGAATCTTCAAATTCTTCTTCTTGTTCCGGTTGCCACCTTTCAGCTTGTTTCTGCGTTTTAAGTTTTTCCCACAAGGCAAGAGCATCTTCTATTTGAGTTACGTTGGCAAAATGTGCTGTATTTGGAATGCCAAGACAACGCATACCATGAGCATGTCTCCATTCTGCAAAATGTCTTTGAAAAGCTTTCGGTCCTTTATATGTGAAATTTCCACAGATTTCGCAGTTGTAACTAATATTAAGACCATGTAATTTATATAACCAATACGGTATAGGTTTGCCGTCCCATCCAAGTGGTAAATTTTTAGGATTGTAAGGTACTTCGTTATCGTCTTCTTCTTCCGATTCGCTTGCACTTGCTTCTGCATCGGAATCGCCTCGTTCACCTTCCGTTCTAGCTTGTTTCCTTTGTACATTTTCTTTCGTAGCTACTCTTTGACTAGATACCAATTCTGCAAGTCTATAAACATGAGACTCTAACCTTGCAATTTCTTTCTGTTTCTCAGTATCTTTTCCTTTACCAGACTTTCTGTTTTTATTTTTAGCTAATAAATTAGGATCAAGAGATGCTTCACCCTTTGTGCTAAAAAGTCTTTGGGCTCTTTCTTCTAAAGTACCGCCGCATTTTAAACCCAAAGCCATCAACGCAGATTTTAATCTATCTAATCCAAGGGATGCGAGTTCTTCCCAAGATGAAAAAGCAGATAGTTCCAAATGTGCTCCGACGTGCGTCAAAGCGCTTCCAGTTTCTTTCGGCCATCCTGGAAAAGTATTATTTTCCCATTGTGTTTCGTAATCCTTGTTGGCTTCCTCAATTTCTGCATTTATGTCCAGCAAAGGTCTAACTCTACTTAGATAATCAACCAAATAAGATAAAAGGGCTTCTACGTATCTGGTGTATTCTGCATTTTTTCTTTCTCTTGGAATATCAAACAAGTGATCGAAAGTAGACAAATAAGTGATGTAATCGACCTTTTCGATTCCTTTAAGATTAATATACTTTTCGTAACATTCATGAAGGTCTAAATATTTCCCATAACCTTCTTCGTCTGTGAATTCTACAAGATTAGATAATTCCTCAGTAGGATTCTCTCTCATTTTGGCTAATTCTTCAAATTCAACTGACATCGGTACACTAATTTCATTTGGATGTCTGCGATAGAATTCTTTAATAGATTTTAAGCGAGAATAAAATTCTGAGAATTCATTAGGACCTGAAAGTGCTTGTACCTGGAAATTGGATGGGAATTATTTAAAAGAGATTAGCCCATGAACGTACATACGCCTTCAAAAAAATAACCTCTTACCTCCTCTTTCCTTTGACCATCTTTATCTTCGTACAAATCTTGTAAATTTGCAGTACTATCCATATACTGATCTAACAACATCTTCAATCTATGCTCAGAATTAATATTTTCACGATGCCCTGGCTTTTTATAAAGCATTTCCTTCACCATAGCGTCCATCAAACGTTCTCTTTCTTCATGATAACGTCGTTGCTGCTCTAATATCGTTTCCATTGTATACTTCAAACGTAAAAATTACACTAATCGATTATATATATATATATATATATATATATATATATATATATATATATAATAATAATAATAATAATAATAATAATATTATTATTATTTCTTTAATATAACTTTTTTACTTTATTACAAATTTCAACTATGTACACACAAGAGGATAACACTGGATAACACTGAATAAATCGATACTTACATATTGAAGTTGGCTATAGTGCCTTTGCGATTCGAGCACTCACTATATCGATATTAGATATCTATATTGTCGACCCTATCACTTCAAAATTCACACAAAAGAATTAATATTATTTAAATATAAATAAATCATATTAGAGTGTTAGATATGCGTTATATGTTCTTTAAATAAATGTCAAGTAGAGTTGATATACGTAGTACCAAGGGGCGTTGTTTTCCTCTGTTTACTGTTTATATACATCGGCTCATATACATATACTGACATTTATCTTTCGCTTTCGTTAAAAAAAAATTATCAGTTATTTCCATAATTGTATTTACGCTCAATCACTCTTATCTCCAAATAGGAACAAGTAGTAGTGATACGTGCCTTCTCTTTGCATAGTTGATCTTTCGTGATCCGTTTCTCTCTCTCTCTCTCTCTCTCTTTCTCTCTCTCGTATAGTTTTTCAAATATAATGTATATATATAAGTAAGTAAAGAATATATTATATGCGTTTGATAATTTTTATGTGAATTTTATTTATTTATATTTGACGATGTTCTCGAAAGTGATTCGTTTTATGACCTCTATCAAAATATGTCAAAGGTTCGATATGTCCAAAGTTGCTTTAGTAGTGCAAACGGTAAACGAACAATTTTTTTTTTTCATCTAAAGATGAAATGGCTATGATTTTCGATAACTAATGTTTGTGACTTTTTGTTATTAACAGAATCAGAAACGTAACTTTAATAAACTGACTTATGTAGTACCCACTATGATGGGTCTGTGGACTTTTCAATCCACAAAAGAGAAAGAGAAGGAGAATAATGACGAAGCAAAAAAAATTGCTACGAAGGAAAGCTATATTGTAACGGCGGATGTTTTGTTCGACCAAGGCTTATACAAACAATTATATAACCATTTATCAAATTACAAGGTATAGAGTTATATCCATCGAGTGGTCATTGATATTTTCAATGAAATATTATTTATCTTTTTGTATGTCTAGCATACCGAGGACGTAGAGATTCTATGGCGTCTGAGTAGGGTTTTATATAATTTGTCAAAAACAGCTAACGAATCTGAAGCAAGAGAAATGATTCTAGAAGCTTATAATTTTATAGAAACTGCTATTAATATCAAAGAAGATCATTATGCTGTACAAAAGTGGATGTCGATATTACTCGATAGTAAAAGTGCTATGGAAGGCATGAAGTCTAGGATACAACAATTATACAGCATTAAGAAGCATATGCTTGTACGATATTTATGTTTTATATACCTTAATAATGCATCATACGGTATTCCTTTTTTTCATTTTTATTTCTTATTTTCTGTTTTCTTTTTCTTTTTTTTTTTTTTTTATCATAGAGGGCAATAGAATTAAATCCAAAGGACGCTACTACTTTGTACATGCTTGGCAATTGGTGTTACCAAGTATCAGATTTAGCATGGTATCAAAGAAAAATTGCATCGTTAGTATTCGAAGAACCTCCGAGTTCAACCTTCGAAGAGGCATTAATATATTTTGAAAGGGCAGAAGAAACGAGTCCTAATTTTTACAGTTACAATTTACTTATGCTCGCAAAAACTTATTTAAAATTGGGTAGGAAAGAAGATGCTCTCCGATACTTAAAATTGACCACGGAATATCCGACTACAATCCACGAAGATGTTAAAGCTAAGAAAGAGGCACAAGAAATGTTGAATACTTTTTAAAGCAATGCTAACTGTTCAGATTGGAATTACAAGGATGGGTTATATAGGTTGTATAAAGATTTTTATGTATGCATAATATCAGAAATATTTCTCGATAGTTACAAATAACTCAGTTAAGCTCAAACTTAATATTTTATTATATTTAAAGTGTGAAGTACGAAGAAAAAATTTACACATTCATATAAAAGAAACACATAGGTTGGATTTATTACAATATCGGTTTACAATATTAATATGTTGCTATATATATATATACTATACAAGTTAGATTTTTTTTATACGCATTTATTATAAAATTGGTTGTAAATTCATGTATAAAAAATAGTACAGAAAATTATTACACTACACTTTTAATAAATATTTTTTTTTCTTATAATACTGAAAGAGTAAATCGTTAGAAACGTTGAAAACAAAAATAATAATTAATTTTATACATGAATTTACTTTACACACACACACACACGCACGCACACACACACACACACTCTAATATCATTCTCTCATTCTTTCTTTCACTTTCATAATTCATTATACAATTTATTAAAACTTATCGCGCCCGTTAACTATTTTCGATCAATCGCTATTATTCTTTGATCTTTTTTTTTTTTTTTTTTTTTTTTCGTTTATATAGATTTTATTTTAGCGATCTAAAGAATTTTCCGAGCTATTGTCAGATTGTGGGCTCATTGGGAGCTCTATTCGTTCTTCTATAACATCTTCCTCATCCAGGAAGATTGCTTCCGGCCGATTTTCTTCCGGTGGAATTGCTTCCATCGGATCTTCATGGAGTTGTTCCTCGTTCCCTTCTCTACGCATTCTTTCATATTCATTTACAACGTGTTGTGCCGCAAGTTGTAAATATCTGAATTCCCGTCTTCTCCGTTCTATACGTTCTTCTTCCTTTTGACGGAATTCCATATGTTGAAAGTATCGTCTCCGTCGGTACTCTCGTCTTATGGGATCATCTTCTATTTCTCCTAGTCTGTCCGGTAGATCGGATTCGATAGGAAGATCGTCATCGATTTCTACGTAACTAGGGCCAACTTCATGAATCGGGTGTTCAATCGGTACCGGGAAGTGCACTTGATGTCTGTTGCAAGTACAAAGAACCGCTATCCAAACATAATTCGAGGGTAGTCTTGGTAGCGTTAATTGTAAAATTTCTTCTGGATATTCATCCTCGTTGTTTGGTATGGGGAAATAGTCTTCGGCTTCCAATATTCCGTTCATTTTTAATGATCGATGTAACTGTAGGGACAAACAAAAGTTTATTTTTAGATCAAATCATTTATTTTCTATCGAACAGACGAGATAAATTTGATAATAATAATAATAGAGTAATTCCAACTCTCATCCTCAAATAAATTTACATGCACCGATCGCAATTTTCAATTACTTATTAATCACGATCATCACACGTTGTTTGCTTATTTATTATATATACGATATTGTGGGGGGAGAAAAAAAGTTGGAATATTTAGAACGTTCAACAAAATTATTTCACTATTTGGAAGTAATTCGATCGTACTTACGTTTTTTCTTTCTTTTTTTTTAAGAAGA
This sequence comes from Dolichovespula saxonica, assembly GCA_911387935.1. NCBI lineage: Eukaryota > Metazoa > Arthropoda > Insecta > Hymenoptera > Vespidae > Dolichovespula > Dolichovespula saxonica. The sequence continues at coordinate 687,532 of OU427014.1, forward strand.
AACTACGTAGCGTGCTACTACCGTCGTGTAGTGTGTTAGATAAACTGGAAGGTGTATGGCGTTTGACAGAAGAAATCTAAGTCCGTCAGAAATCTAAGTCCGTCAGAAATCACGTCACGATGCGTCTCGTTTGAAATTTTGAGAACGACTGGTTACTGGCCGAAGAAAATTTACCCATTTATATAGTGGCCTTTCCCCACCATTGCAATAGTTTCGTCAATTTGTAAATGGTTCCTTTTGTTTAACTCAGGTATGCATCGTATTTGTTCCAGGTATGCGTATTAACGTACGGTAGGATTATACCTAACGTTACTACTTAGATTTATTAGTTTATTGAATTCTTTTTTTACGTTTTACAATAACGGCGAAAGCTTCAATAAAATCATATAACAATGTCCTGTGTGTCACAAATACATGGAGCAAATTTAGTAATTGGTACGTAACTATAAGTGTATGTACACGCACACACAAGACACTACACACAACACACAACACACAACACACTACGCACACGAGTATAGTCTATATATAATAAAAAATAAATAATAATTTATGCAACATATCTAAGAATAAGAGAAAGAAAGAGAGAGAGAGAGAGAGAAATGTCTAATTTTCATTCCTAATATAATAACACTTTGAATTTGCAACATTTTTGAGCTCGAATATTATGCAGAAAATTGATACGATATTATTCTAAGATCGAGTTTGAGAAGTATTGTACAACCACGCATAGTGCTAAGTTCTATTCCGTTGGTAAATTTTTTTTTTTTTTTTGTAAATTTTCTTAAACTAATTATTCAGTTAATGAACCTATACATTTAAATCTCACTTGTATACGTTTCTTTTTTTTTTTTTTTCTGCGAGGATTTCAATGATCAAGCTATATGACATGTATCGGAGAGGATTAGCTGAACGATGATAAAAAATAATATCATTGATCGGTCGACATTCGTTCGATATTTTTTGTAAAACACTTAAAACAAGGACGATTTTCTCTCGAGAAGTAAATATTTACATCATTTGCAAGTGTATTCTTCCGTACGTTCGGTACACGTGTCACAATGCACATGACAGCACCAATGAAATTTACATCTGCACTGCCAAGTTCTAGTAAATTGATGCGTGTTATAACCGCGACCGCAGCACATCAAATCGCATCCGTCGGTTCCTAAAGAGGAAAAAAAAAAAACAAACAAACAAACAAACGAACGAAAAGAAAATATAAATTCTCGGTTATATACGGTGTTAATCGAAGTAATGAAAATCTCTTAATCTACCTTTACTCGTTCGATTGCAGTATCTGCCCTGCGTACCCAAACTGCCCAAAGCCAAATCCGGCTCGCAATAATTCGGCGAGGGTTGTAGAAACACCAGTTCGCTTCTTTTCGGAATTCTTTTCGATCCCGTCATACTTCCGCCCGTACTAGCTTTACTTCTTTTCAACACCAAGTGCGCTCTCCTCGGTTTAACACCGTTGTTCATCTTTTTAGAGGATTGTCGGTCGCGATGAGATTTTATAAAATCGTTCGGTTTCCCTTGAGTCTTCGCATCGTTGCCGAGAATAGGCGTTATTTCTGCCGTAGTTGAGTGCGATATGCTCTCGGAACTCTGCGTGAAAAAGAAAAAGAAAAAGAAAAAAAAATAATAATATCATCATCGTTTCGACGTATCACATGCCAGGATACAGTTATATCCTTCGATTATTTCCCTTGATATTTCCCTTGATTAATGTAGTAGTGTCGGAAAGAAAAGAAAAAATAATAAAAAAAAAAAAGAAAGCTTTGAATACGCGCATAGAAATAGATTTTAATCGATCCCTAGGATAGGAGAGATGCGATAAATTTTCATTGAAATTACGATGAGGTATGTCTTCGGTCATTACTTGGATTGTGGGCGGTGGTGGAGGCGTGATTGCAACGACCGCCTTGGCTCGATAATACTTTTTCATAAGGGCGTCACCGATCTGACGAAAACTGGGCAATGTTCTCCAACAAGTTTTCACTGTACAGGAACCAGATACTCCGTGACATTTACATTCCGTTTGAAGGAGAGCTTTAACGATCTAAAAAATTGCAAAAAAACGAAAAAAAAAAAAAAATGAAAAAATGTATTACTCTCGGTTATCTTTGTTGGCAAAATTAATTCTAATTTCGCGTTAGCTTTTTTCTATTTTCTTTCTTACGGTTAATATTATTTTATTACGATCGAGATGATGTTTCCGTTACCGTTAACTCGAAAAAAGGGTCTCATACAACCTTACAATCGTAGAAAGCGAATTTCCCCATGACCCTAATTTCCTTTCGTGACAATAGTATTTATAATACAAAAATGTACCGCAATAAATTTATGTATTCATCGTTTTATTGTAAAAATTTTCTTAGGTATTCGGTCGTTATAAAGGTTTTAGTTATGCTAAAATTTAGGTAAGCCAAGATCGTAAAGTTTTAGTAAAAGCTTCAGTAAACTTAGAAGAGGAAAATAGAACGAACAATGGATTTTATTTCAATGATTCGACCGGCATTAAACCCGCATCGTCGTTAATTCCCCTTGTATAATATTTTCTTTTGTTATATTTTCTTACTTTCACTTTTATATTTTCTTTACTTTTCTTACTGTTTAATTATTCCGTACGCGGGCATGTACCTATTCTATGGTATTATTAAAAATGTATAAGTAAATTTTCGAAATGTTTAATTTGCATTTATGTCAATTTCATTTCCTCTCATTTTTAATAGAAATTTTTGTCATTAAATGACGTCGTTGACGTCTAAAAACTTACTTACAATGTAAAGCAATACTTTTTAAGAAACTCGACGTATAGTTACGTATATGCATACATACGAAAATGAAAGTATATATATATATACATATATATATATATATACACACATGTGAAATTTTCTCGATGATTGACCGTTCGCGCGAGTTATTGCTCGATAAATCAAGATCTATAAGTGTCTGTAGATCGTGTTAAATAAGGACGCAAATAAACGTACGCCTCATTACTAAGATTATTATCTTGTCAAGCCATTGTAAATCTTTCATCGATCGAGATCCATCATTATCGTTAATACTTTCGAACGAACAAGTTTATTATAAAATCTACGTTTTCTTATCGATCTTTATCATTGATTAAAATGTGTATATGTATATATATATATATATATGTAGATATTTTTCGTCTATTGCAAAAGGGCATCCGAATTAACGCACTCACTTTTCTTCCAGCCTTATTGTTATGAAGATTCATCAGACTTCTAGCATCGCCTTCGATCTCTCTTGCATCTAAGAACCTACGTGCGAACCTGTCGTTAAATTGCAACGTTAAAATTCTATTATCAAAATGATAATAATCTATCGAAAGATATGTGATTGAAAAAAAAAAAAAATGACCATCGTCGATTCCAAGTTTTTCAGAGAAATGTTTTTTTTTTTTTTTAAGAGTACAACTTGTACTTAAAATATCACATAATTAGCGGTTAGTATTCAATAGAGACATGAATACAAATGGTATTACGAATAAATGAAATATTAATAAACGAAGAGAAATTCTTTCGGTAGATCTAATTAGTTACCTACGTACGTAAGAATATTCAGCACGGGCAGATATAATAATGAAACGTAAAATGATTTTATTAATTAATCCGCCTACCTCATTCCATAAGTGACATCCGCACTGCAGCCTCCCCATTCCCAACCATTCGGAGGTAATTCCTTTCTCGTCCTGCTAAACGAAAGACACTAATTATATATTCGTCTATTTTCATTTACCGTCAAAGTTATACGTATATAAAGAAAGTAGGTAGTCGAGGAAGAAAATAAGTAACACGGGTAATCTCGTTAATATGTTCGCAAAGGGACGACAGCAAGAGCCTACGAACTCGTCGGTTTACCTTATAGCCGGTTCGCAACCGCAAGCCGTGATATTGCCGCGACTGCAAGCTGCGGTTACCGCGTATGTAACTCCAGCCGAGCTTATCGCGTACGTGAAAGCTGCCTCTCTGCTTCCTGGAGCACACAAAAACACGACACATCAAAATGACGATACATCCAAATTATTTCTAATACGCGTCATACATTTTTACGCTCGCTTATATCTTTTCTATCGTTTTTTCCATTACTTCCAAGACTCGTACGTTTCAGTATTTTTAAAATGCCAAGGAAAAGAAATAAATACATCATTGAGTCACGCTAAGTAGACATAGCAGAATGCTCTCCGTTGAAAAATTTATGTCGATTGAGACTCAAAATAAAAGTTCAAAGAGTAATTTAAAAGTATACACACACATATATATATATATATTTTTTTTTTCATTTCGATATTTCGTTATATTACCATTACAAAATGAATTTCTATATGTTATAAGTCTCTCAATATTATATACTAATATGTAAATACTCTTCCCCTTTCCTTAGGAAATAATTTAAACGAAAATTGAAGAATATATATGTGTGTATGTATATATATATATATATATATATATATAATAGTAATAGTGAGAAAACACGATCGTTATAAACGCCCACGTTAAAGAGAGTTAGCACATTTTAATTTCCACATAAGATATTTCGCACTTGTGTGCGATTAATTACTCTCTGAGAGAGCACCTTCAACTCGTTTGCCACGTTGAATGAGAGTTATACCGTGCCTTCGTTCCGTCGCTTTCAATCTTTTCTTCTTTCCCTTTTTCCTTCTCTTTTCATCATCATAACCGACACCCACGCAACTTATTTCTCTCTCTCTCTCTCTCTCGTATATGTCAGACTCGATTCACATTTACGGTTCGCTGCCGTGACAGACATCAACCACTTTCGAATTCGAAGCTAAAATATCACTTCGACGTTTATCGAGCTTTAATAAAAGCAAATTAGAAGATTTTAATGTGATTCGATGATGACGAAGACGACGACGACAAAATGAATCGAGTTATATCGAATGTTGTCCTGTAAAATAAAGGAAGGATAGAAAGAGAGAGAGAGCGAGAGAGAGAGAGAGATCCGGTTAACGATAATTACAAATGTATATGAAAGAGAGAGAGAGAGAGAGAGAGAGAGAGAGAGAGAGAGGAGAGAGAGAGAGAGAAATCTTCCTACGCATGCTCGAACGAGAGGAGAAGCGTTTGTTAGTCGCGAAAAGTCATAATTCACGGCATGCTCGAGCGTAGAACACGAAGTGGATACGGTACAAATAAATATATGCACGTGTCTTTCTCTCCAATTCTCTCTTTTCGCTTTCGTTTTTCTAAAGACAAAGAGGTCCGTTTACGACACGTCCTTAACATCCTAACTGCGTACTTTCGAGTGAACGAGTATGTATGTATGCATGTATGAGAGAGAAAAAGGGGGTTGCAAATAAAGCTGTTAGGCGATCTTTTAGCATATTGTTCGATGGTAATGCTAAGATAAAAAAAAAAAAAATGATTTAGAGTGAGGTTGTCTTGAAGAAGAAGAAGAAGAAGAAGAAGAAGAAAAAGAAAATTTAGTCGTCTGATCCAAAGATCGACGATCGATATTTAATATTTTTACGTATAAATTGTAAGGGAAAAAAATATATTCTCGAGAAGGGAATCGCTTATCGATGTCTTTAGGTTAAATAATTCTTGATAATAAAAGAGAAAATAAAATCACGATTGTATGTATGTATGTGTGTATATATATATATATATATATATATATCACTCATCGGAAGGGATCTTAGGGTCTACGAAAGTGAGAAGACGTTAATTGATCCATCGTTAATTAGAGAAGCAAGAGGTATAGAAGGGATCGAATGGCAGGCAGGTAAAGGTAGTAAAATACTGGAACGAAACGATCCTGACACGTTAGTATGCTTCGAAAGGACGCGTAGAGCTCGTTTCGAGACTCCTCGTCTCTTTGCTTTCTATTCTCTGTTTTTCATTTACCAATGCGAATTGCTGCCGCTCCGTGTGCTTCGAGCCATAATAAATTTGTAACCATCTCTACGTCACATAGGTTTTTTTTTTCTTTTTTTTTTTTTTTTTTTTTTTTCTACATACAATTTACAGTCAAAAGATTTTCCGTATTATAATCCTCTTATGTCTTTATTACGTATGTTGTTTTCTTTCTTTCTTTCTTACTTTTCTTTTTTTCTTTTTTTTTTGGAATTTATTATTTCATCGAAGGTAACGAGGAAACGATTGTATCGTACCATTGTAATCAAATATTCCTCTCAGGTTCCTCTTTTTCGTACGTGTTGTAATATTATCGTTCCTTTCTCGACAAAGAGAAAAATTCTATTTCGAGTTTATCACGGTCGAGAGATCGCAAAGACGTCCGAAAGATGATTCAATCTGGCAGGAGAGTCAGCTTCTTTCACCCTCTCTCTCTTCCTCTCCCTCCCTCTCTCTCTCGCTTTCTCATTCTCGATGTTAACTCAAATTTTCGTCGATTTTGCAGCTTCGAAAATATTCCTTTGGTTCACGAGGTATGTAGTTCGATCTTTCCAAGGAGCATTTTCAACGCTTTCGAATCGAAACCAAAAGTTCGTTCATAACGTCTCTTCTTCCTCCCTTTGTTTATTTCATTTTTTTCTTTTTTTTTTTTCTTCTTCTTCTTCTTCTCTCAACCTACTCGAGTTACTTTCATTCTCGAATAACCATCGAGACTAAAGTTAGCTGAGACGGATGAAAGGAAGAACGGGAAGGTGCCTATATATCTCTCGTACTTATTATTTTTTTTTTTTTTTCATTATAGCATAAAATCGCACACTACTTCGTATCGATACCATTCTATACTTGAGAGTTCCTCGAGAGTAATTGATAATTAACGAAAAAAAAAAAAAAAAAAAATGGAATAGTTTCTTAATAGTGACAGTCATCGAATCGGCTTTCAAAAAAATTGGACTGAATTTTTTTTCTTCGAAAAATCACAAATTAAAAGGAAACTATAGCGGTGAGATCTCTTAATAATTCTTAACTTGGAGTAAGAGACTCGACCTAAAACATCGAATCCACAATGTGTGGGTGCGCAGAGAAAAGGAGGAGATGGAGGAGGAGATGGAGGAGGAGGAGGAGGAGGAGGAGGAGGAGGAGGAGGAGGAAGAGAAGGAAGAAGAGGAGGAAGAAGAGGAAGAAGAAGAAGAGGAGAAGCGGTCGTTGAAAGCCGAGGTTATCTTAGTAAACACGCGTGTCTTGCCACCACGTACGGCTGTTTCTTCTTGTACCCCCTCGTGTCCGACAAGATCTTTATTTCGCCGTGAGAAAAATTTATCTGTACCTCCTCTTCTCCTTCTCTTTCTTTTCTTTCATCCTTTCTCTTTGTTTTCTTTTTGTTTTTTGTTTGGTTACATATACCTCTAAGAGCGAGAGAGCGAGAGCGAGAGAGAGAGAGAGAGAGAGAGAGAGAGAGGCAGACTCAATGTTCAGATAAATTTTGTCATACAAATAAAATTTATATATTTCTTTCTTCGAGCCTGATCAACGATTAAGCCAATGTCTATCCAATTACGTATCCAATATAAAAACTATCCATCTTCGCTGTCCATACTATATGCACGTCAATATTAACAATAAGAAATATTATATTGATGTAACAATAGTGATAGAAACTATTAAATATAATTTCTTGTTGTTAAAATTAACATGGAGCGCATGGATGGTTATTTAAAATTATTGTTTATCTAGATCCGATGGTTTATTATATATAAAAATTTTGCGTAATCGTGGCTAATACTTTAACGAATGTATTTTCCATACGACTTTTCTTCAAGCTTTTTCCTTTGCTTTCTTTATTCTCTTCGTTAGCGAGATCGTCGACAGAACCTTCCTCGGATTAGCGATCGTTACAGTTATTATACATATAGCCGTGATAAAAGCTCGAGATTTTATACGGATAGGCAAGAGACGTAAATCGCCAAGATCGTGCCAAGAAATCGATTCTAAATCCATGCACACCTTCTAGAACTGGTTTCATCAAGAGGCGAACACGTTCTTCTTCTCATCGTAATATCTTTCTATCTCTCTCTCTCTCTCTTTCTCTCAGGTAACCTTTTTAATTTACTATTTGGATTCATTAAGAGTTTCCCCGTAAATCTCATAATATGTATGTACGTTTCAGAGACTAGAGAACAGAAAATTTATAATGTACATTGAAAATTGTGTATGGTTTTTTTTTTTTTTTTTTTTTATTCTTTTTTCTTTCTTAAAGATATTCGAACGAATAAAAACCATTTCAAGCACGAGTAACATTATTAATCAAGTACATGAATTTTACCTTAGTATGGCTAGGTAACGTGTAAAGGCTACGTTGAACGATTGTTGAAAATCAAGTCCATGGGAGAGTATGGAACACATCGTGGAATCGAATTTTTTAACGTTCTATCATATTTTCTAACATTCCGATAGAGAAGAATATCGAAATGAGATCGACGCGGGGAATCACATACATCGAAGTGGCATTGTTCTCTTCGCGTAAATTCGATCTACATTTATCGACTTGAAATCAAATTGTTGGGCTTTAATTCTGTACGATAAATCTGACAGTAATTCGAGATGGCACACAGTGTCCTTTTTTGTAGGTATTACCATCGAGAAAATCTTATACATCACATAAAATCATAAATAGAGAGAACAATTTCTAGAAACTTTTTCGTTGTAGAAATCGTATCCACATTATCGTGCATGTATGCGTGTGTGTGTATAAGAAAAGAGAGCGAGAGAGAGAAAGAGAGAATTTTCTATGATCTATTTTGGCATTAAAACATGTATTTTCTATGACATTATGTAGATCTGAGTAATATGTAAAAACGTAAATGAAGACCTTTCTTTCCTTCGTTATAATCCAATTTCTAAGCTATTATTATCCACCACACTTCTTTTGTCTTTTATTGCCACTGTGTCTTCTTCCTCTTCTACAATTATATTCCAAGTTATATTCCAATTTCCAAGCTATTATTATCCACCACACTTCTTTTGTCTTTTATTGCTATTTTTGTCCTCTTCTTCTTCTTCAAGAAACCGTCGAAACCTTCTCGATAATTCCCTACTACCGAGTCATAATGTTTTTAATAATAAAAGTAACTTATATATCATTGAGTATACTTATGCATGTAGATAAAAATCATACGAATTATTACTATTGTTCAGAATATCGAGAAGATTTTTATTACCACATTTTGATAAATACGGATAAATTTTGTTATTATTCGATTTATTAATTGTATTTGTTTTGATCCGCGTGGTTGTAAGGAGAACGTGTGACGTCAAACTTGTGTACGTGCCGAGGGAACACATTTGAATTAATTACTTAAAAAGTAATAATCCATCGTCGTAATACCGATTACTACGATACTTTGTGAATTTTTTGCTTTCTGATTTTATATTATACGTTGTGTTTTAATAATAAATATAAAAATTAATGTATATATCAATGCGCGAATATATTCGAAATGACGCAGTGCGCATGCGCCGCAATTTAACGAACCGATTTGCCAACGGATAGGTCGGCCATTTTGTCTACGGTGGTGAACATTTTGACACGGAATTTATCGTCCTCATTAATTTCCGGTAATTAATATATTTTTTTCTGACGTACACCCTCCTCCTATATACCAATTGATTCCTTAAGAGGCGATTTCCACGCGTGTATTTTCGCAAGCCGGGATATCTTCGCGTTTAAGAAATATTCGCGAAAATAAAATCGGCGTCTTACGATACCCCGAAACGATGTTGCGTCATATCTTTTTTTCGAATTTTCTGCTCTTTCTTTCGCGATCTCAATACTTGTCTCGCTTTTTAACGATGCTCTAATTAATAATTTATCATTAATTAATCCTCATTCATACGCGCGCGCACACACACATACACACACATACATACATATGTGTATTGCGCATATTCATATAGCACCTGTCCAGCCTACATCATATGTACACACACAATTAATTGTATTCTCTACTAATATCGAATTTCCTTTTTCAGATTTCTAAGAATTCTATGAATCGTAAAAGCATTTGACATAACAAGGTGGGGAGAGGAGGTCGCGCGTAGCCGTGTACACAATACTACGTCATATAGGTATGTCTATTTCTTTTTGAGGACATATAATAGGGCTAGAGAGAGAGAGATAGGTCGAATTCGGCATGTACACAGTCTCGAGCTACGAATTTCCAAGAAATTCTCTGGTCGAGAACGAGCAAAAACAATCCAGCATTCGGCCTTCATTTCTATAGGATACTTCGGCGTGTACACACCTGGGAAAGCATCGATTCATTTTCTTTCGTATTTTAATTTCGATACGTATTTTATTTGATCACAATTTTCAATCATTTTATAAGATTTTTTATTACAACAACGATACTAATAATTCTGTTTTTATACTTTTCAGATCATCATTGCAATCGAGCGCGAACAATGTGTAAATCGAGTGTTGTATCGTTAAAGTAAAAACACGAAACTCGCGAAGTAGAAGCAGTGTTTGTACGTTAATTACAATTTTTACGTGGTTCGCGAAATAAATCAACCGTGAAGTGTTTCGAATAAGTGTATCGAATCGATCGCGTGCAAAGCAGTCAGTTATAGAATCGAGGCGCGTTCGTACAGTTTTATTTTCTATTTTATGGACTGTAGTTATTCAGTGTCGTCTCGTAATAAATAAATAATTGTCGCGTATTAGTGTCAGTCTTACCTAATTTTCAACCTATCGTGGACCTACTTCCCCCGATTTCGAGCTGCAACGCGGACGAGTGTTTTGGAGACATCAGAGAACTTCTTAATTAGTGAGTGAACAAAATTATGGTCCCTCCGGTACTCATCGTGCCGAAGACGAAAGGTCCGAATCGGCACGAGTTACTGGTTGTGTAATTTTTTATAATAAATTATTGACGAGCACGCGAGAAACTCCTTTTTTGGATTTACTCACGACTGATACATATTTAATTGTTTCTCTATTGTGCACGCTTATTTTTATTAGCTCGGGACAGGGTCTCCTTGTTTCGTCGGGTCGAGTCGAGTCGTTTTTAATTAACGGTGCAATTAATTTGGACTTTTTTTTTCTTCGAGTTATTAGCGGTGAAATACGGATAGATTTTGGAATACAATAGGCGCATCATGATCCTGTTCTCTCGTCGGAATAGCCACTTTTTCGAAGGAATCGTCCGAGATTTTTTTTTATCACGGCTGCATGAAAAAATTAATAAAATGTTCGATCAATTTTGTCGATAAGATAAAAGTCTCGACAGAGTCCATTGTTTTTGCGAGTAAAAAGTAGAGTAGAGTCATCGCTAAAAAACGAAGAGACCTGTAGAGTCCGTAGCCCGTAGGCCTAGTTGATAAGTTAATCATTTTTAGCTCAGGATTTTCAGCAATTAATGTACTAATTCCCGTTTCTCCTTCCTTCGAACGAATGTTTTGATATTTTAAAATATAGGCGTTAATAGTCCGTGGATCTCTGTACGCAGCAACCTCCACGTGGTGAGATCTGGGTCGGTATTACTTGCGATTTATATCAATATGAATCATGTAACGCAAGTACTACCGGGCGAATGGCTGTATATTTCAGTAAGTTTCGAATATACTTTTTTTATTCTAATTGCATTTGAGCAATATATATTTAAAATGCACGTTGTTAATAATATTTAAACGAATGGACGGATTAGATGAAATGATTTTTGAACAAAAACCTATCGAAAATTTTCAAATCGTGCGCTTGAATTTATTGATGTTATGTATGTATATATATATTTTTGTTTTTGTTTTTGTATAATAGGAGAAATAATAGTTCTCCTCTTTCGTGCAAGTTCGTCCTACTCCCTATGTTTTCTCTCGCGTAAGACGTCTCGTGAGTTATAAGCATGCCGCGATATGATTAATAACGTGCTTACTCGCGTAAATCAAATTAAACGACGGCTGGCGGTGGTCGGCGATAGTTCGTGAGTCGAAGAAAGATACGTAACGAGTTGGTATATTCGTTTAAACTAGGTTGGAGAGATCGTAGTCTGCTTACGAAAGATACTTCGGAGCTGGTAGGAAGATCGAGAGAACAAAGTCTCACTAATTAACGCGTAAAAAAGATTTTATTTTTATTTCTTCTTTTCAATCGAAATGCTTTAGCAATATCAGAGAGCAGAATTTTAATTTATTTTTACATTTTTTTTTTTTTTTTATTATTTTATTCTTGTTTAATTTTTATTTTGTCAAAAGGGGGACTGTTAAATTTTGTATGCGTGTGTTTACATGCCTCGAAGAAAAAACTTGAGAGTCGCTTTATCAGCTTTAAAAAAGAAAAAAAAGAAAATAAAATAAATAAATAAAAGAGATAAAGGAACAAGGAAAAGAAGAGAAATCGGGAAAGAAAGACGAGGGGGTGGAAAGGAGACACGAGAAACATCGATGGTAATGTTATACGTTACTTCGTCTTTCTCCTCCATGGACCACCATCAAAGATACGATCGAATTCACAGAGAGAAATTCGTTTTCTTGATTTCAAAGAATCTTTAACGAATATTTCTTTTCGAATCGATTCATCAATGAGAAAGACGATATATCGAAAATATTTTTTTTTATTTTTTTCGATTAAAACCGTACTCATTAATTTTCGTTTACACGTTTAACGCAGTTAACTGATTAATTTATATTTTGACTATCGAACTAATGATATTACTTTTATATATATATATATATATATATATATACAAAAAAATGTAGCAAATTAAAATTCACAAAATTTGTTGGGAAGTTGGCTGACACACGTAGTGTAATTATTTTTGGAGTGATGAGGATTAAAAATCAACACACACACACACACACACACACACACATTATAGTACCGTTATTAAAATACCCATGATTTACCTGACTTCTTCTGATCAGTCTCGTTCTTACGTGGCAGGTGGCACCGATCTTGATATGAAATAATGTTCGTCGCCTAATAGAGCAAAGAAGGTCGCTATATAGAAGGAACCTGTAGTCAGCTGGTCGTGGAATAGAACCGCGGGGGGTCGTCTAGGCATTAGTTAAACTCTAAGATCTATGGTTGGAGCTCGTTTACAACGTTCGTTACGTTAGAAGACATGATTTATAGCTTACTCGGGTATCCTTTGACGTCAAGACTTGCAAGTGTTAGTCTAACTTATGCCTATTACATGTCCCTCAACGATGCTATTCTACATTTTCACGGCAGCTTCGTCCTCGTACAAACGATCTATAGATCTTTCCTGAAATAATAGTTCGGCTACTGTATGAGCAAATTTTCTTTATTTCTTTATTTCTTTTTTTTTTTTTAATTTTTTTAATAGAAATTTCGTTAACCACGTTCACGTCAACGATCGCGTTGTTCTATATATATATATTTTTTTTTCTTTTTTATAATTTTGTAAACAAAGTAAAGCAGTATTTCGTTTCGCTCGTAGATAACGAGAATATGATATTCGATCGGGTATCTTAATATAGAAGTTCTCGAAACAATATACCTATTTTATTTCTCTATAATAATTTAGCAGGACCCTTTTAGAACGGTAGATCCTCGGGCACTTTTTCGATATATCGATCGGTGCGATCTAAATCCTTCGGTTCGTTAACGCGTCGACATTGGGCTTGAGACTTTGTTAGTTAGTAACGTGTAGTCGAAGAGGTTAACTCGATGTCACGAGACATTTTCGATCGTATTCAATGATGTTACTCGTTCGAGTTGTAAATGGAAATTTGTCTCTTTGGTATCCAAGTGTATATCATCGGTTGGATATGCAGAAGAAGGAGGAGAAGAAGAAGAAGAAGAAGAAGAAGAAGAAGAAGAAGAAGAGAGACCAGACCGAATACTGGTTCCTTGCTCACGTACTTGTCCGATGTAAGTATGTGTATGTGCAACCATAAGTCGCAAGTAATTTATGATATACACGAGCTCTCCTTTCGTCGAGCATCGTTTTACTTTAGACAAATGTTATGGGGGATTAAAAAAGAAATCTTGAGTATAGTTTGGATAAACATAAATCAGATATATGCTAATAAACGGTTTAGTCTATCGTTTATTTCTTATCGTTCATTACTATATCGTTTATATTTATATCGAATAAGTATTATCATTTATTTTCTTCGAGAAAAATTTCCTTTGTCATTTTAGATTAATCGATTATATCTCGAATCTAAATCTCTTGAATTTATTTGCGTGTAACATATTAGGCTATGAAAATATATACGTACGCGATATCGTTCAATATATCGTTACTTTTGTTAATTGCTATACCTACCTACCTACCTACCTACTTTCCTGCCTACCTACCTACCTACCTACCTACCTACCTACGTACATACGTATATGTATATATACAAGAGAAGAGAGAATTTATTTTCCTTAGAATCGAATCTCGCGTTTTCTGTAGCCGTCGCACGTATCGAGGGCGACCTATCGAACAAATTAGCGGTAAGATAAAGTCGACAGAGACAGATCGAGTCTTGCTCCGGCACGATACAATTATCCACGATTCTCTCTCTCTCTCTCTCTCTCTCTCTCTCTCTCTCTCTCTCTCTCTCTCTCTCTCTCTTTTTCTCTTTCTCTCATTTAAAGTCTCATGGACTTTTTATAGTTTATACAACTTCTTCCATGTCACCTGAGATCGTACCATATTTGTGTGTCCGTGCGTGCGTGCGTGCGTGTTTATATATACACGTCCTTTTATTTACTTTGATTCTTCTTTAGCATTGCGTAAATATCGCAAATTGTGAATATTTAATCATTGATGGCTTTTATTTTTTCTTTTGGTAAAAAGATGTTGCGAACTATTCTGAAAAAAAAATATGTATATATATAATTAAGTAAAAATTAGTTTCGTTCATATAGGCTACGTAGTTGGATACTCATCCTTTGAAATTTGTTCAACCGGTCGAGTCACTCTTTCGACATGCGAATATTATCTCCCGACGAGGACAAGGTACTGTCCGATCGGTTCGGATACAAGTTGTCACCCTTTTGGAGTAACCGAGTCAAAACTAAGATCAACGACGACATTCGAGAGTTGATTCATTTAGTTTTTTCCTTGTTTTTCTTCTTGTGAAAAGATTTATATATA
This sequence comes from Dolichovespula saxonica, assembly GCA_911387935.1. Classification (NCBI taxonomy): domain Eukaryota; kingdom Metazoa; phylum Arthropoda; class Insecta; order Hymenoptera; family Vespidae; genus Dolichovespula; species Dolichovespula saxonica. The sequence continues at coordinate 702,551 of OU427014.1, forward strand.
TATACTTTTTTTTTTTTTCAATATAAGGAATATTATTATCGATCTCTCAAAGTAGAGAATTTCAGCGTCAAATTTTAGGATAAAATCGATTGGGTAGGTCCGAGATAATAGGGGGGGGGGGGAAATAAAAAGCAAAACAATGAAAAAGGAAAAATAAAGAAAGGATAGAAAAAGGAGAAGAGCTTTTTTGGGTTCGGCAGAAATTGATAAGACTCTCCGGCGCATTAACGTAAACTGTTCCGTGCCAATAACGTTATCCGAATCGAGAAGATTCACTCGACGAAGAAACAACGAAACATTCCTTCTTTTATCTTTCTTTCTCTCTGTTCATCCAGAGAACATTTTTCTAGATTTATTCGAGGATATCAAGTCGATAAAAACGTGACCGTTTCTCAGCTTTGTGACTGATACGAGATTGCACGAAATATTTTAAGGGGATTCTACTCTAAATAAAATGGATCCTTTTATATCTACATACGATAAATCAATCTCTTGACCTATTAGGGGTATACAATAAGATTTATCTTGAAGTAATTTCTTCAAATGATTATTGAAACGTATCAATAATACTTGAATTTTTTTTTTTTTCTTAAAAAAATAAATCCTTTTCTATTTCAATACAATGCAAATAAATTTTAGAGTGATCATCGTTTCGAAGAGATTCGATTGGATCTTTACTTATTCTTCAAAAAAAAAAAATAAAAAAAATAAAAAGAATAAAGAAATAAATAAAATTACTAAAACGTTTTAATATCGAATCGGAACGAATTAATAATACTTAGATAATAAACCGAAATTGAAACCGTGTGATCGAGCCATGTAATGGATCTCTTAATCGCTACGATTCGTTTGACGAGATTAGCTCCAGTCAAATCGCCCACGTAATCTCCAATCGTAAAAGGAGCCTCCTCCTCCTCCACCTCCACCTCCTCCACCTCCTCCTCCTTTTACGCCTCCTCTTCAGTGTCGTATATTCGAGAATCGGTTCGTCTAATTTATGAAAATTTATTCACCGCGAATCGACGAATCCACTCGCTGAATCCAACCGCCCCAGCCATATTTTCAATTACTTTCAAACATTATTACGAGCTTCCGTGAGGCAACTCGCGATCGTTTCACATCTCGAAGATCGATTCAAAGAGGGGGAAGGAACGTAATCATCTTTAATTAAAGTCGACCATATTAGGACCAGTATCGATTAATACCACAATTTCCGTGCGTAACATTGAATTATTATGACTTTCGTGTGTCAAGAGAAATTTTACGAATTTCGAGTTGAACGAAAAGAACATTTATTTATTTTTTTAATATCCTTTTCTCCTCTCGGTTACAATGTTATCGTAACATTAAAACTATTCAATTCGTTTTTTATAATTATTACAACCAACTGTATATATTTAAAACAAAAGATAGTCCGTGGTAAAAATAAATCGGTAGATTTTTTTTCTTTTTTCTTTTTTACTTTTAATTAAAAAGAGTTTCTTTTCTTTCGACGTAAAACTTTCTTCGATCCTTCGTTCAATCTTTTTTTCTTTTAGGTACGTACAATATTATCTATAACGCGTTTCCTTTTCCTTGAGAACATAATCCTACGCGAAGGAATATTATCTGGCAAGTCAAATGCTTTTACTCCAAGGAAATATCTCGAACGAAATATCGTTGTATTTAGCTTCGACATGTCGAGCGGTCTCGTTAATTTCACTAATTAAGTTAGCGACCGTATGCCCCTCGCGCTCACAAGTATTTATTTCATTTCTCCTTTTTGTTTCTAGATCCATTTCTTGCGCCGTCTTATTTCTCTTAGTCAATATCCTCGAACTTGTTATTTTCGTCTCACGTGAACACGATTCCATTGCATTTCTTTTCACTTCGATTTCACAACTTGAAATGCATTTAGTATATCGATCAATGTCGATATCAAAATGATCCTTTTTCTTTTTTTTTTTTTGTTTAACGTAAGGACAAGAGAAAGAAATTCTTATGAAAATAAATTCTCGGATAGAACTGTGGAACAGAAAACAAAAAAGACAATAGCGATAGATATTTTTGAATATGAAAAGATTCAACGCAAAGGAATCATACCATAAATCATTTCTCTTTTCATACAACTCCATGTAGGTATTCATTTTTTTTTCTCTCTCTTCGTTCGTCCTCTCTTAATCCCACTTGCAAGGTGTCTACTTTAATCATGAGAAATTACCAAGCATGAACTTTAACCTTGCATCCAAGCTACTTATTTCCCCTAACGTCATCGACAGAGATAACCTACCTAAATGCATACTCTCTCTTTTTAACGTCAGAATGACAAATATGCACACTTAAAGATATTTATACGAGTGGATCACGTCAGATTTCGTTCACAAGCGAACGGATTATCTTGTCCGTAAGAGATATCGCTCGTATCATTTGTCGTGTCGTAACTTCGCCACGGTCCATTGTACATACATACATACATACATACAACGTCCATAAGAAATTTCAAGACCAGAAGCTTTTATATAAATTGTTACCTATTTATTTACTTGTCCCTCGCTTTAAGAAATCAAATTATTTGTTCTCCTTATTAATTTTCATCCTTCACTCGACAATATTTATTCGAGCAAAGATTTTCGAATACAAATCACATAAACTAGTAGATACACATATATGTATTTGATTATAAGGAACAGCTGAAACGCGTGTTCTATGATATATGTGACTAGTAACGTAGGTATATATCGAACTTTTTCAGGATAATAAATAAGCCATTCCAATCATCGAACTAGTAGGTATATTCGATCATCGATAATAAGAAAAATTTGACATTCCTCCCGCCCGGCCGCTCCCCTTATCCCCTCTGCCCTATTCAAAAGTGTAGATTCTTCGAAGATTCGAAATATGTAATCGGATAAATTTCTAGGTAATATTTCGAAAGAGGTTTAGATAGAGGTTTGGGGCCCCATTAACGGATTATTAATTCGGTTTCTAGTATACGATCGACATAACTCACTCAATGATAAACAACAAAAAAAAAAAAAAAAAAAAAAAAGAAAAAATAGGATTTCTCGTTTACGGTTGTGTAAATCATGGAGGACCATAGAGAAGGAAATCCCTTTAGGGTCAGTCTATCTATAAATTCTTACCTACTACGACGACATGACCAAAGATCTGATCGTTGGCAACGTGAGAACAGTTCCATCGGTGATGTCTAAACTGATGTCGGCATTCTCGAAGACCGAGCTCGGCACCCTCACCGACAGCAGGCATCGCGTGTGGCGCCTTTCTGCACTGTTCTCTTTGACTCTTAGCCAATCCCGGAATTCGCCCACAAACGGCTGCGCCGACGACCACCGCTCCGACCACCCTGAAAAAAGAAAAAAGAAAAAAAAAAAATTAATCCGTCATCTGTATGCTCTTTATAACTTCACTCTTTCCCTTATACGAAATTTACACGAATCGTTAAAGCTTACTAATTAAAAGAAGAAAACGAAATCATTAAGACTTGGTCTCTAATGCCTCGCGTGGTATTTAAGAGACATGTGCAAATGAAATATTCAATTTGTCTAGACGAATATAAAATAATTATGATCGTATATGTATATGAACGGAGAAGTGGCATGAACTTTCCATTAAGACAACCTAATATTTCTTGTGATCATCGTCGAACAGAGTTCAGTAGTGTCTCTACCTGATCCTACGGCGAATTAAATTTCGATAAATTTCGACCTGTGAAAGTATCGAACGACCCTGTCGACGATGAGTATGCTCGACACGTTTCATTAGCATTTTCAGTCTTGGCTTTCGCTTCTCTATCTTTTTCTTTTTTTTCTTTTTTTTTTCAACTCCTCTTTCTCTCCTTACATTGGATCGATCAGAAAATGCACGCCACTTCTCCACTCGCATATATCTGTCAAAATATTTGAGTGCATGTATACAAACGAATTAGTTTTGTATGAGGTGTATATATATCGAAACGATGCATTCGAACAATCTTTACCCGACATAATTTTCTTTCTCTTCGTTTCGATACATTTTTGTCATAAAGAAAAAAAAAAAAAAAAAAAAGAGAAAAAGAAATCTTAATTTCATGCAGCATCAAGGTCTTTTTAAAAATATCGTCCTATCAGATATTACTTTGGACACATGTATCTCTTCTTTCTTTCAAATCCATTTTTATCGCATGAAAAAAAAAAAAAAAAAAAAAAAAACAGAAAAAAAAAGAATGATAATTTAACGTAGTAGCATGGAATTGTCTCTTTTTAAGAACATCATCCTCCTATCAGATTACTTTGGACGTAGACTTGACAGCATATCCAATCGGATCTGAGTAGCGCATAATTCGTTTCACGGCACGTTTCCATGGTTCATCCGACTGATCGTACGCTCTAATAAACACAAGATCGACTCTCACACGAGCCTCTCTCTCTCTGATTCACTCACTCAATCACTCTCTCTCTCTTTCTCTCTCTCTCTCTCTCTACACATTTCGTACGTTCTCCGATTTCTCAAACATCCTTCTCATTAAATCCGGATTCCTTCTATCTCGTCGCAAAGCGTTTAATCCGACCGGACAGGCTCTTCCTCGGTGTATCAGGCAAATCTTTGGACGTGTTGACTCACGATCGATATTACGAGTGATCGATATTATGAGTGATCGATAGAGGAAACGATTTCAAGTGTCACCGATACATAATCCAGAAACAAACAAACTCTCTTCAAAGGACCCCAGTAAACGATCGATTTTTCATCATCCCATTTCTCTCTCTCTCTCTTTTTCTCTCTCGCTGAACCATTTAGTCGATAAAATATCGAATCGAAAATAGCCCAAGGGTGTTTTATCGATCCTCTCCACTCAGATGTAGAGAGAGAGAGAGAGGGAGAGAGAGAGAGAGGTAGCGGATGATCCGAGCGGGGGAGGTAGGCAGCTTGAATTTCTGAGAAGCATGAAATTGCGACGATTACGGTCATCCTCGAGGCAACAGCTATTTGCATTGGAATGCGTGCTGCGATCATGCTCGGTGGCCGAAACTGAAAATATACTACCCTCGTCCATATACAAGGTGTTTCTTATATATTACGTTACCTTCTTCCATTATATTTCGTTCGTTCAGATATTTAGAGAATAACGATTGATACAACGTTTTCGTTTGCTCCATAGCAAAAATAATTTCTATTTCTCGTGAAAAAAAAAAAAAAAAAAAAAAAAAAAAAATTGTCCAGATATTCGTAATCGCGATGAAAGTACTTTTTTTCTTTTTCTTTTCTTTTTTTTTTTTTTAGGTTCATCGAATAATAAACTAATTTAAGTTTTCCACGTAAAATTGGTTCAACGATTGGTGCCCCTCCACGCGGTATACAGACTATCTACCTAGTCGTTAACGCCTAATGTATAACATTACGTCCTCTTCCTTACGGAGGCTAATGACGTACCTACTCTTCGTCTCGATGTCTGCAACGTATCCGATGCAACCATCACCGTCTTTTCGTCATCGTCCTCCTCCTCCTCCTCGCTTATATTCCCAACGAAAGGAGATCGTTTAGCGATTTATTGACTATCACGATTTGATTTTTTTTTTTTTTTTTTTTTTTTTTCGAGAGAGAGAGAAAGTGTGTACTTGATTAAAATTCATTTCTCCGATAATGGATTTTATCGACGATTTCCTTCGCGATAATATACTTCATTTCTCTTTTAAATTTAAATTAGAACCTTTTCGTTTGGCTTGTATTATTAAAGAGTAACTTTTATAAATATAGGTTATATCTTAAATCAGCTGTTCAATAAATGTATCAAGATACGATAATAGAGACGTCAGGTAGAAGCGTATCACTTGTAATTATTAATTCGCGTTAGTAAGATAATTAAAACGTGCGCCGTATATGATTTCTTAAACCGTCTCGTCTTTTTTTTTTTTTATATTTCTTTTTATTTCGAAGAAGATTAACTTTTATTTTTATTATCCATTTGTGCGTGTGTATATACACATATATATATATATATTTTTTTTTTTCTATACAATCCAACGCGCAATTTATCATTTGAAGCTTCTCGTTTTTCTCGTTGAAATTGTCGAGGTAAATACGTTACCATGTATCATAGTCGGACGAAGGAAAAGAACGTAAATCCCTTGACGCGAGGACTTTGACCGAGAGACGAGCGTAAGATGGGCGCTAGGCGTTCAACTTGGAACGACGGGGACGATTACGGTATATAAGCTTGTAAAACGTACGTAGAAGAAGCAGGCGCATCATCTCCTTCTTTCGATGATATCTTCTCAGACTTCTCCCGATGTAAGAACGCTACGGGGGTTCGCTTCTCTCGCCCTCTTTCTATTTCCCATGACTTTCTATGTAGCTACATAGATAACTACATGTATATAACTGTAAATCTCTTCATGGTCGTCCAAGAGATCGAATCGACCGGTACGAACAGCTTCCAATAGACAAATACCTATCCTTTTTCTTTCTTTCTTTCTTTCTTTCTTTCTAACATTTTTATTTGGAGAAATATTTTAGTTATAAAAATCATTTCTTACGGAAAGAATTTAATATACGGCTTGTTGACGCTTTACGAAATGCCCGAATTTTCTTTCGTTTCGATTTTTATTTTTATTTTTTTTTTTTTTTTGTCAGAACGTTGTTTCATCGTAGATCACCGTATAGATAACGTTTCCATTTGTTAGATCGGTCGAGCCCGAATCTAGTTCAAGTCCTAAGTCTAGTCTGAAAGAGTTTATTGTCCTTGACTCAATGTTATTTATTCGATAATATTACTCTTTACTTGGAATATATATATATATATATATATAAATATGTGTGTGTGTGTGTGTGTGTGTGTGGCATTTTCATTTAGAATCATTCATTGAAATTTATGGATATCTATTTATCTATTTATTCGTCTTATTTTCTTCATGGGACAAGGTAACAAGCTTTTACCAAGAGATAAAATGTTTTAGCAGCAAACTTTCGTCATCGATATCGAGCAAATCCAGGCAACACACAATGTTCTAACTACAACGAAGCAATGCATCATCTCCTTATCCACTTTGCAGATTCACGACTCGCGATCTTTGCTTAGAGATACGCTTATATATCTATGTACATACTCTCCTCGAAACGAGAGAGTCGCACGTGCTTGAACACGTGCGGAAACTACAGGATTCTGAGTCTCTTCGTTTCGTTTCGTTTCGTTTCGTTTCGTTTCACTATTGCTAGTTTGAATCGTGAACCTTTCGTAAGACAGAGTCTACCGTTAGAAGTCGCTATTTATTTTATTCCAAGAGATAGCGCTCGACACTACGATTGGAACGCACTGTATATATATTATATGCATCTATGCAACCATACATTCACCTATCTACTGTTCAGTTCTACATATACAGGTTCCTACATATAATTTATCTTTTTATTATTATTTTCAATCAAATTGCTTTTCTTTTTTCTTTTTTTTTTTTTTTTTTTTAACGATCAGAATAATATATTTACTTATTATGCTATTTACTTTTTTGGTGTCAGAAATATTCCAACAAAATTCTCTGTGAATCTTTCTAACGCGAGTCCTTTTCTTTTTTTATTTATTTTTTTTTTTTTTGTTTTTTTCGTTAACTCGTTTTTGTATTCAACAAATAATAATTTGTTCTCTCGGTGCAACACCTGTTACTGTACTCGTTGTAGATATTTATCTGTTATGTCGGAGAAGAAAATATCGAAAAGAATCATTCGACAGGAACGGAACGCAAATTGCATTTAATTTAAGGATATACGGACATGGTGAGAGAGTAGTAAGTGAGGGAGTGTTAAAGGACGTTAGACCATAGGCGTTTATTGTTTAACGAGCCAGGCATGAAAATAATCTCTACGTTCGAGATATACGGCGTACAGGTGCGCTCGAGATCGAAAGGTATCCAGGTATTCGGGGTATCCGGCTACGATTTATCGTTCGCGTTCGTTTTTATCTTACGATACTTTATTACGGCCAAGTACAAACTCGTGTTCCGGATGAAAATCGAAAGACCTCGAAGAGATATTCCTTCAGATTGGAATTTCTTTCGTTACTTGCGCAATCCCTTGTCACTTTTAGTTTTGTATTCGGTTTCGCTTTAAATTTTGCCACGTATAAATTTGTTTATTTATTTTTTTTTTTTATATATAAAAATTTAAAGAGAGAGAGAGAGAGAGAGAGAGAGAATAAATATATCTTTCCCAATCGAAGTATATATTTTAAATAATTCTCTAAATTCATATAGGCATATAATCTATATTTCTCTTTCGAAAAGGAAGAAGAGATATGCTCTCTTCTCACCTTTCTGACATCATCGTGTTCAGCTCGCGTGACTCTTCAACGAGAGAGATTTTAAGGACAGGACTGCCCGTGGCGAATGGGTTTCAAACTTTCGATACACGCCATGACTAATCGGAAATGCCATAGAGAGACGTTGACCAAATTCATTGGGATAGGTCCTCGCTACAATACGACTATCGTCCTTTTTTACGTTTGAAAAATCTTTTCCTTTCTTTCGAAAGATACGATATGCCTTAGAGCTGTGAAAAAGCTCTTAACACTACCTTCCTTATTTTATTTTATTTTTCTTTTTTTTTTTTCGAAAGAAATACGATAACAAAAGGAAAAAAGGGAAAAAAAGGAGAACAACGAATTCTTAACCCATTATAATTTCACGTAACTTTGACAACACAATATTCGTTCATATGTCCTAACATTGATCGGTATAATTTCTTACGTATAAATAATACTTAAATAGACTATATATATGTACACACTATACTTAGTTTCACGTTATATAATTTTCTTTTTAGAAACGAGAGACTAAAAAATTAGGTTATATAGAGGGTTAATATCATATCTCGATTCGATCGAGAATTTTCTCGTTTCGAAAAGGTACCTTTCTCTCTCTCTCTCTCCCTCTCCCTCTCTCTCTCTCTCTCTCTCTATTCATGTAAAAAGCGTCTTTATCCATGCTCATGATAAGTCGTGTTGCAAATACACACGCGGGTGTATCCGAGTTGATCTCACCCTGGCCAATATGCTCCATCCACTTTGCATTGCATATGCGCGATACGCATAGATAAGGATTAAGGACTTACTAAGTGGTCTCTCTCTCTCTCTCTCTCTCTCTCTCATTTTTTTTTCTTCCTTCTCTCTTTCTCACTCACTCTGCCACTTCCGAACCACCTTGTCGTCGTCGTTCCATACGTGGGCCGGCTCGTTCTCGGTTAGGCACGTTATTTAGCGAGTGGCCTGCGGCTTTTCTCTCTCTCTCTCTCTCTCTTTATTTCTTTCTTTATTTCTTTCTTTCTATCTTTCTTTCTTTCTCTCTTACTTACTCTTTGCAGGGACACGCGTACAAGGCAAACTGTATCGCTTTATATCTAATTCCCATATTTATGGCGCGATTATTGAATCCTTTGAGTTTCCTGGATCGCCGATATACAACGTCGTACTACAGGCTAAGGTGAACCACAGAGAAATATCCGTTCGTTTGAGAAATTATTTTCTCTTACGATAATGCTAATAATGTAACGTTGTTATTGGGATAAGCCATCCATGCTCTCTCTCTCTCTCTCTCTCTCTCTGGTTTTCTATCTATCTCTCTCTCTCTCTCTCTCTCTCTCTCTCTCGTTCTGTGGATAACAAATTAATTGGATTATCACACTATACTTACCCATTCATTTTACGAGTTAACGATAAGACCAAGAACCAACACTCGTGACGATTTTTCAATTCATTTCTCCCTCTATCTCACCCTCCACCTTCTCTCTAATCTCTCGTTTACTTAGGATATACGGATCTTTGAATTCTATCTGAAGATAATTATGGTGTTTTCATTTTTCTTGTTTTTTATTTTTTTTTTTTTTTTTAATTCCGATAGGTCAATCTTTGTACAACTTTGTAAGCAGGCAAATAGATTTATCGTGAAAACATACGATACCGGAGTGAAATAGAAATTGGAAACGTATCTACTTGATATCGAAACTCTTAGTCGTATTTCCCCGTAGATATCGATAGAATTCGCCAATTAAGTAATCGTTCGATTAATAAATATCGTACGCGAACGTCCAATTAACAAGATCGTAGATTTAAGATCGAGACCACCTTGCCGAGATGTAATTAGTACTTCTGTATATAGATTGATATAAAATAAAAGGATAAACCAGTCCTCCTGATATCGAAATCTACGGCAAAGATCAAATAATCGGTTAGGCACACACCTAATGGAATTTCGACGAATCTTTTAACACTTGGAAGATAATGAAAAAGGCAAAAAAAAAAAAAAGAAAAAAAAGAAACGAAGGAAGGAGGGGAAAGAAAAAAAGAAAGAAATACAAAGAGCCGTGTGTGATCGATAGATCCTAAAGATCGTGAGGGGTGAAAGATGGCGAGAGACTTTAACTGATCCTAGAGAAGAGTTTATACTAAAACCGAGACTAATTAAAAGGATCCATCGGGAGGGAGAGTGGATCCTCGAGGTATTTGCGCAGATAAGATCAAAGCCGACGCCACTGGACACGAGAAAACGTTCCGTGCCTGAAGACTATTTTCGTGTTCGCCAGGTGAGAGATTTCACCGAGTTTCTCGTAAATTTTCAAAAACCCATACCATACCCCCCCCCTCTCTCTCTCTCTCTTTCCTCTTCTCTCTTTTTTTATTTTCTTCTTCTTTTTTTTTTCTTTTTCTTTCTTTCCTCTAGAAATTCACTTGAATTCTTTACCGACGTTAGGAATTCTTTTTCTTTTTTTTTTTCTCTCTAACTGTACGCACGCACATACATAAGGATATTACGTTGATCAAGCTGAGATCCATTCCTTTTTTTTTATTTCCTTCGATGGTCCTCCCACTATTATTGTACTAATCATAGAAACAACGTTGATCAAACGCAAGATCAAACGCGCAATTATATTCCCATATTCTCGATGACATTAACTTGGTGTATTTACAAAGGATTGTAAAGAAAGAAAGAAAAAAAAAAAAATAAATAAAAATAAATAAAAAGATCTCTCGATCGAGACTCTTTTCCTTGCGATCTACAATGAGTTACGAGCCAAACAAGCTTCTTTCCTCTTTCCTCTTTCTTTCTCTTTCTGAATCTTCGAACGAAGAAAGAAGAAGAAGAAGAAGAAGAAGAAGAAGAAGAAGAGATACGAAGCGGTTCTTGTATAATTCCGCGATATTATCTGCTCGCGAAATACGAGCGTATCTTGGACCAACGAAACACGTTCTTTTCTCTCGGCAGAATGATGAAAACGGGCCGATTCCCACGCGAGAAAGAAGTCTGTCCGGTCTCTGGTCAATTTCGAAACTCGTGTCCGGCCGGGTTAAATGTTAACACGGAAATTATGTTAATCTTGCGATGCCTCTCTTTGTTTCTCTCTCTCTCTCTCTCTCTCTCGCGCGCGCGCGCGGGTAAAACGCGATATATACGTCATCGACCGTGCGCTTGTGGTTTCCTACTTATTTTTTGCGGTACACCGATTATGATGATCATGATTTCTTGTAACTTTTTTATTCTTTCCTTTTTCTTTTCTTTTCTTTTTTTTTTTTCTTTTTTTCCCTTTTCCAATTGTGTTCCTGCGTACGTATCTCTTCTTACGAACGTCTGGGAAAGTGTTTTACGTGTTCATTATTTTCTTGCGCTATGATTAGTCGATTATAACAACATCGTAGCGTCTCTTTTTCTTGTAGCGTGTACACAAAGGAAAGAAAGAAAGAGAGAAAGAAACACGTATGCTTTGTTTTATGATAAAAAGTTCTTACGAAGCTGTCATGTTTTTTTTTTTTTTTATGATATAAGCAATACAAATAGCAGATAGGTATATTTAACCGTATGAAATAAATGATATATGGGTATATATCGAGGTGGGGGATATATAATTTGAAATTTCCCGCGAGAATATATATAAGAAACTGATTCGAAATGAAAGGAAGGAAGGTTTCTCGTAGAACAGGGAAGTCTATTCGTATACACCCACGCTTAACACGTTGCTTTCCTCTTGCGATCGCGTTCCTCCCCCTCCCTAAGAAATTCATAACTTAGCATCAAGTGACTTGCGAAAGAGGGGCTAATCGCAAAAAATACGAGACGAGCTTCGTGTTCCTAAAGATAGTCTCTCTTTCTTTCTCTCTCTCTCTCTCTTTCTCTCTCTGGAACTCTCCAGCAAATCCCGAACGAAGTAGTTGAAATATAATTTCGTGGATTAGCGCGGGCGTTGGTTATAAATTATTATTTTTTAAGTCGAGAGTATCATATGAGAATATCCTGGGAGCGCTCACCTGTATACCCAAATAATAATAATAATAATAATAATAATAATAATGATAATAATAATAATGATGATGATAATAATAAGCAGCGCACACACGACCCACGTTCAATTTTGAGAAAAGGACACGAAGCTCACACATAAAATGTACTCTTAGAAAGGTGTTTCTCTTCTCAAGGTCCTTGTATTTTAACATTAGATTTATGGTAAAAAAGAAAAAAGAAATTTTCAAAGTTCATACTCTCCTCGAGTCTCGGAAAAATATTGGATACCTTTATTATTATTATTATTATTATTATTATTATTATTATTATTATTATTATTATTATTATTACTACTTTTTTTAACAATTTATCTCAACGTTTGTAAACGGTATACATATATATATTTCAAGGTTTCGGTAGGAATATAACTATAAAGTTAACGTCCATTAAATCACCTATTAGAAAGATACATCTCATCCTTAAAGAAAAAACGAGGAAGTAATACAATTTATTTCCACGATATAACTACATCGTGTATATAGAGTGATATTTTGCACTGATCAACATTTTTGTTACTCGAATAAAATAAAACAAAAAAAAAAGAAGAAAAAAAAGAGTAAAAAGAAAAGAAATGAACGGACTCAATGGTAGCAGGAAGGAACGTCAAGAGAGTAGTTGACCGTTACAAGAAGGAGCTATTATGGCTAGGGAATTTTTTTAAAAAAGGATCTAGTCGCCTAGACGAGATATATATATATATATATATATGTATGTATATATAGATATAAATACTAGTCTAGCACATATATACGTACGTAACATATACGTGATAGAAAGGAGGAAACGGAAGAGAGAGAGAGAGAGAGAGAGAGAGAGAGAGAGAGAGAGAGAGAGAGAGAGCTGAATGATCACGTACCTCTCCTCGATGGGCGTTTCTCTCGATAGAGAGAGTGGGAGAGGGTGGGTGGAGAGAAAGAAAGATGGAAAGAAGAGGGGGCAGCGATTCAATTTATGTCCCGACAATGTGGCTTTGTCTCGCCAAATTATCATACATGAACCTACATGCATAATCTCTGAACAGTACATTATCATATCATAGGAGAAACACACGTTATAGTACCGGTTCTCCTTTCTCTCTCTCTCTCTCTCTCTCTCTCTCTCTCTATCTATCTATCCATCTATCTATCTATCTTCCTTTTGTATTTATCCATCTCTTTCCCTCTTCTTTCTCTAATCTCTCCGTCTTCTTACTTCTTTTCTTTTTGGTTTGTTAACATGTTATTATCGTTATACAATTCGTATTTTTATGATCGAATTTGAGCTACAACAATTTAATGAATTTTTGTCCTAACGCACGCGTAAATCGTGTTTATTTTAATCTTGTTTAAATTCGTATCACTCGAAAGAAAATGTATGTGTGTTGGTTTGAGAAAGAGAGAGAGAGAGAGAAAGAGAGAAAATCTTACGGTAGCACGCGTGAATAAATCCACACCGTAGGGCCACCCACGAAGAAACTTCACGATCGTTTTAACCTCGTGCCAACGTTCTCGCAGATATATTTCCATTTGCATAATGTAATCTTCGATCATCCGTCGAGGGGAAAAAGTAAAGGTGGAGACCCCTTCCAGACTCTAAAATGTCTGTAATTGCTAAGTGTTTCTCGGAAGCACGATAACTCGACGATGTAAAATCGTAATTTTCTATATCTTTTGATTTTATATCTTGCGATATGAATTAGAATTTTTTTATTTATTTTTTTTTTTTTTTTTCATTCTCGTAATGTTTTTGATATTTTTATACAAAGTGGGTAAAGGATAATTAGATCGGTACAGTTATCTACGCGTGCAATATTGGTCCAACCTGTTTACTTTATTATTATCCTGATCTATTTTTATTATTATTACTGTCATTATTATTAAATTAATGGTTAACGATCGTAACTAACGTTGTTAAAAAAAAAAAAAAAAAAAAGAAAAATAAAAATGTTGCCGGAGAAGAGTTTGAACAAATCTTGTATTTGCGAATCGAAATGGCATCAATCCTCGTCTCGTCTAGACGACTTTAACAGCTGACCAAGACGTTACACGTCTCTCTTAAAGATTAAATTTATTTGGCAAACTTCCCAGAAGGGATATAATATCGAAATGAGAGAAACAAACGGCAAGCACGATGATAGGTGTCGATTATTTATTAAGATTGCTTCCAACACGAATACCTTGCTGGCATAATATGTGGGACAGCGAATAAACTATGTAGTAGCAGAAACGAGACTCTCGACTTTGTACAATATATTCTCGTATGGTCAAGCCAATGCAAATTGCACTCTAACTAAACGATAAATAATTCCGGTCGAATATATAACGCGAAGTCGATACATATATATTTCTTTTTTTTTCTTTTTCTTAATATGAATAATTAATTAAACGATAAATAATTTAAAATTCTAAAACGAATGAATAAAAAATATATGAAAGAAAGAAAGAAAAAGAAAAGAAAAGAAACGAATATATAATAAGAGAAACCGTTTCCACATTATGATTGCATTATAATCAAGTATAATATCATAATTCTAATGGAAGTCCTAGAGATTTTATCTTTTAACTCGAATAATTAATTAATTATATATATGATAAACTAATGAAAATAGGAATAATAAAAAAAAAAAAAAAAAGTCACTTTCGTGCGATTCCCTAGTCTCGCGAAGTGTAATATCATAGTTAAAAAAAAAAAAAAAAAAAAAAAAAAAGAAAGAAGGAAGGAAAAATCAAACAAAAATCGAAACGATCAGTTTGAAATGGTAGAAAAGAGATGAGAGAAAAGACTGGCGAGATTTTACTTGGCCTTGTACCAACCGTTTTATTGATAAACTTTATGTCCCTAGAGGATGCGTTATTTTATTGGAAAAGTCGCAGTGTACGATGTCGAAAGAACTGGAAATCGGTGAGAGGTATTCACACCTGCCACCATCTCGATATTTCTTTCTGTCTTTTATTATTTCTTCCTTTCTTTCTTCTCTCTCTCTCTCTCTCTCTCTCTCTCTCTCTCTCTTCTCTGAAACGATCTTCATGGATGTTGACTGCATCATCGTAATTCTCTCTCATGGACCCACTAAACGTGATTCCGAGGAAAAAAATTATTATATTAAAGGACTATCGTAGACGGATTTTAATCATTTTCTAAGACTCTCCAAAGCTACTGGTCACCTGCTACACGCTATTATTTTCTGTATATATATATATACATATATATCCACAGGTGTTACTAATTGTTACGATAAAAACTTCAAGCCTACGCTCACCGTTATGTCTTTTGACGAGACACTTTTAACGTCATAGTTTCTTTGCTTAGTTCATGTTTAACTTAAGTTTTGAAGAGATCTTATCTTTCTCTCTCTCTCTTACGATCAAATATTTATCTATAGAATTTCAAATAGATAAAATTGTAGATATATCGTATTTTCAATTTCATCTTCTTGTAAATATATTATCATTTATACTTGTATAATTATTCTTCTTGAAAGAAAAATCATAAATATATATGTATATATATATATATATATATTCTTTTTCATTGTATATATACTCTCGATAAACTTATGTTTCCGCAAAATAATGTACAATCTCTGTTTCAAATCGATAATGACCGGCTGTCGACGTAATTATGACGGATTAAAGTTTATTAGATTTGACGCGCTCTCGACTATCCACTCTCGGCTCTTGGAAGTAATAAGACGATGATAATTATAATGAAGGGAAGATTATAGTGATTACCTAGACGAGTAGGACATTCTTCATGTTGCAACCCTAACTCGAACGAATATCGTATATTCTTATACTCGTTATTTCGTCTAATTTTTGAAAAAAAAAAAGAAAGAAATACATTATACATTAATCGTATCATTTATCGGTTGACAATACTTTTTGTCGATTAATATTTTTTTTATATACTTTGTAAATTAGAATCAAAAGGATACCGTTCTTCATTATTTCCATACGATTTTCTTATTAAAATCAGAGATTTCATATCAACGGTCACAATGGGATACTTTCGTTTCGTAAAATAATCATTAATAATTAATCATAATAATTAATGAATCCTATATCCCTCAATGATGGATCTCGTCGATCATTATTAATATTCGAAATAATCCTTAAGAACGTACGATGAAGATATGGATCGTTGATCAGGAATGAATTTTTTCTTTTTTTTTTTTCTTTTTTTTCTATCGTTAGGCGACGATGAATTTCCAGATACGAGCTCGTAAATCGTCTCTTCTTATTATTCCTCTTGTTATCGTTCTTCTTCTTCTTCGTGCTTTAACGATCAAAGATCGACGATGCCACACGAAGAGAACACCTTCTCGACGACGTTGTGATTCGAGTTTTACAGTAAACGTTGAACGTAGATATCTTGGCCCAACGGGCATTTCGATTACATCTTCTCTGTCTCATCGAGTATATATGTATATATATATATTAGTGGCAAGACAAGAACGATGTACTCCGATGAAAATGATGTTCTTCGGATCGATAATAGGTTCTTCATTAAGTTACTATGACGAAAGATAATCAATCGTTCGATCCTATTTAGAATTTCTATATGATAATGTTTATTTATACGTTTCTTTACATTTAATCATTTCAAATGCAATCTAATCGTACAGAAATACGAATTAATATTTGACTTCTCTTAATTGCTTCCTCTAAAAATATCTTAACGGACAGATTTAGATACAAAATCTTCGACGATTCGATTGTTATTTAGAAATGTTCTTATTACGTAAAACGTAATTTATAATTGAACAAAAAATCGAATCGATCTCTTAGAGTTTCTTTCGAAGATAGGTCGACGAATGTTTACTGTGAGAAAAAAAAATAAATAAATAAATATATACGCATATATATAATCCGATCGACTGTAGAAATTCGATTATTTACCTTCTTCTTTTCGAACGTACGTTAACGAAAAGTATCGCGTCGTCCCTTATTTTCTTGCATATCTCATCGATATGCTGTACCAATTTTGGCAAGTTTTCAAACCTCCTGCAATCTCAGTCTCTCTCCGAGAGAGAGAAAGAGAGAGAGAGAGAGAGAGAGAGAGAGAGAGAGAAGAGAGAGGTTCGGCCACTCTGAAATATTTTAATGGTGCTTTGTGTTCTCTCTGCATTCTCTCTTTCTCTTTCTCTCCCTCCATCCGCACTCCGAAGGAGCCTCTTCCCTTATTCGAACGCTTCCTTCCATCGACCTTTGTTTCTCGCTCTCTCCTCCTTTCTCTCCTCTCATTATACTGCTTTCGGTCGACGTTTCTTGACCACTGGTTATTTTAATTGGATCTTCGCCGATGCTTTTTCTACGTTTCGTCTCCTTTCCTTTCTTCCCTTTTTTCTTTTTTCTTTTTTTTTTCTTTTATTCTTTCTTCCTTCCTTCCTTCCTTCCTTCCTTCCTTCCTTTCTTCATTTCTTCCTTCCTTTCTTCCTTCCTTAACCTCCATTCGAATCTCTCCTCTCGAATGCCATACCATACCATCGGTTTTGTACTCAACCCAATCCCATCTTTGGATATCTTGCGGAATATAAGAACAGACAAAAAGGAATTAAAATCCTTGGAATATTTCTATAGTAATCCGTACGATATATAGATTCTTATCTTTTCCTCGTTGAAACATTCCTACGTTTTCGCGGATAAATTTATAAAAACGTTTCCCCGTTAATTCGATCATAAGATACGAGCGGTAAATTCGACACGCATGACTTTTCCTTTTCTTTTTTCTTTTTTTTTTTTTTTCAAAAAGCAAGAATAATAAGGTATAGCTCGTTATTTTACTCCGCGACTTTTATGCGCGTATGTATATTCGTCTCGAATCTCTCTTTCGGTATACCGTATTTAGGAGAATTTCATGAAGAAGGACGAGAAACTCATATACGTGATAGGTTTATTGCCTTTTTCATTCGTTAAGTACTGCGATAAGCCTCGCTCGTTCGCATAGAAATCGGTCGAATTTTTCTAAAGGGATAAATGGGACGACGCGTGATCGTCGGGCAACGAGCATTGAAAAATTTTCTCTATAAAATATCTTTGTATGGAATAAACACGGTGGCACACGCTAGGATATCTGGTAAGGAGAGAGAGAGAGAGAGAGAGAGAGAGAGAGAGAGAGAGAGAGGACTACCTAAGGTAACGATGAACCTAACCGGAGCATTACCATTTCTCGCTGCGGGAGGGCTACCCCAACCTATATAGAAGCTTCCAACCTTATTTTACACCGTCGGATCTTAATTTAATACCAGGTTCCTCTCTTTGCCTCTACAAGATCGTGGACACGTCGATGACTCTTCTCTTCACCAAGTTAGTAGAACTCGGATCCTTATCGCGAAATATATTCCAACTAACAGATAATAAATATCTTTGAGAGATCGTTAACTTCTTTGGGAACTTATTTCATTCATCCTTCTCCTTCAATTCCTTCGTTCTAATGCACACATATGTATATATATATATATATATATTTATATGCTATATACCGACGCGTATCATTCTATGGAAGCCAGCTTATTCTTCCGACTATATAAATTATTTTAATATTAAAAAATGCAAAAGATAGGTTGATCGATGCAAAAGTAAGAAAATCGAAGCTTAGATACCATATAATCGGATCGTTCCTTTTTCATTCTCTTTTCGTTTAACGTTAACATCGTTCGTTGTTAAAAAAAAAAAAAAAAAAAAAAAAAAAGAAAATAAAGAAACACAGTGTCCAGACAAAGGAAGATAAATGGCCGAAGAAAATCGAAACGCGCGATCTTTAACGAAATCTAGATCGCTCATCTCCAGGCTCGAATCGAGCTCGATCGAAAAGCCGATGCCCTTCGTACGTGCAGAATATTATGCGGATTCTACTCGGGTAGACATTGACAGAGGGGCCCCGTCGAGACTCGCCTATATCGATAATCGTTTTCTCTCGATCAAAGAGAAGATCATTTTTCCGATAAGCCATATTCATCACGCCTACCCCCCTTTCACAATCCCTGTACGTTCGAATCTTTATTGCTCGCTAGAGACGAGATTTCTTTTTCAAACGATAATTCGTTAATACGATCCAAATTCGAAATCAAATTCGATCGTCCATCAAAATTATCTATTTCATTATATTAACCTCGATTATTATCGATGTTGTTTTCGAGTATCGTATCGAATGGATTCAAACGATGTCTAGCGAATCGTCGTCTCCCTTGTTGATTTATTTCTAAATTTTTCGTAGGTACTACGAATAGAATGGGCGCTCACCTTGTTTGCCGTGGCTCCTGGATTTGCCCAAGAATTAGAAGGGCTATCGCGGTTGCCGCGACGTCACCACGACGCATCTCTTACATCACAATCACTTTGTTTTATCTAGAATTCGTCGAACGTATTAAAATATGCACGATCAATTTTTCACGATTCCTTTCCGATCACTCGTTCCTCCCTTAGAATCGAACGTTCCAACGAATCCCAAAAAGTTTTCTTTTTTTTTTCCAATCCTTCACATGTATCTCCAATAAATATAAAATACATGAAAGAGAAGCAGAGAGAGAGAGAGAGAGAGAGAGATAGAGAGAGAGAGGGAGAGGGAGAGAGAACGTTAAATCTTCATGGATTTTTCCTTTTCCAAAGATGATCCATTCGTGGTCGATGATCGAGGCACATCAAGATGAAGATCATGGCGATCTTCAAACAAAGACGATGATGTATTTCACTCGACGAAAGAGGGCGAAAGTGTGAAACTTCATAAACGGCAACACATTTGGCATTTCTCGAGTGTTTGCTAACTTAACAGGATCTTCACGAGTATATTTATTTGTCCAGGTTAAATACTCGAGAGAAAGGTTTAGTCTCTCGTGACTAAGCTCCTTTCGGAGGAAAAGAAAGAAAGAAAGAAAAAGAAAGAGAATCGAAAGAGAAAAAAAAAAGAAAAAAAAGAAAAAGAACGAACAGGATCAGAGGAAAGATAAAGGAGGAAGATGAAGATGAAGATGAAGAAGAGGATGATTACAAATGGAAAAGAGAATCATCGGTTTGAACTGTGTTGCCGTAGCAGGGTCGGTAGCCTCTTTTCGTTCGCGTGCCAAAAGACTATTGCTCCGTTTTATCTGTCAAGTTACTTAATTAAAAACGATCCTCGATCGAGAATTATCGCTTGGAGAGAGAGAGAGAGAGAAAGAGAGAGAGAGAGAGAGAGAGAGAGAGAGAAAAATAGGAAAGAAAAATACAATCCCTTCTTTCTTTTTACATCCTTCTTTCGACACACCTTCGAGAACTCTATCGATAAATATTTCGATATTATCTTTTATGTATTCTTCGTTGTTCTTTAATCATTCTAATCTAACCGATGATGAATATTTTAGATCTTTATTAGCAAATAGATGCTAATACAATGGATAATCAGGGAGCCGTGCGTCTTCTCTATCGTAAATCAAAATCTTAAATAATAAGATTGAAGATACGTATGTCCTTCTCCTCTCATAGTTCTCACGGTTATCCTTGTGCAACTATTTTCTCTCATTGTCCTTTTCGTTCTCCGTTTAAGAGAAACGAACTGAAGATTTATCGGTCCGCACATCTTTTTTCCTCCTCTTCTTCTTCTTCTTCTTCTTTTTCTTCTTTTTCTTCTTTTTCTTCTTGGATCCCTCGAGTTCAACACGAATGTTTCGTCGAATCTTCTTAAATCTTCGTTCCCCCTCTTTTCCTCCCCTCTCTTCCCTTGCTACCGGTTTCTATTGTCTCGAGATCCTTAACACCTTCCTCTCCTCGTCCTCGCGAAACGAAATTTTTCCAAAGGGATTCTTCAGAAAAAAAAAAAAAAAAAAAGAAAAAAAAAAAATACTCGGATTGCCGTCGGCTTTTCCTACTTTACTGATCGAGTACTATCGTCGCTCATAATTTCGTTCGTATTTCGTTCGTAAAATCTTTGATCTCGATTCTACCGTCATAATCCGTCAATATTTCCTCTCGTCGATATACTTGCCAAGTTTGTGATACATCGTTAATCATCCTATGTCACGGCCAAGTTATTACATAGTCTCTGTTCATGTTAAAAACTTGATAGTATGTTCGACCAGATGTCTTATCTCTTTGCAACCGAAACTTTTTCTTCTTTTTCGTCTTCTTCGTCTTCGTCTTCTCCTCGAGACAGGTTTCTTTCTTACTTGTCAAACTTGATCACTCTCTTAACTTGTACACTCTCTTTCAATTTCGGTAATACGAAGATATAGAAAGACAGAGAGATGGAAAGAGATAGAGTTAGGTAAAAAGAGAGAGAGAGAGAGAGAGAAATACGGAAACAGATTAGACGGTCAGTATTAATCTCGTCGTTGAAGGATATTTCTTCTCGTTGTTAATAAAAGTAAAAGAGAGAGAGAGAGAGAGAAAGAGAGAGAGAGAGAGAGAACGGTAGTACTCTGACGTGATCTCGAACTGGAGCAGAGGGTAACTGTGCAAGGTGTTCGAAGTGACCCGCGTCGTTGTTCAAGGTAACCATCACCAACGGCGCCAGCGGCACTACCTTTCGAGCTATGCCTCCACCACCGCTTCTGTTGCTGCTGCTACTACTACGACTACTACGACTACTACGACTACTACTACGACTACTAATGATACTACTTTTAATAACAAGTAGCAAGTAGTAGCAGGAGGAGGAGAATATAATAATAACAACAACACGTTGACAACGGATGTGAGAGAGAACGAGAAAGATAGCTGTAAAACTGTATCACGAGCGTAACTCCGATATCGAGCTTAACGTGTGATATTATTAATTATTATTAAATATCAGTTATTTTGTTGTCTCTTTAGTATAAACTCATAATTTATGGTCCGATTAGGATGGATATATCGTTTCATGATCCCCGTCCTTTTTAGTTTGAAGGAAAACTTTATGGCGTATAATAAACACTAAAAAAAAAAAAAAACAAATTTGCTCGAGTCCTTGGTGTAAATGATATCGAAGCTCTCTCTCTCTCTCTCTCTCTCTCTTGGTCACATGGGAATTTGAATGAGCGGTCAGAAAGTAAAGTACGTTCGGACGAGAGGAGGGCCCGCGATGGACTGGCCTCGCCAACCCAAGTCCTCCTACCTTTGGGATCAGGTCCCAGCCTCTACGATCTTACCTCTACGATCCTACCTCTGCATCTCTCTCTCTCTCTCTCCCTCTCTCTCCCTCTACTTTTCTTTCCTTCTCCCTCCAACTTGTCCTCTCTCTATCTCTCTCTCTCTCTTCACTCTCATCTCGTATCTCCTTTTATCTTTCTCAGTCAGTCCTTTTTCCTTATACTTCTTCTCTTCTCTTCTCTTCTTCTTTAGCTGCTGCTTCTGCTTCTTCTTCTTCTTCTTCTTCTTCTTCTCATCTCACGTCGTATCGCTTCATGCCTCCCCCTCCTCCTCCTCCTCCACCTCCTCCTCCTCCTCCTTTCTCTCTCCCTCTCTCTTTCTCTCCCTTTCTCTTTCTCTCTCTCTCTCTCTCTCTCTCTCTCTCTCTCTTATTCGTTGCTTTAGTTTGAGAGTTACCCGATGCTCCAACGCTCCCGTCCTACGTCTATATTCGCGAATTTCTTCCCCCCCCCCATCCCCTCACATCGAGAGATAAGAATTGATCGGGGATTCGAGATCGATGTATCTTCCCTTTTTCTTTTCTTTAATTTTTCTTTCTTTTTTTTTTTTTTTTTTTTTGAGTTAAGTACGAAAAATAGGTCCCCCGAAAAGAATATTTTCCTCGATTGCGTAAAATCGGATGTAAAGTGTGTTTCCGCGAGTGATCGTAAATAACTCGTTCGCGAGGAAAGAACGTTTAAGTACGAATGAATTTTTGCGATACCTCAAAAACGCGTCACTCGCTTGAGCAAAAATTTCGTTCGATTGGGATCAAGGATTACGGACCCCCATGTCGAGTTTTGTTTTTGGTTTTTTCTTTTTTTTTTTTTTTTTGGAATTCCACGTTTAGATAAAAGTACATAAATGGGATGATGTTAGATCGATATTGTAGGAAAAAGTTTGGTCTCACGAAATAAGTGGACAAAGCGCGATTAGCTTTTTCGTAGAATCGTAATGGTATTGCGAGAATAAGTTGAGGATAATTTTCTGACCCTTATGAACTTGGGCCATGCAAGAAACTCTGCGTTTAATATATCGATTATGTGAATTTTATTCTAAAAGGACATGGATCCCCGTGGAAGATAGAGAGAAAGGTGTTCTCCTTTCTTTCACTTCTTCTTATTCTTCTTCTTCTTTTTTCTTTTTTTTTTTTTCCGCATGTTGAGCAACATAAAAACGAAGGGAGAACCGTGGGCTTCCCCTTTTCCAACACATACAAAGAGAGAATTTTATTAATTATATATTATTACACCGTAATTGCACGCGCCATATGTTTTCGGTTTTTCGAGGGTTTCGAACCTAATCATTTTGTTTTTCTTCCCTCCCTATGAAAAAGCAATTTCGGCGTTATTACTTTTTTAAATTATTATTCAGATATTATTTATTCTTTTTTTTCTTTTGATTATTATTTAATTATTATACGAAGAATACTCGATCATCGTTTAATTTTCAAAGAAATTCTTTATATTTTTTCGTTTCAATCATTATTATTATTATTATTATTATTATTATTATTATTACGAAATATTATTAAACATAAACCAATGTTGATTCTTATTGCAGTTATCATTGTTTAAAGTTATCGTTTTGTTATTATATAAATGGAAGATCTCGCGATTGCATCATCTGACGGACGAACGAACGTCTACTTTTTGAATTAAAAAAAAAAAAAAAAAATAAAAATAAAATAAAAAGAGAGAGAGAGAGAGAAAGAAAAAAGAAAAATACGCAAACAGAGAGATTTTATATTCTTTTTAGGAACGAAACGAGAGAATAAAATGAACAGGAATCATAGCTGAGTGCACTCACACACACACACACACACACACACACACACATACACACATATATAGATATATATATGTACCACGAATTTCCTATTTCCGAGTACAAAGGAAGAAAGAGCGAGCGAGCAAATAAGTGAGAAATAGAGAAAGGAAGTTCGGAAGCGAATTCGTTCCGATGGAACGAGATCCATGCGATCGCACTATGGTTTGTCATAATACAGACAAACGCTAATTGAGAGATAAGAAAACACGTTTCTGCGCCCATAGGTTTCTCTCGGCGTTTTTCATAGTCAACTCGTTGCCCTTAAAAAAGGAATAG
>OU427014.1:732010-772010 GCA_911387935.1 Dolichovespula saxonica
TCTCGTACCTTGGATCGTTCTTTGAAAAATAAAACGGAAAAGAAAAAAAAAAAAGAAAGGAAAAAAAAAGAAAACGAAATAAAAAGTAAATAAAACGAATCCAAGACTTATTAGGTACCGACATAGCTTCGATTCGAGAACCCCTATTAATACGAAAGTGAACTTGTTTTACCTACAAACGTATGTACTACGTATATGTATTATGTATTATGTATTATGTATTTATGTATTATGTATTATGTATTAGGTATTAGATATGAACTTGGATATTTCAAAAATTATGTACTTAAAAATCGTTGAAATTGATTTTATTATTCCTTAAGATCTTTCGTTCGCATCTCGACGCAAATAATAATAATCTGTGGCCAATTAAAGGAACGATTATAATTGCCAAATAAATTTTCCCTTAATGACTTCTCAAATTGCACGTTATTCTAGATTTATCGTTTCGAGAAGAGAGCATATTGAAAAAATGAAAAGCAATTTAAAAAGAGTTTTATTACACGAGTACAAGATCATATACGTTTTCATTCGATGTATAAACGAATAAAATTATTTAATGAAAACAATGATGTGTCGGGCCACGATTGAAAGTATTTTTCTTTTTTTTTTTTTTTTTTTCTATTTTTCCTTTCGATAAAATATTTCATTATTTTGTTAAGAATAAATTTCTATAAGAAATTTATACCAAGATATATTTATTTCTTCGTAGATTCGAGAAGGTAAATGATCTAGAACGTTCGGTTGGCTTCTGTTCGAATAACACGACAGAAGTGTGTTATTACATTGGGTGAAATCGAACGATCGCGGAGTTCGCCATCGAGTATTAAACCTATCCCGTTCGCAGTGAGAATTATCTCCAAGTATTTATTTAACGTTTTACTATCTGATCTATACGTACGTATGGAGAGAACATGTACAACATTGGAATTCGCGTTGTGACTTTGTACAACTCATGTAGCTGAAACTATTTCATTGGAAAGGAAAATCACTTTGCGCGCTTAGGCTTTCGAAATTTCCGCTTATAATCGACGTGTAATGAGTGGTACTAGCATAAGTGGATATACTTTTAATGGAAATCACCCACGATATGTATATTGGAACTTCCCACTTGCAAAATATGTGTCCTGTTGGGAAAGGATCTTGTTTTCTCTCTCTCTCTCTCTCTCTCTCTCTCTATCTTTCTGAATATTTTTACTTTTTGAAGTTTAACATTGATCGACGATTAATTTGCATCTCTACTTTTAACGTTTTCCTTAAACGATCTGAACGTGTCGTATAATTAAGTCACGCGTTAATAGCCAAGAAAGGACCTTGCATCGTTTTTATGGGGAAAGTTTATTTCTGACGATTTGATTAAGCATACCTACGTGTATATTCGTATATATATATATATATATATATATATATATATATATATATATATATATATATATATATATATATATATATATATATATATATATATATATATATATATATATATATATATATATATCTCACACATAGAACGTACCGTTACGACATTTTCTACCCGGCCAATAAAACAGATCGTTACCATCGCTGCTGCTAAATTCAGCTCGGTCGGTAAAACAGATATCTACTATTATTTATGAACAATCGATAACAAGAATTTTATCGGTATTAAGAACTTGCTCGATCGGTAATTAACTGATGAAAAACAAACGAGGAATAAAGGACAAAATGATATCAATGAAAGAAGAGTCCGTTATATCAGAAAATTTTTATTAATTTATATTTCGTGACAATGGTACGATTCCGATGGATTTTCCATTCTCGTTTTCCTGCAGAGTTAATCCCATTTCTTTTAAAATAGCGTTATCCATAACACCGATTTTCGTAGAATTACGAATGACTTCTTGATTTTCCAGATTTTCTTCGCACAGATTACGAATCGCCAAGATAGTCCACTGCATTATCACTGTCGAATAGGTTATTGTTCAAGGAAAATGTAATTATTAAATCGAGTATAAGTATGGGAAAAAAGAAATTAAAACCCGTCGATAATTATCAAAAATATACGTACATGGATTTCGGGCATCGATGTTACAACAATCAAAAAGTAGAGGAATAGTGTCCGTTTCACGGACCTGAAATTTAAACTATTTGTCAGTCATGATAAAAAAGATTTGATATTTTGTTAACGTCATCGTAATCTAAAGATTCTATATTTGTCGATGACAAATGCATACATCGTAATAGATCTTTTTCCAATATTACTTACAATATCTTGACATTTTTTATTCCTGTACGACATGTTCCCAATTACTCTTATCAAACCCGCCTTAAAACCAAACGCAGGATGGTGTTCTAGATCGTATTCTTTTTTTTGTGTACACGGTGCTACGTCGCTTAATCTTTGTATAGATGTAAAATAATTCTCCGATTCTTTACCACACATGTGTAAAGATTTCAATAAATCTGTAAATAAAAATAATAATCGATCAAAAGTTAATCTTATGGATACTCGTTTAATATATCAACACTTACAACAGCAATTTATCAGAAGACTTCTATTATTCTGAATGATGTAAAATACATCCGTGGCTTCTGATGTGAGCACTCCCAATACGTCAAGAAGGATAATTACTTCCATGGGTTCGAAATTATTTAAATACGTGTCTTTTGTTTTTAATATAAGATCGCTTCTTTTGCAAAAGCGATCTGACAAAAAATTGATAAGCTTCTGACAAAAAGTAAATCCAGTGTCGCTTTTTTCTTGCCGATAAATTACATTTTGCGCCTCTTCGTGAATTAATTGAAGTAATTGTAACTTATTTTCCATTGAGATATCCTCATAAATGCTTTTAAATGCATTTTCCTGATTTAACAGACATAGCAACGCGTCCTTTGCACATTGTAAATCTTCGACTTTCTTCAACAATTGAGAAGCTACGTAGATTTTATCATTCTGTGTAATGTAATCTCGGCCAAATTTTTTCAAGGCATTATGTATGAACATACAAGCTGCTCTGGCCACTGAAATATCCTCGAAACATATGAATTTTCTGGAAACAATTTAAATTTTGTTACAAAAAAAATATAAAATTTAGAATATTCTTTAAAAAATCATTGAAAAAACTTACATAATCGCACTTTGGAATGTTGTACCATTTAAATAATTCTTTATCCTCTTACATTCCAATAAATTACTATTGTTGCAAGCGAACGTAAAAAGATTACATAAAAACTGTATACACAACCTTAACACTTGTACTTGTTCTTCCGATAATGTAACGTCGCAATTTGAAATAATATAATCTACTGTCCACTCTGCAATACCGTTATATGGAAAGCAGATATTTTTTTCTTCTAGTTCATATGGAAATTTTGATTTATCTTCTGCTAAATTAGCATACAATTTCTTACAATATTTTCCATATTCTGCATTATCCGATTCGTAATCCTTATGCTTGTACACGTTCAAACAAGAATTGCCCAAACATTTCAACAATATAATTTTGAGCTTATCTGGTATATCGTTCTCCTCGTTCACAACTATCTCAGCAATTTTTGCTAAGACCTTGAATAATTGCCTGAAACATAATCTTCCATTAGATCGTTCGTTTAAAACTAATTTATATATATATATATACATAAATATATATAATAATTTCAAATTTGTGTATACCCAGATTTAATAATGCCAAAAGACTTTGGATTAAGATTATCGTATAAATCATTCCAATTACGATTCACCAAACTTGCATTTAATATATTTAACAAATTATTCTCATCCGTTATATTCATGATTTATTCAAACGTTTATACGTAATTTCTTAATATATACATAAATATATTTTATTTTTATTTATTGCATGTACGCGTTTGTACACAACACACACACACACACATACATAAGCCCGCTTATGTATGTAGGTGGATCGAAACAAAGCTTTATTAAGATCACAGATCTAATTGCGTAATAATTTTATGCTTATCAACAGTGCGATTAACGTTTTACGCAGCCTGATAGAGTTCAATCTGTACAATTGACAAACATTTAGTTAAAAATAAGAAAGATAAAACGAAATAATTTATAATATCATTATATAATAAGAAAAATATTTGTCAATATTACGCATTCACGAGGATTAAGAGTATGACGTCAGTTCTTATACATAAAATGTATAAGATCTTTGTGCATATTTTAACATACGTGTATAGAGGTTAAGTGCATAACGTAATTATAGGTCATTCGCAATGCAGATTTTATGCAGAAATCAGATGCGGAAAGATGTAAAATGTGTCCTCGTATTTTTGGTAAAGAAAAAAATCGTGTAAAAGATCGCACCAACACAAATATACATATGCATTCGTAAAATGCCATTGATGGGCGGAGCGATCACCACACCACTTATCATCGACCAATAAGGAATAAGCCTACGTATTTACGAAACGCGCGTCATCGCACACAAGTTATATCTCGTTGCTTGTGTGTAATGTTTTTTCTTATCCATTCTGAAGATTATCTGTCAGTGTTTCGTGAAAACAGCTGTTGTTCGCACGGTACCGAGGACGTTTCCAACTTAAATAGAATACGAGATTTTTAAATAGAATATTATTCGAGTTATATTGCATTATTATTGCCGGTGGTGTTAATTATTTCTAAGTGTTATATACATATAATCCAATAATACGAATATTTATAAACTCAGTGCCTTTTATTAGCAACTTGTCTTCCTTTTGAAATAATTAGTCAATGAAAGAAAATTGTATAGGGGATAAATATTTAAATAGAATTAACAACATGAATTTATCTTTCGCTGGCTGTGGTTTTCTTGGTATTTACCATGTTGGTGTAGCCGTATGTTTTAAAAAATATGCACCGCATTTGCTGCTGGATAAGATTAGTGGAGCATCGGCTGGTGCTATCGCTGCCTGCTGTCTTCTTTGTGACTTACCCCTCGGTGAGTGAACTCCTTTGTTTATATATCTAGTAGATATAAAATATCTTAAATCATTAATACTTTATTCTATTGAGCAATACGTTTATTTAGAAATGCCTTTGTTGTGTGTCTGTTTAAAGGTTACAAGAAGTTATTTCTTTATTATAACTTCTTACAAAGTAATTGTCATGTATTTGTTTCATTCAAATTCTTCATAATTTATAATTATATATAATAACATGATAACATATGCTTCTTGAATATATTCGTTCTTAATACAATCATTTCTTATTTGTTTTTTTTTTTTTTGTAAAAGAAAATCATAATTATTAACGAGAGTAGAATTAAATGAGTTGATAGGATTAAATCAGTACGAGTAAATATGTGTTAGCATTGATAAACTTTGAAACGCAATAACGTTAAATGACTTTATTTTAATATTTCATTATTTATTACTCATCTGCAAGTCTAATAAACTTGACCACTATATACATATCTAATAAGTAGGTCGCATCGCATTCCTAGAATAGAATAATCGGAAGTAGTAACAAGTCCATTTATCAATTATATTTTTTCAAAATAAGAGTTGTGCCGATAGATAGATATTATAAAAGATGTAACATTAAAGCTTGTATCGGTAAACGAAGGAGTTACAATAAATGCTGTTGATACTATTGTTTAATGAGAACAATACACACATACACACAGACACGCATGTATGCATTTATATGTATGTAACATAATATAAAACATCATGTAGAGGTTGAAATACACGTTTATCAGTGAATAATTACTTAATAAGTGGCTAAAATTTTTAGGAAATTCCAATAGAAGTGAGATCAAATTAAAGATAGAATATCAAACCTTGTTATTATCTATTTTCAATTACTTTACCTAATCCTGATGATGTAATAGAGATTACATATATTTACCTTGGATCTCCAAAGTTTCTTGATCTCTAGTTCTATTCACTATTAAAATTTGTTGATGAAAAATTATATAATATTAATTTTTTTATGTCGATACTTGTATTTTATGGCATCGAAAAACCAAATAATTATTTATTATTTCGAAAAATTTGTATGTATAAAAAATCAATCGTTACGATTATAAGCCGAATTGTTATGTCTCGAATGATCGTGTGTAAACAACGGTTGTTTTTTTTCTTTGACCATGAAATCGCTTTGAAATGATGTAATTCAACCCGAGGATGTTTGTGAAACATGATATATTATATTAATCTATCGTACGTATCTCTATCTCTCTCTCTCTCTCTCTCTCTTTCTCTTCCTCTCACGCAATTCGTAGTTGCATGTAACAAAGAAACCGAGTAAAGCAAATATTGTATATTTGTATTCACAAATATTCAGGATAAATATTATGCTTTCATGTATATATAATTCTTTTCAAATGTTAAAATTTCATATCGTATAACATAATGGGACACAGGTAATACACATATATATTTATTATATTTTAAATTTGATTAGAAAAATTACGATAAAATTGAACAAAGATCAAGTGCTCAAGAGAGATAAGATTAATTATATCTACAATAAAATTGATTGGGCGAAAGAACGTAAAAAAATTTCCCAATTGTTGCTTTATTTTTTTTTTATTAAATGTTAATAATTTAGACATTAAATGGTACAAGCAATTAGGACAAAAGAATTTATTCATATTATATTTTAAGATTGTAGTATGTAATCTCCTTTCTTTTTTATTTTATTTACTAATTTATATATATATATATATATATATATATATATATATATATATTTTGTTTGTCTTTTATAATTCTTTTGTAAAAAGCCAATCGGTATAAAGTCTAAAAAAACATTAATATTATCTGTATTTGTACACTTTATCAAGAGATTATAAGATATTAATTTGAATTATCGTATGAATATTGATACATATTTTATCTTTTTTTTTTTTTTTTTCATAAATCGATATATTTATTATTTCGAATAATTGTTTGAAATATATTGTAGAATTACTAATTTTATCGTTATGTTATAAGTAGAATTTTTATGTATGAATGAAAAAGTAACGACTTAATTGTTTCAGGTGAAATTACGAGTAATGTGTTACGCGTAGCACGAGAAGCCAGAGAGCATACGTTAGGTGCTTTCAGTCCATCGTTTAACGTACATGATGTACTGTTGGAGAGTTTACAAAAAGTATGTTCATATTATATAACATTTTTTTTAAAAGGAAACCATGATATTTTATTAAATAAATTTTGTCATTTCAGTTTTTACCAGAGGATGCACACATTCGTGTAAATGGAAAGTTACATATTTCTTTGACCAGGGTATACGATGGGAAAAATGTGATAGTCTCGCACTATAACTCGAGAGAAGATTTACTTCAGGTAGACATTTTAGGGTAATAGAATATATCTGAAAGCGCGTAATCCTATTTTTATATTGTAAATGCTCATATATTTATTCTGAAAGTTTTTGTTGTATGTAGGCTCTATTGGCCTCTTCTTTTATTCCTTTTTTCTCTGGTATATTGCCACCACGATTTCATGGAATCAGATACATAGATGGTGGTTTCAGTGATAATCTTCCTACGCTTGATGAAAATACCGTCACAGTTAGTCCTTTTTGCGGAGAAAGCGATATTTGCCCTAGAGATATATCGTCTCAATTGTTTCATGTAAGTTATATGTCATTTATAAGAATATATACAATGCGTAAAAATACAAATTAACATTTTATTATACTTTTCAGGTAAATGTGGCAAATACAAGTATAGAACTATCAAAACAAAACATATATAGATTTGCTAGAATACTTTTCCCACCAAATCCAAAAGTGAGAACATAAAGTTTATTAATTGTAATTATAATAATTTTTAAGTATATGTATATATGCGTGTATATTCTTTTTTTTTTCAGATTTTATCCAATATGTGTAAACAAGGATTCGATGACGCTTTAAGATTTTTACATCGCAACAACTTAATCAATTGTACTAGGTGCCTTGCCGTACAATCTACATTCGTCGTATCGGAGACACTAGATGAGAGTTTCGAATTCGATCCTGAATGTTTAGAATGTAAAATGCATAGACAGGTTAGATATCAATCTTATATTTTGATATTCTCATTCTCTGATCCTTTATCTCTTACAAGTAAAAATTTATAATATATTATAATAATCCTGAAATTATTTCAGGAAGCATTGGTAGCTAATTTACCAGAGACCGTTTTGACTATATTTCAAGATGCCATAGATTCAGCAAATAAAGGTCTTATTAATTGGTTGTTTAAACATAAAAGTATAAAGTTACTCTCCTTGCTGAGTTTACCTTATACGCTACCAGCAGATGTAGTGTATGCAACATTTACCAAGTAAGTCTATGTTACTTAACAAATAAGTCTCATATTTTTTGTATATGGCTTTATCAATTTTTCTAATATCTGGATATTTGTTTGCTATTTCTTTTTTTTTTTTTAATAACTTTTTATTAATCATTTCAATCACTAGAATGTAAGAGGATCTATATTGCATGATTTTACTACTAACATTATGCATGTGATTTATTAGCTTGGTTGGTAACAAAATAGAAACTTATAATGTGGAATACAAAGTAATTGGAAATGTACTTCGTACACCTCAGTGTGCATTGAATTGTGCTAAACATTTAAAACCTTCACGGTAAGGATTAAAGTACTAATTTTTATATCTTTTATTTATACATTTTTTGACTTTTTTTTGTGGTATCATTGCATCAAAATTTAAGCTGATATACTCACTCACTTAATGCTTTGTTATTCCTATTATATTATTATATATATATATATGTATATATCTTAGTTATAGAAATGAGTAATATAATATTATTTTAATTATAGATTTATACTAAATGTTCCAAAATTACGAAATAATCTTGTTGAAGCGAGTAGATATATCTTGGAACAATTGAGTTATGTATTTCCACAAATCAATGTCTATTACCAACCAATACCTCAGACAATCAAGTGTCAATTAGCTATTACAGAATATGGATCTAGTAAGTGATGTTAATTATTATATTTTCATTATGCATCATACAAATTGAAAAAAAAAAAGAATGTAAAATATAAATAGGAGCATATGTTCATAGTGCAATATATTTTACAGATATTTATGATATCAAATCAACAGAAAACAGTGATGTCTTGTATAAAAACCCAAAAAGTTTAAATCTGACACTCCAGTATAATGAATTGTAAGTATTCATTATAATAGCTTTACGGATTGTACGTTGATTTTCTTACTTTTATATTTTTAGTCTATTAAATTGATTAATAATTAGAAGTTAGACGTAATAATTATTTTATACTTTAGTAATACTTTCTTACAGACAATCGTGGAAAGAATGTAATAATAAAACAAATTGTGTTATAAATGTGTCAGATATTGGGATGGTGGATGATACTTTTGAAAATATACTACAGGTATAAAATTGTAAAATATTTAAAATTAACACAAATAATTCATTAATTTTGACTGATAAAATAATTATCATTATAGGTAACTACGGATCAAGAAGCTGTGATAGCTTATTATTACATGGATGAAAATAATAAAGTACAGGTAACAGAAATATTTGATGTAACTGACACGGATTCACACGGGATATTGTCTATTGATGAAGTGGAGACCAATACAAAATTACAATTTGATGGTTGGGATGAGCCTACTTGGCTATCTCAGCATACATTAAATGATGGTAATTCTAATATTTTAATATATAAAAAAAAAATCTATTGGAATGATTAACAATCATTAATACACTCGATGTGTTCACTGTAGTTACAACAGAATCTCTTTATACCGAAGCAAATCAACAAAGTTTAGAGAATTTGTCCGATATATCTTTAGACGATGATATATTGGACAATTCGAATATTTTTTCTGATCCTGAAAGCGAATGGGGAATGGAAAAGAGTAAACAAGAACAACAACAACAACAACAACAACAACCACCATGCAATCCTCCTGATAGTCGACCAGAAGTAGATCAACCATCATTAAGTATATAAGATAAATATATATATATATATATATATATTTTTTTTTTTTTTTTATCATGTTAAACTCAATTTACAATGTAATATTACGCGCAATACGTCAGACGGACATTGGATACTTCTGTATACTTTTTTTTTTTATTAACGACGTTTTATATAGGTTTATTTGATTTTCTTTAGCAATAACTGTTCCGTTACATTATAATTTGCAACGATGCACATATCTATAGTATTTTGTTATTAATATCGTTTACTAACTGAGATATATTATCATTGTTATAAACTTACTGAGTAAGTGCTCCGCAGATCTCATGAGTAGACTGAAAAATTGGTGTTGAATATTTTATTATATTGACAGTTAAATGATTTATTTGTTATTTATCTAATATCTTTAATATTTAAATACTTCCAAGTCGTGTTTATATAAAATTATCTAATGTTTTCTATGACGGTTATATTATCGTGCTTGCCATATGTCCATTTCTTTTAAACGTTATAGCATCTATTTTCAATATCGATATAAACTAATTGTTTTTGTTACCTTTTTTTTTTCTTTTATATATATATATATAACTATTTCGTGATGTCTTAATTAAAAATTAGTTAGAAATTAATTTAAAGATTTAATAAAACACACATGCTTATTTATATGATATTACAAAAAAAAAAAAAAAAAAACTATATCTGTGATTGCATACAGCTGGGTCTGGGTGCTATTAGACAGAAGTTTTATAATAATTATTGATAAATTAAATTACTGAATTTTGTTATTATATAAAATTAGGAAGGATCGATTTACACATTAGTATAGTTGTATTCGTTTAATATTTGAATATCAATATATATATGTATATATCAACTAATATATCTAGAAAATATATCTAATTTTTTAAATAATTCTAAAATATAATAATAATTACTAATTATATCAGGTATTGAACAAATCAAACGTATAAATAGAAACTTTCTTTTTCAAAATTATATTCCAAAGCATATAGAATTAGGGATACCGAAGACGTTCAAAAGCATTGTTTATTTACATCACGTAATCATAAATATCTATCTAGTTCTTACAAATTTTAGGATTATTTATTCGGAAAATTGAACATCAGATATCTCTTTGCAATAGGAAAATGATATTTTGTAATTATAAGTACGATATATATAGGTATATGCCAAAATTCTAACTATATAATAATATTTACAATAATGCACAAAGAGTATTGTATTCATGATAAGTAGGGACAAAGAATATTATTTTTTATTTAGATTTATAAATAAATTGTTTCTCAGTATTTATGTATAAGAAATGTTATATATCAGTCTCATCACAAGATGTGATTGTACATTCAAGACGTACAATCTAATTTTTACACATGAATACTTGTGAATTTAGAACACAATTACTATATATATATATAATATATGTCTATATGTATATATATATACACACACGCGCACGCACGCGCGTGAATGATTTATATATAAAAGATTTTCCTTTTATGAGAGTATGTACAAAGAGTATTAGATGTGATAACAGAATAATACATTTAATTGTAGAATTAAACAAAAATTTTTAATGTAAGCATCAATACAATAATCTTCATTACAGTCAAATCTACACGATACATTTAATTAAACTTAAATTGTAATTTTTTTTCTTTTTTTTTTCTCTTTTTTTCTCTTTTTTTCTTTTTTCTTTTTTTTTTTTTTTTTTTTTTTAATGCAAACTCTCAATATCAAAGAAAATCTTGAAGATATAGTTTAGGAATGATAGTATGTAATTCTGAAAGGATTATTTTTTACTATTTACATTATTTGCTCTACCTTTGTATATATTTTCATATACTATGCATATTTAGAAATTATATTATTATAGAACACATGTGATAGATAATATGTATAATAATATGTGTATATGTATGGCGCGTGTGTTTGTGTGTGTGTGTATCTGTATGTATGTATGCATGTATGTGTACATATACATATACTATAGAATATTTTTTAATATATAATTAACTATATAAACCACGTGCAATTTTTATTGCCATGCATTGAGAATATGCAGGTACTATAAAAATATATATATATATTTAAGATGTTTGCTGGAACATTTTATTATTCAGTTGTACAAATTTGTACGCTTTTTATTCATTTATAACGTTACTTATTTTATAGGAAGCATTCTGTATTAATCATTTTTTTTTTTTTTTTTTTACTACATAGAGATTTATACTAAATGGAGTACTTCTTCTTCGGTTGGTTATGGCTTACATTAGAAATATGAAGAATAACTATTTATCATAAATGATATTATATTAATATATATTTACAATTGTGCATTAATTAATCCAATGGGGAAATTCTGCCTAACGAGTGCTGTGACTTCAATACCTTTTCTTGATTGTTTTATTATGTAACATATCTTTAATATATAGTATATACATTATGTCACATAATTATCCTTGTTTACAAATTCGATGAACATTTTTTTATATTTTGGTCATAAATAACTAGTTGTTAATAATTTCTTATTATAATAAAATATAATTTCCATGGAAACGATTACTTAAAATGTTTATACATAAAAACAATTCAAACTTTCATACTATCAGTTTTTTCTCTTTTTTTTTGTGGTTTTTTTTTCTTTTTCGTTTTTTGCACTGTACAATTCACATATTTTTTATTAATGTTAAATCCATTGAAACTTGAATTATACTTTAAATTCATATACATACATATATATATATATATATGTATATATATATGTTGTGTGAGTATATATATATATATATATGTATATATATATATATATATATATCTGTAGTTTAATATTATTTATCGAATATATCATAGATTCTTTACAAATGATTAACTGCCAATTCTTCAGCACACATATTTAATATATAAAATTTCACGTTAATGTAATTCATTAAATAAGAATTGCATTGCTTAAATGAATTTACACAATATATATATGCATATATTGCGCATCCTATATTACATTTTTATTAATGTATAGAAATTATACATGACTGCTTCCTCCCAGATATAGAATTAACAGAGATCTTTGCGAATCTTCGTTGTTACTGAAATATTTCAATGTTTAATCTTATTTATATAGAAATAATTTAATTTACATTATAATTTTATGTATCATCACATAATTAAATAAAACCTTTTATGTATGTTATATATACAAGTTTGTAAGTAATCGGTAAAAGTTTTATAGTGAAAAATATAACATGTAGGCACAGCATGTGTGATAGATCGAAGTATACAACAGATCAAACTTATTTTCATCGTGTGATTTTTCGTACATCATATATGCGGCCGGTTACCAATTTTGTTACGGTACTATTTTATAATAAACGGATAGCACGTAGATATTCAGTTTTTGTTTTCAGGCATACATATGTTACGATCGAAATCAAAACCATACTGCTGTTGTTACTTTTACTTTAGAATTAAAATTATCATTTATCGTAAATGCAGAATGGTATGAAAAAGGGGTAAAGATCAATAAAAATGAAATATTTATTGCATTTTTTTTCCTTTTTTTTTTCTTTTCTTTCTTTTTTTTTTTCCTTTTAATATAAAACGAATCATATATTGTATGTATAAGTTATATATATATACAATAATTGAAACCTTCCTTAAAGCAACATTTTGAGAGAAAATTAATGTCTTTGCGGTAAAAAAATTATTGCACTCTTTGATGGCGAGATATATTATGTGTTATACGATGCCTGATTGATAGATTTTTTCTTTCTTTTTTTTTTTTCATAAAGCACGAACAGTTTCCCATATAAAATTCTGATAATACATAAATTGAAATTAATCAATGCAATTCTACACGTAACATAGAAATCGTATATATATATATATATGACCAAATGATATTAACCACATATAACCACCTCATTATGTTTCCTCTAAGGTGGGCTTCAATTATTAAATGTAACAGAAGAAAATGTTAATATAATCAACATTTTCAAACAGCATCGTCACCAGGAGTTGATGCAGAAGAAGTCCTCTGATTTTCAATTTGCGTTCTGTTTTGCGAACTGGCAGCTGCAACGGCCACTTTATGCTGAGTGGCTAAACATTGTTGTAATTGTTGCAACTGTACAGGCTTTACCACAGTTCTCTGTAACTACGGATTTTATCGTATAGAGTTAAAAACAAATCATAATTATTGGAAAAAGAATAGACAGATTGAAAGAAAGAAAGTAAGAAAGCAAAGAAAATATATCTTCTTCCTTTTCTTTCTCTTTTCTCAATTTTTATCATGCGAATAAAACGATAGAATTCTTAATATTAATTTAACGATTATTATATGAATTATATTGATAAACGAACGAAATATATACGTACTTGTTGCTGAGATAGCGTAGTTATACCAAGACTCTGTGTTTGTTGACTACATTGTCCTGTAGAAACTCTAGCATGCAAAGATTTCGTGAGTAAAGTTTGTTTGTTTGCAGGTACTATTTGGGAAGAAGGCGTTGTTTGTGACGCCATAAGCACAGGTTTGGTGGCTGCTAACAAACAGAGAAAACACAATAGAAAATAAAATATTTAACGATCGTTAATTTTAAATGGGGGGAGGAGGGGATAAAAAAAAAAAGAATAATCGTATTGATTCGATAATAGTATCAACACGTTCTCTCCAGTACGATAGGACACGAAAGGAAAACATTTTGTTAAAGATCGTGCTTTTCGTTTAATATTCGTGGTTAAATAAAAATTTGTAAATGTCACGAGAATATGCGATATATAGAAAGAGAGAGAACGCGTTAAAGAAATATTAGATTTATTTAAATCACTTACCCATTATAGGAGTTAACACTTGCTTGTTGCCAGATAATATCAACTGACTTGCCGTTACCGTTTTAGCCACCGTTACTAATTGATTCGGTAAAACGGTAGATTTAACTTGGCTTGGCTGTACTTGACGAGCCATGTGATTGAGTCGAGGCTTTTGAGGTCCAATAAGTTGAATCGCTTGTCCACCCTAAAGGTTAATATTATACGTACAAATTCATTGTAACATATAAAACAATATTGTATCAGAACGTTAGACCGTACCTGTGATAATGTCACCGTGTTAGTGCTGCGTATATTTTGTTGGGATAAACCTTTTACTCCCGATGGTATTATTTGGGCTGAAATAAAATCGCGATCGGATTTATATAAAAGTACGTAAAATTTTTCTCATCGATAAAAATTTCTACCATCTAATATAAATAATTTTTCCTTGATAATACTAAAACGATATTTACGAAATATTAGATTTGTAAAGAACTTATACCGATTGGTAATGACAAATGAGTATTAGCAGAATTCGCGATTACTACAGTCGGTGTACTTCCAGCGATGGCAGTCGTTACAACGGTAGCAGCGATCATCTGAAATCAATTTATTATTAATATATTAAATTTATTCTAAATCTACGTATTCTATGTATAATGTTTAACCAACACTGGAAACTGTAGTGCAAGTATTAGTTGCAGATGATATAGGTAGTGATACAATGACACCTGTAGGTGTAACTGAACCTGTTGTTGCTGACACATTCAATGACATTGTGATGGGTTGCGACAAGCCAGGGAATGATACCTGTTAGATAAATGATCGATTCATTGATATTCCTTCCCGTCTTTCTCATATCGTATAAAACAAATGATCTGTTCATTCTTTAAAACCTGAACATTTTGTAGTCCGTTGATGGAATTAGGCAAACTAGTGAGATTTACACCCTGGAGATTTACGTTGGCAGGTGGTGGACTAGTCATTGGACTTGCCGGTTGAGTACTTTGACTGGAAGAAGCGGTTAAGCGTTCAAGTAACGGCGAGGCAGAATTGAAACCAGGGATTGGATTATCTGCAGACGGTGTGCCTATCAAAATAAATGATTAAAAGATTAAATTGATCAGATTTTTTTTCTTTTTTTTTTTTTTTTCTTTCTTTTATATGTAAAATCATCCTTCTTACCAGCAAGCAAAGCTGAAAGTCCTGGCATTGATAAGCCAAGCGTCGAAGTGGGATCTTGTACCCTAGCTAATCTAACAGCTGTTGCTTTTACTGGTTGCTGTTTACAAGCCAGCTGTCCTGTTAGGGCAGAACTTAAACTAACTCTTACCTAAAATAATAATAATAATAACAATAATAATAATAATAAGGTAAAAATTAATTAAACATTCTTTTTCCTTGATAGAAAATTAACTTATATAACTTATATCTATTTTTTTTATTTTTTTTTTTTTTTATTTTACACACCTGACCCGTAGTACTGGGCACATTTATAACATTGCCATGACTAATAACCCTTGATGGGATGGAAGCATTTAAAGAGATCCTCCGTGGCTGAACTTTCTGTTGTCCTATATTTGCTGGACTACTATTTAGTAAACTAAGAATAGCTGCATTACTTGATTTATTTGTAGTCTGTGCATTATTATTCATTGCAGCTGCTGCAGCATTAGCTATATAGGAATATATATATACATATCAAATATATGTATAGGTCATCAAAGAGTAATAATGCGTTGTAAAAAAAAAAAAACAAAAAAAAAAAAAAAAAAACAAAAAAGAAAAAACAAAACAAGAACATACCTGCAGCTTGTTGTTGGAATTGTTGGGCAGAGTTCATAAGAGAAGTAACGAGGGCACTTATAGCTGGATTAGTCGTATGTTTTTTAAAAGATATTTCATTCTGATTCTGATTAACTGATTCAGTTATACAACTTTGTGTTCCTGCTTGTAATTGGGCTTGCTAAAAACATATTACATATTCATTGGTATCGAGTATTGTAAATGATATAATTTTATCGTTTTTACGTATCCTTACCAAAACTGAAACATTAGCAGGTGATGTATTATTGACAGCGGTAGCGGCTTTCTGTTGAAAAACTAATATTCCAGAGCCATTGCATGAGTTATTGTCAGTCGCTGACATTGCGGACGTGTCGATTTGTACAGAACCGGATGCTGCACACGCTCCGTTTGATAATGGTTGTCCAGTGTTCAAAGCTGCGGTATCATTTTGTGAAATAACTTGAGGCACATTCGTGATATCCATGTTTCCCAAATTATTTTGCACGGATGTAGTGGCCTCTGTCATGGCTTTCATCGATGCTACTTGCCCAGCCAAAGTATTAAGTTGTCCTTGAGCTCGCGATAAGATCTGAAACGAAAGATTTTGATTTTTATAGTAGATAAAATCGAACGTACCGATGAACATTATTACACGTAGAAACACATTTAATAAACCTGTTGAGCTACATGTTGGGACTGCGCTTGTTGCAATTGTTGGGCCACTAATTGTGCCGC
Source organism: Dolichovespula saxonica (assembly GCA_911387935.1). Taxonomy (NCBI): domain Eukaryota; kingdom Metazoa; phylum Arthropoda; class Insecta; order Hymenoptera; family Vespidae; genus Dolichovespula; species Dolichovespula saxonica. The sequence continues at coordinate 749,284 of OU427014.1, forward strand.
CTTAGCTTGTTGTGCCTAGAATATGTCAATGAATTTTTTTTTTTATAATAACCATTTTATAAATCAACCAACGATATTAATCATGATATAAACCTGTTGATGCGCTCGTTGCATTCCAGGAGTGCAGGTAACACGAGGCGTTTGCCCTGGCACTACGTGTTTTATTCGAACATTTTTCCTACCTTCTTCTGTAAATATTTCTGTAAATTGTTGGATGTAATGATTTGCTAAAGCTCTTGTCCCTAATGTAAACCTGTGTTAGACAGAAAAAAAAAAAAAAAAAAAAAAAAAAGAAAAAAGAGACGTTGCATGAATTCATTCAACGGACGGAACTATATTACGATCTTGGTATGTGGGATAAAAAAAAATAAACTTACCGACACGCAGATCCATTTTTCTCTCCTTCTCGGTGATTCTTATCCATATAAAGCTCTCCCAGGTACTCAGAATTAGAAGGTCTTTGCAAAATTGAAAGCTTTATGTGATCTACTTCACCTTGGTTCCCGCCAGTTTCTAATATATACTCTTCTATAACTTGTGGCAGACAGTCTTTTGTTTCTCGCGGTCGCTCATACGCTTTCGCAAATCTGATTAATAAAAATACTCCATTTAAATATAATTACATCTACTCTTACAAATTGTTCGTTCGTTTGTTCGTACGTTGAAATAATGGAAGGTATAATCATTAAGCGAAAATTAATAAATGAGATATGTTATATCGAATGACCTTAAAACGTCAATCGGTGAACTTGGGGCAAGTAGAGGAGGATTTACAAGGGAAGGTGTTGGGCAGGCAGTACTAGTAACCGATCCTCTTTTAGCACGTAATTTCTGCATTAAATCTTGTATCGTTAAACCCTCCGGTTGTGCCAGTTGCTCTAATTTCCTTTTTCGGTTTACCGTAACCTATGATTGATTATAAAGGAATATAGGATTTTAATGAGATTCAATGACCAAATTATATACTTTTTCGTATTTGAGATTAATTTTTGTCATTAATACCTGAGAAAACTTTTTGGCTTGACGCATTAGTTGATGATCTGTAAGAAGGGGTTTAGACTGCCTGAGACGAGTTGTAGCTATACTAGGAACGGGATTTGGATCCAAGCATAAAGGTCCTTGAGTAGCTGCGATTAATTGCGATTCCAACATTAATCTTTCCTCGTGACTCCAATCTCCACCGCTCGTTAGCGTTGATACGTCAGAAAGTACGCTCTAATTTTCAGTCGAGAATAAATATTAAGAAATAATGCGATTAGGTATTTTCTCTACCCCCCCCCCTTCCGCCGCCCCAGTACGATTTTATAATTTTTATATACCTGTGTCGTAGGTTTAAGGAGTACATGATGAACTTCGGGCTTATTATGAGTAAATGCTTTACGATAATCTCGAACTTCAGCTATTATGCAGCCATCGTAGAATAAATGAGAGTGGCTAGTTTCTAGCTGCTCTGCTAGCATTGCAGGCAACTGACCATTGTCTATGCATGAAAGCAGTTCACCCTGTTCATAACCCATCAGTTGGGTTTCAGAAAGTAAAGAATTTTTCTCGTACTGATTTCCCTTGTCCGAACTGAAAACAATTTTATTGAACCGACCATTCGTGAAATAAAGGTAACGATATATAATATATCGGTTTGATTTAAATTATTAACATGTATAAAGAACAACGTACCTATTTCTAACACCTAATGAGTATCCTTTATTACCAGCATAAAGATTAACAATTAATGTGTGCAAGCCTTCCCTTTGCACTAACCGTCCCAAAAGATCGCATTCATTCTCTAAATTGTTCTGTTTGATCGTTGTATGAAGTAGAAAAAAAAAAAAAAAAAGAAAAAGAATGTAATAATTCATAGCCATGATATATGTAAAAAGTAAATTACAATAGTAAATCATATTTTAACTGATCAAAATTTGATCATAGGATCTACAGTAAAAATTTTTATTTTTTTTTTTATTTTTTAAATTAAAACATACCAAGACTGAGTCAGGTGTAGCGTGAGGAAATTTAGATAATTCCTCGAAATAAAGCCTTGTTAATTTAGCTTGAATACTATGCTTAGAAGGAGCATATTCTTTTTTCTGCGATGTTACCAATTTATCTGTAGTTAAAGTTAAAGAACTTTGTCCCTGTACATTTTTCCAATACCTTGATGCATGATTTATCATTTCCTATATGCATAACATCGAATATTAATATCGAATTTAATAGAATTCAAGGAAAAAGAAAGCAGAGAGAGAGAGAGAGAAAGAGAGAGTCGAAAGAATTAATAAATTCTTTAACCTGAGCCTGCCGACACGCATCTTCTAAACTACTAGGTGCACCAATCATTGTAGTTTATCAATATTGAATTCACTTAATGTCATATCTGCTACGACAACATTCCATCACATTCTGAAAACAGAAATTAGAATTGAGTGAACTGTATAGAAGATCCTTAAAAAAAAAAAAAAAATGTATTTTTGCATTAGAATCATAAAAAAAAATATCATTCAAACATGCAATCATAACAAAACACAAAAGTATATTAGTTCACTTCAATTTTTTTTCTAATATACAATGATACTTTTAATGGTATATATTTGACTTGTGTATATAATAAATTAATAAAAATTTGTCCACGTTTTAATAATTTATTTATTTTTTTATATTTTTATATATATATATTTTTTTATTTTTTTTAACCGAGTATCCAAAACAACAACAAGTAGCTATATATTTAAATTTTGTGGGAATAACATATGGAAAAGATTTTTTTAAGTATTTGTTATTATTTAAATTAATCTAATTTAATTTCTCATGTAATAAATCTTTATGAAAAATGCACTGATAATAATGGATATTTTGAGAAGTATAATCATGTTAATTATTATCTTCCATATTTTTCATATATTATTAAACATGAATGTTAATAGTTTTAATCATATTTCTGAAACATTAAATGTCTACTTGTTGATAGATATTTAATTTTTTTATTTACTGATAAAACTATGGCAATGGTATACCTTATCTTCATAATTATAAAACAAATAGTCTTTCTATATTAACGAATAAATAATATATTCTTTAAAACATGATAAAAATAACGATTGTTTTTGTTATCGTAGAAAATTCATGAAAAAAGATATTTTTTTTTTTAAATCCTTTTAAAATAATCGTGGAAATCGTCTCACTATCCACTCTCATTACAGTTCGAATCTAACTAAATGTCAAAACAAGCAGGCACACTAAATAGGAGGTTATGTGAATTTTAAAGGAAAGATTAGACAATAAAATATATTATTACATGTACATAAGATGTAATGAAGAATGATTTACCTTTAAAGTTCTTTAAAAATTGTTTAATAGTAAACATTGGACACAGGATGTAGCGCGAGTCAATTTTCTTATCATAACCTCACATTAACTAATAAATAACACACACTTCCTCGGTGAATCGAAATATTTATTAATCAGTTCAGACACCTAAGTGAAATTATTTGGATAAAATAAATAATATTTACAAGTTACAAATGTCATATTCGGATATAGTGTAACCTATTATACAAACACCACAGAGGCACAGACTGGGAAATTGACCACATTTCTCTAGACTTCGCATCCAATTCACATGCGCATTGGAAACATACTATGTACATGTGTTTGTGCGTATATGTACATATATTATATATACATTTTGTATTTTGTGAATTTTCTCATTCGAAACTTTCGTGTTGATTGGTCAAATTTTGACAAAAGTGAGGTCCCATCCAATCGCGTTGTCTGTTTTTCAACGATACCGTCATTAGTGACATCTACAAAAATTCACTTAAAATTTCTATTTATTTGCAAATAAAAAATTGTTAATATTTTTTAATCGTGTAAGTAAAAAAAAGTGAAATCAGATGACGAGAATAGAACGAATTTTTAATGAAATTCTTTAGAAATTTTAAATTAGTACCATGATTTCACTGCAGATGGCGTCCGAACGTTCCTCCATATTATTTTCCTCAATGCAATTGTCCTTTATCAGTATCGCATAGTCCTACGGTGTGTACAAAGACCGGTTTACAAAATAATCCAAGTTCTGTTCAGTCAATCGGTTAGTTTTATGAAAATTAAGCTTAAGTACGCTCCTTTTATTGTTTCTATCGAAGAGAGATATTCGTCGATCTGTCAAAACGTGTTTTTGTTGTCATATAACCGGTTCTGCGCAATAATAATTTTTTTGTAGATTTGATATGCATGACAATATTTAAAATACGTATCAAATATATAAGGGATGATCTTAATTTCGTTTAATATCATACAATAATAAAGAGTTAAAGAGAATATTAAAGATATATAAACAAAATGGTGCTAAATGATTGTCCAGATCCAGAAAGTATAGGTTGTGGTTTTAGTGCTTTCAAAGAAGTAGACGAAGTGAACGAATTGATCAAGGATATAAAAAAATCAGACTTATCTCCAAGTCTTACAGAAAGAAACAGAGATCGCTTTAATTTCATTTTGTCACAGTATCAAGATCAACGTCAACTTCTTGACCCTTATCTTGAAAATATTTTAGAGTCTTTACTTTCAATTATCAGAGATGATAATTCTACGGAAAGTATGAAACACAATGCCTTCAAGTATCTGTTTATTATTATGTCAGTTAAGACTTACAAAAAGATCGTTACATATCTTCCTCATGAGGTATTATTTTATTTGCGCTTAGTTCTTATCTTAGATTATATCTAATATAATTATTATCTAGGTTGCAGATCTTTTACCTGTATTACGTCTATTAGAGAAACAAGATCCAAACGATGTAGATACATGGGAAACAAGATATGTCTTATTAATATGGTTATCTATTATTTCAAAAATACCATTTCCATTGTCTCGCTTAGAAACATCAGATACTATCGATCCAGAGCAAACTATCATGGTCAGGTATTCTTACTTTTCGCTATTACGTTATATAGTTTTGCTTAATTTCAATTTCAAATAAATGAATAATTTTCATATTTGTCATAAGTGTAATATTTAATGAGCCAGTAAATATACCATTATATATCTCTTTTAGGATTATGAAAGTATGCAAATTGTATTGTTTATCGAAGGATGCATGCGCCGTAGCGGCAGTATTTTTAATAGCTAATTTTTTGACAAGATCCGATGTCAAAAAATTGTATCTCGAAGAAATGATAATATGGTGCTTTAAGGTATGTAATATCACTTATACAATTTTTTTTTTACTAGTTTTGTAATCCAGAATTATGTATATTTATTTTAGTCCGTCGAGAATGATCCTTTAAGACACGGACCATTAGCTGTAATAGCTTCGATACTAAAGCACAGTGCACGGGAGGATGTACGGCCGTACAGCACGATGCTTTTTGAAAAAATATCAAAATTACAATTGAGTAATAATCCAGCAGATCTTATAAGGAAATTTGGGATGAAAGTTGTGCAACGCATTGGTAATAATATTTGAAATTTCTAAGAATTATCGTATAATTCTATGTCATTAACCTTATACCATTTTCGTATATCTAGGTTTTGTCTTGTTAAGAACAAAATTAGCTTCTTGGAGATATCAAAGAATGAATAGACCGATCAGTTTGTTGCCAAATTTAAGTAAAAACAATGGCACCGAAAGCATCGATAACAAGGAGAACATATTAAATGATAACGACGATCAAGACATACCACCGGCCATAGAGGATATTATCGAGCATTTAATTCAAGGTCTCAGAGATAAAGCCATCACTATTAGGTATCCGAAGAATAATAAAAGCGATTATATTATTACTTCTTATTTTATTTCTAACTCTAATCTAATTATTACGTATCATCGACAGATGGTCTGCTGCGAAAGGTATCGGTAGAATAACAGCCCGTTTACCGGTAGACTTGGCCGACGATGTAGTAGGATTTGTATTAAATCTCTTTTCTGGACGCGAATCTGATTCCGCATGGCACGGTGGTTGTTTGGCATTAGCGGAATTAGGTAAGATAACAGGGTATATGTAAAGCTTAGATCCTTGTTTTATTTTTTCTTACATTATTATTATAACCAATATGGACATTTCAGGAAGGCGTGGTTTGTTGTTACCTCATCGTTTAAGCGACGTGATTCCCGTTGTACTTCAAGCACTTGTTTTTGACGAACCAAGAGCTTACGGCTCAATTGGTTATTTAATCAGAGATTCGGCGTGTTACATTTGTTGGTCTTTTCCCAGGGCGTACGATCCAGACGTATTTCAACCTTACGTAAAGGAAATAGCAGCTACTCTATTAGTAGTAACGTGTTTTGACAGAGAGGTCAATATATACATATATATATATTTTTTTTTTTTTTTTAATTGTCTATTAAACTAAATGAGAAAGTTCTAATTGATTTTTATATCGACAGATAAACTGTAGACGCGCAGCTTCAGCGGCATTTCAAGAAAATGTTGGAAGACAAGGAAATTTCCCTCATGGTATTGATATATTGACCGTAGCTGATTATTTTGAAGTAGGTGTGCGAAGTCATGCATTTCTTAAAATAAGGTATATTTCTCATTTGCAAGGACTTTCAAATTTGTACCTTCATTTTTTTTTTTTTTTTTTATTTTATTTTATGTAATATAACATAACATTTTTTTAGCGTACACATCGCTCAATACGAAGAATATACCAAACCTTTGATCGAACATTTGGTTACAAGGAAGGTTACGCATTGGGATACTGCAATCAGAGAATTATCGGCAAAAGTGATAAGCAATGAAATGATTATAATGAAATCGAGTTGTGTATATTTTTATATCTTATTTAAAATGGGATCCTTTGTTTCAGGCTCTGTTCAATTTAACACCAGCGGATCCACAATACATGATAGAGACAGTAATACCAAATTTGTTGGACATGTTGAATTCAATCGATTTGAATGTTAGACATGGAGCAGTATTATCTATCGCAGAGATATTAGAAGCTCTGTATAATCATTTTGGGAAAAAAATCGAAACAATAATTGGTATGATCTATTTATAAAAATCAAATCACAATATATCGATCGTAGTTAACGAGATTAGAAAATAATAAAATGAAAACACGTTTCGTTTTAGAATCCTCGGCTGTGGACGAGATAAAAAATGTAATATGTACGTTTCAAAAACGGGGTCAATTTAAAGGTCTAGGAGGAGAACTGATGAAGCAAGCTTGCGCCGTATTTATAAAGAAATGCTCGATCGTTCATTTTCCTATTCACTCCACCAATATTATAGGTATTTCGTTATATAATATTTTTTTTTTTTTTTATAAATCAATCGAATTACAAATCGTTTATACGAATTTCAATTTTAAAGACGATTGGCAGAATTTATTGGAGGAATGTTTAAGTCACGAGGTATCGGCAGTCAAGTTGAAAGCAGCGGAGGCGCATACAGAATTTTTTACCGAATATTACACGAACATGTATCCAGCTGTTTGTAACGGGGTGGTAAATCGTTACTTGGACAATTTGAAATCGAGCAGTCAAGTGGTCAGAATAGGATTTGCGCAAGCAGTAGGTGAGATGATAAGATTTATTCGATGTCAATGAGCACACGTAACAAACGGATATATACAGTTTCTATTTTAATAGGACATTTTCCTCTTTTTATAAAAAAGGCAAGAGTAAAGGACATTATAGAGGCACTGATCGAATGTACGCGTATATCGGACGATACATTGAAATGGGCAGAGAGTAGGAAGGAAGCATTACATTCTTTGACGATGATAATACAAACATTGAATATTAACGAGGCAGGTGGGTAATGTTTAATAATAAACAATTAACAAATATGGAAGTGGATAGCGTAATTGAAATAACGTCGTATCGTTTTTACAGGCGTGTGGCAAGTATTCGCTCCTCAGATATACAATTGTTATCTTTTTGCTCTAAAAGAGTACACAATAGATAGCCGTGGTGACATAGGTGCTTGGGTACGAGAAGCAGCTATGACCGGTTTACATGTGAGCACGATACCGATATGCGTGTTTTGTTGTTGTTGTTATTATTATTAATATCGGTTAAAATAATTTTTCTTTTTTCTTCAAGGTGCTAACTAATTTAGTTCTGCAAGCTAACTTATTGTCTTTGCTAAATGAATCATTAATGACAAATATTATCGGCGGTATAGCCCAACAGGCAGTCGAAAGAATAGATGGAATACGTGCCCAGGCTGGCATTGTTTTTAGCGCTCTTATTCATAGGTCGGTAATAAATACGTTTAAAAAACGTCTTCTTACGTTCAATGATTCTATAATAATTGTTACATTTTTTTTTTGTCTATTTTTATTATTTTTTTTTTCATACGTCAGCGAACCTCCACTTCCAAATATACCGTATCATTCAGAACTTAAAAATATATTTCCTTTGAGCGAATGTAAAAATAGTATAGAATGGAGAATGGAATCGGTAACATTTCCGCGATTTATAAAAATGTTGGAGTTTCCACCGTATACTATGAGTCTTTTGAGAGGAATTATATTCAGCGTCGGTGGCTTAAGCGAATCTTTAGTAAGTAAATAACAACAAGTGGATTATAAAAATGCTAAGAGATTAATTTTATTATTTAATCTTTGTTTTATACAGGTGAAATACTCCAGCGTGGCTTTGTTCACTTATTTGAAAGAAATAGATGAAAAAAGTCTGAGAGATTTGTGCGACAAGATGTTGAATATATTCGAAGAGAGTCACAAGAACGAAAGAATGATTACTTCGATTTTAGCATTTTTGGACAGATTATTAAGTTCAGGCTGTATACAAATAATTTTGGACGATCCAAAAAGCGACATACCAGAACGCATATTATTGCTATTGAAACAGGAGATAAAATATACGACCAGCACGAAATTGCTGATTAGTAGCATAAACGTTTTTTGTCAACTTTTACAGGTTCGTCAATGAATCGTTGTTGAGTGATTTATTCGAAATCACATTTACGAGTTATATGTCATCTTATAAATTTGATTATTTTTAGGTGCACGGGTTTATAGGGAAAAGAGCATTTTGTCAATTAAGTATATTTTTATGCCACAAATACAAATGTTTACGCAAGGTAACAGCTATACGTACTTATGAGGCGTTAACGCTTTACGGAGAGGAAATGGACTTGTCCGAGGAAGACTTGGCAGGTATATTAACGGAATTAAATGGCACAGATTGGGAACAACCGGTTACCGAATTAAGGCCTATAAGAAATCATCTCTGTGAATTAATGAAAGTGCCTGCACCAGTTTTACAGGCCAAATTTGCTAATTGATAGATATTTTTAATATAAAAATACTAATACTCAGGTGAACAACTTATTTTCTATTATACGATTTAACATTATAAACATTTTTTAATTCGAGCAATGATCTAATCAACACCGAGTTTACATACACGGGATCTCAATACAGGCTTCAAATAAAACATTCCTGTTTTCCAAGATACTGAATTGGTAGCATATTTTCATTCGTCGAGCATCAACCGTTAGACACTTCATTTCGTTCTTTCTTTCTTTCTTTCTTTCTTTCCTACCTCTTTCAAATTTATTACAACGAATAATCCAGCTATAATTTGTATATAAATGATATGTGAATAATACTTTAACAATCATTTTTGTTATATAATTGAAATTTTTCATCGTTATACTTTTTAATATCGATAGTTATATTATTTAATACATGATGTTCTAACAATTTTGCCCCACATTTTTCTAAGTTCCATTGATTTACCCAAAAATTATTTTCATCGATTTTACCTGATAATAAATTTATCGGCAAAGGGCAATCGTAATGTTCCTTCGAAACAATACTTATTTCTCCTTTAATTTGAGTATTATGTATTTTTTTGCAAACGAAACATTCATATTCCTCTACGTAATAACCAAAATTATATTGATCTTTCGTAGATTTTTTTTTCAATAGATCTGACAATCGATTATTCGTTAATCTTTCTTCTTCTCTTCCAATTTTATGAACTAAATATCTTTCGTATTCGATATCATCGTTTAAAAGATGATATAGAAAGTTTGCTAATTCTTTAGGTTCGTGAAAATCTAATACTGAAATTGCAGAGTTATTATTTGGTAACCAGTCCTATAAATTAACAATAAAATTTTTTTTATGATATTTAATATGAAGTAAATAAATTTTTTTAATGTTTGTAAAAAGTACCTTGAACGAAGGGGATCCATAATAAATAGGTACAGATCCTACGACGAGCGGTCTCCAAAGTTTCTCCGTAATATAGTCATTACAAACAGCATTCTCAAAAGCTAATGTAAATTTATACTTGGCCACAAACGATAGAAACTCATTGCTATTTAATTTATCTAGATAATTACTCTTTAACCTGGATATAAATTGATATTATTAGCACAATTAATTGGACGTATTCCTTTTTTATTATCATAACTAATATATATCTATATATATATACCTTTCGTTCAGACGAGCATTATTTATACATGAACCATAAGAATCAATTCTAATGTATTTCATTAATTCTAAAATATACGAGTCTCTATTACTTGCAGTATTACAATCCGATTGAATATACAATAACGGTGCTAAGTTATTGTTTTCAATCAAAGCTGTTTTTTCTTTAGTCGGTACAAAATATTTCTTTCCTACAACCCCGCATAAATATTATAATAAATGCGTAAATTTTTTTTATATGGTTAATACCTACGGTTAATACCTAATAGTTCTTCTTCGTTGGGTAGATCGACGGAATAAAGTGGTACATTACTGAATCTACTAAACGTCGAGGAGTAATTAAAAAGATTTAAAGCTTTGTTGTGTACGAATATAGGATTATTTCTAGGAGATTCTTCGTGGATCAAACCCCATTGCACAAATGATGATCTCCACTTTGGTAAATCATTAATTTTAAAATTACTTCCATAAAATAAAATAGCCTGGAAAAATATATATATTATTATTTATACTTTTCTTTGCTATCTGATATATATTAAATTGATCGGAGACTAATGTATTTTTAGGTTAATAAGAATTTAGTTATTGCATATAAAGTAACAATAATATACAAATAATACTTTTAGTCTAGAGTTATTTTCGTATGTACGATTATATGTAAAATAACATTGATCGTATCCACATATTTTTGTCAATCCGTTACTACCAAAAGGTGTCCACCATAATATCACAGGTATATTTTTATCTATATAAATATTGATATATTGAAAAGCTATATATATATATATATATATATATATACACACACACATATATATATATACACGTAAAAAATTACCTTCTTCGTTTAAAAGTTTGGTATTATGAAATAAACATAACTGAAAATGAAAAAATAAATTTTATATTATTAATACGTTTCTTTATTATAACATTTTAAAATACAAAGTCAACGAATAGTTTACTTTTATCCACATGTGCGTACCTGAATTAATAAAAGAAGGATGCCCAGTGCAAATATATATTTAAATAAAGTACGAATTCTACAGATCATTTTTTCTTAAAAAATAAAAAAGAAAATAAAATAAAAATTAAGTAAGCAAATTATATACTAATGTGTCGTCGATTCATCTATTATCTCTTTGTCTTAACAGAAAAGACACGTCAAAATTATTTGTAATCGTATCACATATTTTTATACTACTTTTTAACTACGCGCACACTTTATTATTATATTAACTTTTTACATTTTTTTGGTATAATAAAAAAAAAAAAAATAAAGAAGGAGCAAGTTTAAAAACCAATTAAGAGATAATCATATTTTCGAAATTTTTTTTTTATTTCGACAAGTTATCAAAACATTTTATTACATTTCTATGAGCATAGATGAGAATATGTCGTAATATGAAAATAAACATTGCGCGTAAAGCGCACCCTAGTAGTTATTCGTGGAAACTTCAGAATCAAGATGACCGTGCAATACGTACCATTCAAATTTATACCTATTTCGAATCGAAATTTATATATAAAATAAAAAAAAACAAAATAAATTAATGAAATAACGTTTGACATATTAAAATAATTATTTGGAAATATTTCGCATACGTGAATGCGGATGAACCGTTTCTCTATGGAACAAAATACGCAATGGAGTAGCATCACTATGATTTAAATAATATACGGTTAATGTAAAGTATCTTCTATGTACATCTAACGATAATACTGGTATTTTGCGCGAAATAATATCGAAAATATAAATCATTTTCGTAAACGTTTACTCGTAGAATCCTACGAGAGAAATGATATTTAATGATATTTCGAATTCATTAGAAAGATAGCATCATAGAAATGACGCCAAAACGCAAAGTAAGTTTTTATGTTTATCAAATCGTGTTTTCTTTTTATTTTTTTGCGCGCGCGATACCATTATTATCCCCCTTTTCTCATAGGTAATACTTGTTGTTAACATTATTGAACGATAAGAAACAAATGGAATATAAATAATATCTGATGATTTATAAAAATTATTTAAGTTTTACATAATATTGTTTTTCATCCAACGCAGACTACTAGCTCGGAATCTACTTCATCTTCAAGCTCTGGCTCTTCGTCTAGTAGTTCTTCAAGTTCCGGCAGTGAATCTAGTTCGTCCGATTCAGAAAACTCCAGCAGTTCTGTTAACAGTCAAAAAGCGTCAGATTCCGAAAGATCCAAAAAGAAGGTACCATTTCCACCTGCGAGACATGTCAAATCTAAAACCGAGCCAGTTCCTACTACTACGGCAGAAAATAAAAACAAGGAGAAAGTACAACCCAAATCTAGACCGGTAGTTTATTCCTCAGAATCAGAAGAATCACCTAATAAGCTCAAATCTGTTAAAAGAAAATTACCCGCCAAACCTAAAGCTACCGCCACCGTAGCACCTGTAGTTAAAGTTCAAAAACCGCCGACTAAACCAACATCCAATGTTACGCAACATAAAAATATTCCGGCTGTAAAGCCAAACAATAAACAAACAAAACTTTCAGGTAAAATTATGTAACCTTAAGGATTTTATATATCCTATCGATTGATATATTATAGAATAAAAAATAAATTAATAGTTTTATTCCATTAAATGTAGGCCCTTCTGGAACGAATATGAAAGTAGCTGATAAGTCTATGAAAATTACGTCGGAACCGGTACAAAAAAAATTAAAAAAGAAGAGTATCTTCAGTCCTGAAAATAGTAGCGAAAGTGACAATGCTTCTCCGCCAAAAATAAATGCGATAAAAGCGACGAACAATACTGTAAAATGTACAAAGGCTCCACCTAAAGTTAAAACTGCTGATCCCAAAATAAAACCTACCGTACCGTCAAGACCTGGTAAGTTATCACATTAATATTTATACTCAAGAGGAAAATTTTCAAAATGGATTTTTTTTTGTCGTCACAGCAATAGTTGCTAAAACTCCGCAAATCCAAAAATCTGATAGTTCGGCCAGTTCGAAGAGCTGTTCTGGCGGATCAGGCTCCTCTGGTTCAACGGATAGCAGTAGCGATTCCGATTCGTCTGAAAGTGTTAACAGTCCGCAATCTCAACCTAAAAAAAAGGAAATTCCACCACCTGTTACGCAGAGTATAGCTACGAATGTACAACCAAAAAGGCCATCGGCAACAGTAGCACCGGTTAAACCTTTAAAATGTACAAAGAAACAAGGTACATACTGTGATTCGTATAATTTAATTACTGAATATTTTTAATTTGGATATATATGTATATATATATATATATAAATGTTTACACGCAGGGAGAATAAAAAGTGAGGATGACGGGGATGCATCGGGCAGCGATAAAGAAATGGATGAAAACACGGAAATGAGTTCCTCCAAAGGAACGGTTAAAGGCAAACGGAAGCTTCAAACTCGCAAGGGAAGCAAGCTTCTGCAAATACAAGCAAAGGCTGCTAGTGACTCGGAATCTGATACAGGTGGACATATTATTTATTACAGTGCATTACCAACCGACGATTACTTTCTAATTTTAGTTATATCCTGTATATATTAATTCGTATTCAATCGTAGTGGTTTGTTTATTAACCTTCTCATAAATTAATTAATTACCAAAGGAATATTATCTTATGCTTTTCTCTATCATCGATCTTTTTATAAGCATGTACTTTGAATTATTATTTATTTATTAATCTAAGAGTAAACGAAAAGGGTTAGAGAGATATTAATTTTTAAAAGCATGAATAGTTTTGAGAATGAGAAGGGTAGAGTATGATTTGCGCAGGGAGCGAATATACATAGGACTCTATGCTGCCCCCTTAACACAAAAATGCAGTATTTGCGGTTATGGATGGATGGATGATGAATTGGACATATATATATAGACATATACATATACATATATATATATATATATATATATGTATATATGGCTCGTAGGATTCTGCTGATCAATGGGAGAGATCCTTTGTATTGAAAACTAACATGTCCATGGAGTCCTAAGATGCAGATACAGTCTTTTTGCTTATGGCGGCAGTATGGTTCTCAGGTACGGAAACTGTAGAGCGTAAACGTATCCTGCAAATTCCACTGATCCGGTGTGATTTGTCGGGAGTAGCTGAGAGCAAGAGAAGTACGAGCAAGTCGCCGGTTAAGCGTGCCGGTCCTGGCCAGGGTACCACTAGTAGACAACATTCGTCGTCAGCAGCTAATAGAACGATTCAGAGCAGTGCTGGATCTAACACGGTCCCCAATAGAACCGGACAAAACTCTTACAATCGTACACGCACGACCAAGGAAAGAGAATGCCCGTTGGCAGCATGTTGCGATTCCCGAGGTCATCTTTCTGGAAAACTGGACACCCACTTTACCCTGGAAGCTTGCCCCTTGTATCACAATACTACGCCGCAAAATTGCACGTAAGAAAAATAAAATAAAATAAAATAAAATAAAAAAAAATAAGAAAAAAAAATTATATATATCTATCGTCTCTTCTCATCGTAATCGTATACACGTACGCATTATTAATTGATATCGATTGATTCGTTGCAGAGAATTTTACAAGGAAAGGAAGAAGAGGGAGGAGGAACGAAAGAAATCGATAGGCAGTCTTGCCAAAAAATCGCCGAAAGGTGGACACCATCAGACGACCGAGCAACGTAATTATCAGCTTAAGGTTAAAGAAATGAGAGGCAAGTGGAAGCCTCATACTGGGGAGGACAATGGTAGCGACAGTGGCAACGATCTTCCTGGTAACGAAAAGGACAGACAACCGCGTTTAACCAATCTCACTTCGGATTACGATTTGAAATTATTTATGGAGGCTCAAGCGATTGCCAGTGAAAAAATAGTGAGCGATATCCGATAATCTCTTGTTTATGTTTTCCTATACCTCATATAAAACCCTTTTGTCCTATCAAAAACTTAACGATTATAGGAGAAGGAGTTGAAGGAATTGGATTACGATGGGGAAGGTAGAAACAGTGGTGGCACGCGATGCGTCGAAATGGGAAAATGGGAAATGGAAGTTTGGTATCAAAGCCCATATCCGGAAGAATTTAGTCGTGCACCTAAACTTTACCTTTGCGAATATTGTCTAAGATACGCTAAGAGTCGTCAGGTATTAAGAAGACATCGAGAAAAGTGTTTGTGGAGGCATCCACCGGGACACGAGGTCTACAGGTCGGTATTTATATATATATATATATATATATCTATATAAAACTAATTGATCGTGATAAGATAAAATATTTTTTTATTTTTTTTTTTTTTTTTACTTCGTAATAATATAAACGAAACGTAATCTTTTCGTTTGTTTTTTGGCCTTTAACATTACAGAAAAGATAAAATCGGTGTCTGGGAAGTTGATGGTAAACGTTACAAACAATATTGTCAAAATTTGTGTCTCCTGGCAAAGTTCTTTTTGGATCACAAGACACTTTACTACGACGTGGAACCATTCCTATTCTACGTGATGACCATAGGCGATTCCGAAGGGTGTCATACGGTCGGTTATTTCAGTAAGGTAAGTCGCGAAACAGTCTGTGATATAAATTTTATTTATTATTTCACACCTGAAGAATTATTATTTTATTTAATTAAGCATGCAATTCATTTCATAGATGCTCAAAGATTCACGAATCTTCGAACGTTTATTTATCGAAAAGCGATTAATAGGGATCATTTTTGATAGTCGAGTATAATACGAGCGATCCAATCGATGGAATATTTGATGTATGGGGTGTTCGCCGTGAATCTTTGATCTCCTTTTCGAAATTCGACGTTAAAGTCTCTATAAATCTTGAGTGACCTTTGACCCTGGGAAAACGCCCTCTTTCTCTCTCTCTCTCTCTCTCTCACTCTATATATATCTTTCTCTCTCTCCCTCTCACACACATCCCCAGACGTTCCGGAATTTTCTGCTACCCTTAAAGGTACACTTGGCGGGTTTCTAATCCATTTTCTCAAACGTGGATCGAATAAGATTGTATATCATCATTCTAATCGAGATAAGGCACGAATTCGTTCCCATTTGCATATACAAAAAATGTTTCTCAAGTGTTCCTAAATTTTTTTTTTTTATTTCATTTTTATTATCACATAAAAAATTAAATATATGTATATATATCTTTTATTATTATTAATCAATGAATTCAAGGCCGAGTTCAGTGAACCCCTTTGCATTATCATATTGATTGTGTAATTAGTAAAGACTATTAAATCGCATCGTTAAGTAAATTTCAACGATCATTGAGTTCGCGCGTAAGAAAATTGTTTTCTTCCATGGTGTGCCATGAAAAAAAAAAAAAAAAGAAAAAAGAAAGAAAAAGGAATCAGATTTTTATTACTTTCCCTTATGTGGATATAAACAAATTGTTCGTAAACGATAAATCGTGATATTAATTTAATCGAGCAATGATATAGTGTATATATTTTTGTTTTTCCTTTGATTCGCATTAATGTCTGATCATATTCGTATTTGACTACTTAAACGTACTAGTCCAATGAGAAGTCTACAAGGGTGGTTTTCCGCCCTAAACGATGTGCGCACACACACACGCGTACACACTTACACACTTACACGAGTGTACACGTACACGTACGTATATATCGAGGGTGTAGGGTCGAAATCTTTGCAGACGTTCATCGACCTTTGACCCCGACTGGGCTCGCGACCTACCATAGCTGGGAAGGGTTGATGAAGTTTTACATTTCGGAATCAATAGGATTCTCCTCTATGTAATACTTATTACCGATGAATCAGAGACAATTCTTCGTTGATTGAAAAATCATTGTGTATTTAAAGCAATGAAAAATATTTCACCCTTCGTAGATAAGATAAATATCCTGTGTATATATATATATATATATATATATGTTGTACAAAATTTAATCTCTCGTAAATGTTGGTGGGAGAGAAGAATAGGATCGATGAATCTAATTTGTTCTTTCTCTTTAGAAATCTAATTTTCAATGGTACACCCTGTATAAAAGGGCGTACCTCCTCGTAGAGTTCCTACACTTCCTGCAGAGGTAAAGGTGGCAGCAGTAACAAGAGTTATATGAGTTAGTAGTAGTAGTAGTAGTAGTAGTAGTAGTAGTAGTAGTAGTAGTAGTAATAGTAGTAGTAGTAGAGTAGTAGTAGTAGTAGCAGTAGCAGTAGCATCAGCAGTAACACCACCAGGAGCAGGAGGAGTAGGAGTAGTAGCAGGAACGCCATGTCAAAATCTTTATAGACGTTCAACGACCCCGACCCTGGCCAGACAGTCGGTCGGGGTGATGGTGGTGGTGGTTGTTGGTGAAGCTGGTGGTGGTGGTGGTAGCGACGGCTGGGATAGGTAAAGGGGAGGGAAGGGGGTGTATCAGTGGGGGGTGGTGGCCGTGGCTAGCGTACGTAGCGTACGCTATCAGCCCGGCGGCGGTGTTGGAGGTAGTAGAGGGGTGGTTGCGTCGACTGCAACGGGGGATGCCGAAGGGCCATGCTGCTCTGACGGAGGGAGTCTAGGGAAGGAGTTAGGGGCGAGAGAGGGCGTCGCCTCGTGTCGGGTCGTCAACCTTTGCGGCACTGCGACGTCGGGCTCGTTATTATTTCCTCTACTACTACTAATACTAATATCGATACTACTATTATCACTACCGTTACTATTGTCACTACTATTATCGCGACTATTACTACTTACCTACTACTACTCTACCACTGTTGGGTTCCTTCAGAAAATTCGATGGCACAATTTTTGTTTTTTTCTTTTTTTTTTTTTTTTTTTTTGTTTTTTGTTGTTTCCTTTTGCCACCATTCTTCTTCCACTTCATTCAAACTTTTCTAACGATCTCATATATCTTTTACGGTCTAACGGTCTGATCGCGTTATTTATCGCAGTATTGTTATTGCGTTAATATTAATGTTATATTAATCCTGATATCATTGCGTCATTATCGGTATCGCATCGTTATTGATATTTCAATGTTGTAATCCCTTCTCATTCCCTTTAAAAATATATCGCTTTAATACCAGTATGTTAATAATTTTCACAGAGAAAAATCGTGTTATCCTAAAGGAATAATTTAACTTTTCGATTAATCGTCGCAATTAATTGTATTTCATAATTTATACTTAAGTATTAAGTACGTAAAATAAAGAAGAAAGAAAGAAGGATATTAAATTATTGATCGTCCAATTAATGAATTTATTTTTAAATAAGAATATAAATGGCAGACTTGATAAGGTTTGTAAGTACATAAAATAGCTGTTCATCGTCACTTCTCAGATTTATTCGTCTGCAAACACAATGTGCCTCTCTCTCTCTCTCTCTCTCTCTCTTTTTCTCTCTGTACGTGCTTGTGTGTGTGTGTGTGTGTGTCAGTTTTCAGAAACGCTCGAAATCCGGTAAGCCCTGTCCGTAGCCGGAAACGAATTTACGCTCAAGTTCGCGCGCGTAGACCGTTGAAAAGAGATAGAGAAGGGTCGAAAGAGAGAAAAAGAGATAGATAGAGAAGGGCACACCCTTTATGATTGTTCAAGTTTACTCTTCCTTAACGGTCTATACAATTCTACTGTAATTAGTCCAAAATATTTTCCTTTACTCTCTTTAGTTTCGACAATACGATTTTCCTTTGTAAAACTTATTTTTTAAATTTCAATCTACACTTAATTCAAATCAATCGAATTAGGATATATTTCTAACAATTTTTTTTCTATCTCTTATCAATTATATATGTGTGTATATATATATCATAGATGATTGCCGATTAGAAATATAAAGAACTTATCAGTTAGATCCTAAAGGTCCTTAAGAAAATCTTGGACACGCCCTATCCGATCGATATTTGCAAGAACTCGACGCAGGACTTTCATTTTTTTTATTTTTATTTTAACACTTTCTTTCTTATTTTATTTTATTTCACTTTTATTTATTTTTTTTTTATTATTATTATTATTATTTCGTATGAAGTTTATATTTGCTCGAATGAAAGAAAATAGAATCAGGAGAAGGAAATTGAGTAAAGAATAATTACAGGAGGTTTTGTGGGCGATATGTATTTGTAAAAAAAAAAAAAAAAAAAAAAGAGAAAGAAAAGAAAAAAAAGAAGGAAAGAGAGGAAGACAATAAAAAAGAAAAGAAAAAAAAAAGAGAACAGCAAAAATACGTGATTCACTCGGAGCACATCATTTTTACGATTGGTAATACGAGTCTCCTCTTTCATGGTTTTCCCGCGTATTACTTCGCAGTAGCGACCTCGAGAGCAATAGGAGCGTTGACCTTGAATTATCAGGGCGTTGACCTCGACTGCTCCGGGCGTTGACCCTGAGCAATCTAGGCGTCGACCTTTCGTGACGTGGGCGTTAACCTTGAGGAAGCGTGATCGCTTAACTGCGAATAATATGATCCATTGATGGCTCTTCTGTCATACACACATCACACCACACACCTACCCACCCACCCACCCATCACACACACACACACACACATACACACATACACAACACTCGCGCGCGCGCGAGATGAGAATTTTAAACGATTAAATTTATCCCAATTATCGCATTCATTTTTTGTTTTATAGCATACGATGAATGCACAAAATTCTGCCAAATTGAATCGAATTTTTTTAAAAAGGTCAGGTTCAACATAAAACGGTGAATTACTTTTATAAAAACTATGTCTAGTGCTTTTTGTATACATATGTGTGCATATATGTATAATATTTGTTTTTCGTATTTGCAATATTTATCCAATAATTGTAATTATGAACGTCAAATATGGATGGTAGAATTAAAAAAAAAAAAAAAAAAGAAAGAAAAATATTTGACTTTATCGATCAATGATAATACTAGCACAAAAAGAAAACAGATGGCGCGAGATTGTTATTAGAGAAATATTAATTGAAATCGTTTCTCGTCAGAATATAGAATTTTGAATGAACATTGACATTGAAACGCGTATTTTAACGTGGACATAGTACGATTTGACGAATACGATCAATTGACAAGGACGTCAACCCAAAAAAAAGTTTGGTTCGATATTTGACAATCAAATGGATGATCGGGAAACAAACGCGAATGAATATTTTCTGATATTTTCTTAACTTTGGCCGTCGATATCGAAGTCTAAGTTGAAGATAAACGAAAAGCAAATGAAATAAAAAAAATAATAATAATAATAATAATGAGATGCACATGGCATATTCAAAATGCAATGCTTCTTTGGACACTCTCCCGAAAAGGAGAAACCCAACGTCACGTGACAGAGGCAAGACTTAAAACCGGTTTTCGGGGCCGCCAAGTCCAACATTCGCAGGACTTGGATGGAACGACCTGTCCTGGTCCTGAAATCCTTGCATCTTCTCCCTCTCCCTCCCCCCCTCTCTCTCTCTCTCTCTTATTTTGTTAAATCGTTTCGCAAAAAAGGAGTAGAAAAGAAAAGAAAAGAAAAAAAAAAGAATTAAAACGGACGAACATCGAATGATCTTCAACTAGGGGGGGGGGGGGTTCCTTATCTTTTCAATTAACCATTCTACTATAATTGCATTCGATTCGTATGGAGTTTTAATGAGTCCAATTAAAATCGGACTATACCCCTAAGACAAACGGATTCTTGGAGGTCTTAGTAAAGAATGTTGGAGAAGAAGAAGAAGACGAAGACGAAGACGAAGGTGAAGAAGAGGAGGAAGGAGGAGGAGGAGGAGGAGGAGGAGGAGGTGAGGGAGGAAGGTTCCACATTGGTGTGTGAGGCAGGTTCCGCGTAAACGAGACGACTTCGTCTCCTCTTACAGGTATCCCAGACAGGATCTCTAAAGAAAGAAAGAAAGAAAGAAAGAAGTAATAGTAGTAGTAGTAGTAGTAGTAGTAGAAGGAGAAAAAAAGAACTAAAAAAGGTGGGGGAAGTAAAAAAAAAGGTGTTGTGTCTGAGGTGTAAGAGACTCCTTGTCGAAAAGTGACCGAGACAACAAGACTACATCGCTCGCCTCAGCGATTCCACAATGTATATACATATATCTATTTAATAATCGACGTTAAACGATTTATTTCCAATCGGAAAGATCGCGATTTAAATGTATGGATTGAACGAGTCCGATCGTAATCGTAATTGAAATAAACGAAAGGGATCGGGATCGGGATGGGGATGGGGATATCGGGACGATGGAAAAAGGATTTTATTTGGGAAACTATTCGTGGTGGCGCGTATTCGGGGGTAGTGGGTGGATGACGGCGGGCAAGGGTTAATCGAGGGGTACGAACGGGGAAAAAAAAAAATATGCGGCGGCGTTGTACTCCGTAACGCGTACGTCGATGAAGAAGATGAAGAAAAAGAAGAAGGAGAAGGGAACGTCCGAGGAGAAGTAGGAGCGTGGAAAAGAGGAAATCGTTCGACGCCGTTTCCAGGGAAACGCGATGATCCAACGTTTGAAGGTTCATTTGCCTAACTTCCGGCGATACGGCAGTTAGCCCCGTCACAAACGCTTCCATGGTGTGTGTGTGTGTGTGTGTGTATATATATATTGAATAATGCATAAGGACAGGGAGAGAGCGAGGGAGAGGGGAGGTCTGTGTGAGTGCGAAAGCTTTTCTACATTCAGGTGGATAGGAAGAAGACAGACAGACAGACAGAGAGAGAGAGAGGGGGGGACAGGGATGGTGGAGAAAGAGGCGTTCAAAGAGGGATGAGATTAAGGGAGAATACCTGCGCCGCCCTTCGTAACCAAAGAGAAAGAGAAAGATGGAAGCTTGGACCGTGAAGTGTCCGAAAAGAGGACGAGTCCGACGTACATAATATAATAAATGGACAGACGGGTCTCTGGCAGCGTTTATAGTAGAGAGAAAGAGAGAGAGAGAGAGAGAGAGAGAGAGAGAGAGGGGAGAGAAGAGAGATGAGAGGATTGGGCGGATACTCTGCGAAGATAGGAGACGAAGAGGCATTGGGAGGAAGGGGGAGGGACGAGAAAAGGGAAGGAAGGTGTACCAGACGGATACAGGATTGAGAGAGAAAAAGAGACCCCGGGTATTTCGAGTTGGAAGAGGGAAGAGGAACGACAGACGGTCAGCGTCTGAAACGTGACTCGTGAATTTTCTTCCTCCTCCTCCTCCTCCTCCTCCTCCATTTCTATCTCTACATCTACCTCTTACTCCTTATCTATCGAAATCGTAGATTTTGTACTTTCTTCTTCTTCTTCTTCTTCTTTTTCATTCATTCATTCATTCATTCTATTTTTTTTTTTTTTTTTTTTTTTTTTTTTTTTTT
The DNA here is from genome assembly GCA_911387935.1 of Dolichovespula saxonica. Classification (NCBI taxonomy): domain Eukaryota; kingdom Metazoa; phylum Arthropoda; class Insecta; order Hymenoptera; family Vespidae; genus Dolichovespula; species Dolichovespula saxonica. The sequence goes on from OU427014.1 coordinate 771,925, forward strand.
TTTTTTTTATATAATATTTCCACGAAATCGACAAATCTCCAAGAAGAAGATATATTCGAAAGTTCAGAATAGGATCTTACAAAGAA
>OU427014.1:777010-779510 GCA_911387935.1 Dolichovespula saxonica
TTATCGAACAACGCAAGAGCTAACCCGAGGTATTAAATTTATAGTCCGACTACATGAATAATAATTTATTATTACAATCGATAGATACTCTCGACGACGATTATGATTATTATTATTATCATTATCATTATTATTATTGTTATTAAGCGACTATGAATTATTAAAGAATTTGATGGGAACCGATGAAACTTACTATACTTGGTATAGTCATTTAATAAGAAATAAGTGCTGTTAGCCTTTCGTTTGATAGTCGAGTGTTAACCGATCCTTTGGTCCCGGTCAAAACGGCTCTTCGAATGACCAACCGAGAGGGGCCTTATGCTGCACTCTCTTTCTCTCTCCCTCTCCCTCTCCCTCTCCCTCCTTTCCTCTCTTTCTCTCTCTCTCTCTCTCTCTCTCTCTCTCTCTCTCTCTCTCTCTCTCTGACCTCTTCGCATCCTTTCTTCCTTCTTCCTCTTCGTCTCCTTTTAGCAACTCGCTCGCTTACTCGCACGCACGCGCGGTCTCTTCAGGTTGTGTCCTTCGGATCGTTGTTGCCTCACTCGGCGGTTAGCAACAGCTTGGCTGCTATGCCCGTTAATACCGGGTGTCTTAAATAAAACACGACTTACTTTTGCAGCACACATTGTACACCGTTTTCCTATCCTACCCCGCCCCTCTCCCCCACCGACGATTGAGCGAACAATTTAATCAACTATTTTAGATCACTCCGTTCCAGGTTCTAATACAATTTCGGTCATCCGATCCATTTATTTCCCTTCCTAATTTACGTGTATATATATATATATAAATTTTTTTTTCTTTTCTATAGATATGTTTCTCGTGTGAACGCTACGGAAACAATTTTTTTTTACGATCGAGAATACATTATGATTCTTTCCTCGGTAAATCGATTTAATATATTTATTTTTTTTTTTTTTTTTTTTACTAGGTTTTAGGTTAGATCGTTATCGTTGGTAATGTAGAAACCTGTCTTTTCGACGTGAAACGTAAAAAAAAAATATGGAGGAACATCGCAACGATTTTATTTATTTATTTATTTATTTAATTATTTATTTATTTGTTTGTTTTCTTTTATACTTTCTAACGATCGCGTTTGTCACATCGAAATTGAATTGTACATCCTTTACGTCCCACACAATTGTTTTCATCTCTTTCTCCATTTCATAGTTGGCCCGTATAAACGATCTCTAACGTAATAATCGACAAAAAAAAAAAGAAAGATAAAGAATGAGTGTTGCTAGCTGTAGTAGGGCATTGCTCGTAACGCAGGATAGAAGATTAAGCTTCTCCTTCCATCTTTTCGAGCGAGGAGAAACGCTCGTCAAGAGATTTTCCTTTGTGTTGAGGTGGACAAAGATACACAGTGCCGATTGTAGAATTGCATTCTACTGCAATTGTGCGATCATGTCGCAGGGGATAAGAAGAAGAAGAAGAAGAAGAAGAGAAGGGTGACGAGGAATGAGGGTATTCGATAAACGAGACTTTGAGAGAAATGAAAATATAATCGTATTATTACCATTTATATATATATAGATATATATTATACAAATGGTGTATATACAATATATACGTGTAAATACATAGATACATGTTCCGATTATTGATTGATTGGACATTTAAAAGAATTTTTTTATATCATTCGTTAGAGAGATTAATTGATATTTTAATCAAAAGTACAATTAATAAAAGGAAGAAAAAGGAGAGGAGGAGGAGATACGATATAGAGGAAGAGGAAGACGATCGGTTAGCCTGTAAATGAAATTCTTTGGGAGTATCTCTCTTGCAAAAGGGATTCAATTAGAAAGGAGGACGAGAGGAGTATCACTTAAATTAGAATAAATTCGATATTATAAGTCAAGATGCCTTGATATTACTTTTGTTTCGACTTTGTCGATCCTATCAAGTTTTCTATGTACGAGTATAGATCTATCACGGGAGAAGACAATTTTTATTACTATTATTATTATTATTATTTTATTTTATTTTATTTTTCTTTTTATAATTTTAATAATACGTGCCAAATTAGAACGTTTGATATTTTAATGCGGAGATGAGAAAGAGAGAGAGAGAGAGAGAGAGAGAGAGAGAGTACAATGATCTCGAAGAAAGGAAATACCCGAAATAGATCTCTACCGTATCTCAGGGACGAATTAGAGAGGATATTTGAAGGACGTGTGTTAAATTTGTAAAGTATTACTGATTCGCAAAAACCCATTGAAATATTAATCCAATTTTACATTTTCGCACTACCATTTCCACGGGATATGGAATTTTTTTAAAAGGGTTCACATCAATTCTTTTAAAAGGGTTCACATCAATTTTTTTAAAAGGGTTCACATACGTATTATCGCTTTTTATTTCTAATTCCAGGAAAAGAATTCTTTCTTGAACTACAACGTCTCCTGTATCCTGACGTTACCGCCATATCAGAGACAAGGCTATGGTAGACTCCTCATCGACTTTAGTAAGTACGGTCTTTTCTAACAGCAATAATATC
>OU427014.1:782010-799510 GCA_911387935.1 Dolichovespula saxonica
TCTCTCTCTCTCTCTCTCTCCCTCCCTCCGTCTTTCTCCTCTGCTTGTTCCTACTTCATCGCAGGGGTTCCTGTATTTCCCTTATCCACTGTATGTATATATATATACATATATATGTATAGTTTTTCTTTTAATTTTTTTTGTTTTTTTTATTTTTTTTTTTTTTGAACAAATAGCCACAAAAATCAGCCAGATGCAATACGATCTTTAGGGGATCGTAGGTACGATTAGGTCGAAGCGTAATATGAACTGCGTCGAACGATGATCTCCTCTTCTCGATAAACGGGTGTTCCTTCCTCCATCTTACTCCTCCTCCTCCTCCTCCTCCTCCTCCTCCTCCTCCTCTTGGAAGTCGATCCTTCTTATATAGTACTCGAGTATCGTTCGCTTCGGTGAAAGACAGTAGTCCGAAAAGGTTTAAGATTTCGATCAGGATACATACATGCATGCATACATACATATACATATATATTAAACTTAGTTTCATAAACTATATATATGTTCGAACTTGATCTCATTCTTTTTCTCTTGGTTAATCGTACGAAACTATTCTAAAATCTATTTTTATCTAGTATCGAGCTCTAAATAGTTTCCCGTTCGATCGGGCCCCCACGCATATGATAAATTTAATCGTCTTTCGTGCATCACCGTTTAACATTCGAACGTAGAAACATCAAATAATAAATATCGGCTTTACGAGGTCGAAGAACAGCGTTATACACATTATAGAGGGATTAAGATATCAAAGGTATTAAAGTGTTCGATGAAATTTTAATGAAATGGAATTTATCGTTGTCCGATAAGATAAATAACAATCGGTTAAACGTTGTGGTTATCGTCAGGTCGATTGTAAATTTTTTTTGTTTTCTTTTTTTTTTTTTTTTCTCTCCTCCCGTCGATAACGGTCTTTAATTTTGAGTGGACGAAAATTGTATTGATAATTTACCGATTCGTCTCATTTTTAGGGTAATGAGTTATATTCTAACAATTGATAACGGTATTGTGCGGATCGAGTTGAAAAGACAACGAAACAAAACAAAACAAAACAAAGCAATAGAGAAGAGAAGAAAACTCGTTTCACTTGTCAGACTAATTCGGAAAATGGGCCGGCCGTGTCAAGATCGAACATGAAAGGCCAACTGATATACCGTTGTGAATCTCGTTGAGAGGAAATAACCACCGCGGCGGTTCTCTTGGTTACACGTAAATGCAACTCGGTGCATATCGAAAATGTTTGTCGGTTATCGAGAACAAAAAAAAAAAAACAAAAGAAAGCTTCGATAACAAATTTGATGCGAATAAAAATTAATTAACAAACGAATAAACTCTCTACGTTAATAAAAAAGAGAAAAAGAAAATGAAAAAAAATATATACATATAAATGTGTGTGTACTTTTATAAAGATATCTCGCGCGTATAAATTAAATATATAATTTCATATGCGTGCTGGGATAATCGATTGATTAAAAAAAAAAAAAAAAAAAAAACCCCGAACATAAGATCGTTAGGTATTAAAATTAAAAATATAATATATATTACTGGTAGCGGTTGGAAATGAAAACAAAACAAAACAAAAAAGTTAAAACAAAAAAGAAACGAAAAACAAGAATACAACAAAATTTCGCCAACGATAGGGTTATTAAACGTTTCCAATCAAATTAGGACCTTGCTGATAGTAATTGCAAACTAAAGGCAATTAAACGAGCATATTTCGATAACGTAACCGCACACATCCATCTTTCTATTTCGCCTCTTCCATCTATACTCGGATACTCGAAGCAAGCGATGCGGAACGAACGTTCAACCGAAGAAGAAAGAGAGTATATACCTCATCATGCTTTTCTTGCTTCAGCAGCCACGTTGCTGGCAAACGAATCTTCCTTCCTATCTTCTTCTTTTTCTTCCTCGTAATACTTTTTATGAAATAAATTATTCTTCTATAAACCTCGTCCACGGCATCTATGATCGTGGCTGAAATTACCGATCACGCGAGGTATGAGAAATCGATTTAAAAAAAAAAAAAAAAACAAAAGAAAAAATAACACGAAAAAAAGAAAGTAAAAAAAAAAAAATGAGAAAACTGTGGTTAGTTTGCCCCCACCCTCCCGCCCATCCCCATCCCCCACCCCACCCTCAGATGATAATGTTGTCGCCATCTTGGACGAAGCCACGACCCGGTATTCTTGGTATTTCTCGTCTAGATTCTAAAACGGACTCTGAACGAACGGATGCGGACGGATGCGGACGCAATCCTGAGGCCTCCTCTGCTATTTCATCCTTCGCCGGTCACTGACACTACGCGTGCCGATCGCTATAACCCATCCAAAGACTACTTCCAATTCCAATACGGAATAATCCAAACAAGATCGATCCTCTTTATCGATATCATTTCATCAATCATAGATTGTATTTTTTCTTCACGTTGTATTTTTTACTTTTAATCACCTTCTTTTTTTTTTTTTTTTTTTTTTTTAAACTAAAGATAATTTTTTTTCGTTTATTTATCTTTCAGTTTGTTCAACAACAGTAATTAGTATTATTGTACGTATACGTGTACGTGTACGTTCGATAATGGAAACTTTGAAAAAGAGATATGGTGTATATGCGTGTTTATATATAGATAGTGAATTTAGCTCGGTGCACTTAACCGATGGTAACATTACATTATCTTAATATTCGAAAGGGAAAAACAAAAAGAGAGAGAGAGAGAGAGAGAGAGAGAGAGAGAGAGATGGAGGAGTCGAGATGCATTTCGTCGGAAAGTGCAGTCGAGTGCAGACGAATCGGTAGATACGTGTTCGCATCGATGCACTTAACCCCTTAACTTGTACAGTATAAATGCACAATCGGGAATGTTCGGAGTCTCTTGGAATTTTTTTTTTTTTTTTTTTATAGGTCATAGCTTGTTCTTTATTTTTCATTTTTTCTTTTCTTTTTTTTTTTTTTTATTTTTCACGCGCAAGAACTTTTCGAGACCGCCGACAACGTTTGATTGATAAAACATTTTTTTTCTTTTTTTTTTTTTTTCTATTTCCATTAAAAAAAAATTCCTCGTTTATTCCACAGTGATGCGATGCGGTATATTATTAAAAATATATATCAGATATACAAAAAAAAAATATATATATATATATGCACAGCGTTATGTATAAAATTCTTATAAATTTATTTGCAAAATCTATATTCAAAAAAAAAGAAAAAAGAAAGGTGGCGGGAGGGGGGAAGATAGATGAGAGAATAAATCCTTGAACATTTCGAGAGCCATTCGTAGGACTGCGTTTCCACATTTTCAAAAAATGATTTGACTTGGATGACGGTCAAGTGCAATAGGGAGAGAGAGAGAGAGAGAGAGAGGAGGGTAGAGGGTGGGTCTATAAAATGTCACGTGCGAAAGAGTCATATCATCGTAGTCCAGCTAGTAAGTATTCGTCGACACTCCTATAATGTTGAAAACGAACTCAACTGCCTTTCTATTTCCTGCGATCGTCAAGCATTATTTATGAAGGTGTATTATCCCGTCGTATTTCGCGATGCATCCCACGCTATGTGTGCTTGGTGTGCTTTTCCCCATTCAGAGAACTTACTATACCAGAATAACCGTGTGCGTGTGTGCGTGCGCGCGTGTGTGTGTGTGTCTCTATGGAATCCTGATTTTACGGAACGGCTTCTATTGTTGGCTTCATTGGCTCGAGACAAGCCTTTTCTCTCTATATACAACGCCGTTCTTCAAAATGAAAGAGCACAAGTTTTGCGTTAGGCCGCCTATAGGCGCCTACGTTCAAAACGCTCCTAACTTCCTCATTTACACTTTTTCTTCTTCTTCTTCTTCTTCTTCTTTTTCTTCTTCTTCTTCTTCTTCTTCTTCTTCTTCTTCTTCTTCTTCTTCTTCTTCTTCTTCTTCATATATTTTTTATTTATTTTTTGTTTCGATAAATCGTAGCCACAATCTATAATTTTTATTCGACGTACATACGTCGCAACTCCTACATCTACGTATGAATTTACAAATAGCTATGTCGTCAATAACTAGATTTATATATATATATATGTGTGTGTGTGTGTGTGTGTGTGTGTATATGTATGCACTATAGCTATATATATATTACTTTGATGACAAATGTTAACAAGAATCGTAAATTGAATGGCAAAGGAATTAATTGTAGCACGGATATAATAAAAAAAAAAAGAAAAGGGAAAGAAAAAAAAGAGGAAAACAATATGTGAAAGGTAATTTTTTTTTCGATTAGGTTATTTATTAACGAGGGTCGAGAAGAAGATAGGTTCACCGGAGAAGCCTTTATCGGATTTGGGTCTAATATCTTATCGAAGTTATTGGAAGGACGTTCTGTTACAATACCTTTGCAATTTTGGTGGCAAGGAACTTTCAGTTAAAGGTAAGGGATTTATTAATTATTCGTTTTTGTTCTCTCTCTCTCTCTCTCTCTCTCTCTCTCTCTCTCTCTCTCTCTCTCTCGCTTGCTTTCAATTTTACGAATTAAAAATTATTGTGAAAACAATTGTAATCTCTTTGACTTGTCACAGATATTAGCAAAGAAATGGCGATTGACTCTTATGATATCGTCAGTACTTTGCAAGCTCTTGGAATGATGAAGTATTGGAAGGGCAAACATATTATATTGAAGAAACAGGTAGGTTTCTATCTTTTCATTTTATTTTATTTTATTGATTTCTTGTTTTTTTTTTTTTCTTTTTTTTTTTTTTTTTAAACTTTATACTTGATCGCGAACAAACACGCTCGGGAATATGATCGACGGAAAGTTCGATGAGACTAATCATCATATACGATGAGAAATGTAAAACGAAAGATCCAATAATAACGATAATTATAGGCTGTAGTATCTGAAGACTGCTAATTAACCATACCGACGAATTAAAGTAAACATTAAAAAAAAAAAGAAAAAACAACGACGAAAGGATGACTAGGCTCGCGCGTACTTTGAAATTTTTTAACTGGTCACGATTAAAAAAAAAAAAAAAAAAAAAAAAAAACAAAAGAAAAAAAGAAGACAAGTTTCCAATAAATTACTCGATGAAACAACTACTGGGGGAGGAGGGTTTAATCGTCGTTAAAATTTTCGAACTTGGATTTTTATCGTAAAACATTGTCATCGATGATCGACTGATAAATAATCGTAATTTCTAATTAGGAATTAAGGGTGGGGGGTGGGATTGCGAGGTCGGGAGGAGGGATTAAATAAAAGGAAATAAAGAAAGATGACATACAGACGAACGGATGGATGAATGGATGGATGGATGGATGGATGGATGTGGTAGAAAATGAAAAAAATCATTTCAGGACGTGATAGACGATTATAAGGAGAGGGTGAAGAGACGAGGGCTCGTCTACAAGGAGATCGATCCGGAGTGCCTAAAATGGAATCCCTTCCAGCCACCCAAGACTCCCTCGGCTTCGAACTAAGAGAGGGCAAAAGGGAGGAAGACCGAAAGGAGACGAAGAAAGGAAAGGGAAAGGGAAAGGAGAAAGGTTCGACTCTTCCTCTTCTTGTGAGTTAGTAGTATGTGAGAAACCCCGTCGTATGTATGAGACTTGAAAGAAAAAAGGGAAGAAGAGAAAAAAAGATAGAGAGAGAGAGAGAGAGAGAGGGAGACGGTAAGAAAGAAAAAGAAAGAATGATGTCAACGTTTGCACGTCTGTCTGTCTGTCTGAATGTTTTGTGCATGTGTATGTGTGTGTGTGTGTGTGTGTTTGTGTGTGTGAATCATACCAACATTCATATATGTATAACATCTAAGAAAGAGAAAGAATGACACTCTCTAACATTGATATATGTATAATGTGTTAGAACGAGAAAAAGTGGTATTAACATTTATATGTGTATAACGTGTAAGAGAGAGAGAGAGAGAAGGAATGATAGTATCATTCATAAGTGTATAACATGTCGGAGAGAGAAAAGGAATGATATTAACGTTCATATAAGTATATATGTATATATGAGAGAGAGAGAAAGATGCAGTTGTAGGTTTATATGTGTGTGTGTGAGAGAGAGAGAGAGAGAGAGAGAGAGAAGTATGGCAAGATCCAATCCTTTGGCACTCCTTTTGGAGTGTTCAACAAGGAGGCGTTGGGTTGGTCGATTTCTCTTGTAAATTTTTTTTCCATCCTTTTTCCCCTCTTATTCTCTTCTTTTTCTTCTTCGTCATCGTCATTGCGGAGAGAAGCCGTAAAGCAGATTTCACGCCTGTAACGATTGGTAAGGGCCATAGAATCCTTCCTGGAACTCGTTCGTTCCACGTCGAAGTCTCCGTGAAGAGACCAATGGGGAACGTTCAAAAGTGGACTGAGAAAAAGATTAGATGAGAAATTGTTATATCTATGGTATAGTTGTTTTGTGTATATATATATATATATATATATATATATATATATATATATATATATATATATATATATATAGTTGCTTCTTCTTCTTCTTCTTCCTCCTCTTTTTCTAATTCTTCTATTACATATTTATATATATATATATATTTTTTCTTTTATTATATATATATTTTTTTATTATATATCTATATATATAAAATGTATGATAAAGGGAAGGATAGACTATGTTAATTTATTTTCTTCCTCCCTTTCTCTCTCTCTCTCTTTCTCTTCCTCTTCATAGATGTTACCACTATAGTTTAGACCCCTCGTATCTTGACCTTGTAGGTCGGGGATAGAAAAGGGATGGAAGGTCAGCTTATACATGGTGAGTCTGTCTCGACCATATTATGTATGTATGTATGTATGTATGTATGTATGTATGTATGTATTCCCAGTTAAAAAAAAAAAAAAACTGAAGAATCTCCATGACATTATTTATTATTATCACCACATAGAAATTGAAGAAAGAAAATTGCTTTTTAATACAACCATTATATCATATACGTTCTCTTCATTTACAATATATTATTTATATAAAATCTCTCGTAGAAATCGCGTTAAAAAAAAAAAGTAAATTTTATGCATTATGCACATATATATTTACGTAGATTAAAGAGAGATAACGATATGCAGCGTGTTCCTATCGTTCGTATTTCTTTTTTTTTTTCTTCGCATATTCTCATTCCGAGGGTGGGGGGTGGGTAAAAGGAAGCAACCTTTTTATAGAATATTTTTTCCAAAAATCCACCCCTCTTTCGAGACACGTATTTATATCGAAAGTTTTTAAATGAACACCGTGTATATAAACACGCACACACGAGTGTGTACAATACGCGCGTATGTGTATTATGTATATTATCGATCAGTTCGGCAAAGTGCCTCCTGTCCGTTGGTTAGAGAGAAAATAAAAAGAAAAGAAAAGAAAGAAAAAATATAGAACGACGATACACGAAGGAAGGAAGGAAGCAGCCTATCGTTAAAGAAACACAAAAATAGCTTGGAAAGTATATTGCAAGGTCAAAGGCGATCGATCTATCGAACTATTTATTATTTTGCTATTTTACTTTTCTTCGTCTCGAATGGACGAATAACAATCGTTATTCCGAATACATAATATAATAAAACGTTAATAAATTAATGAAATGTGATATATAATAAATAAATAGCATGTGAAATTTGTACTATATGTATATATATATATATATATATATATATATATTACAAATCTTTATGTAATAAATTGATTAATTTGTATTATTAAACGTTACCTTTAAAGGATATACGTATTTTTTTTTTTTTTTTTCTTTATTCATACAACTATTCTACCATTTCTTAGATTTATAAATAACTCGAATATTTTCTAATAATTATTACAAAATGTTCATATAATGTATAATCATGAGTATTATATATACAGGGTGTTCAGACAAATTCAATGGTAAAGGACAATGATACGTTCGTTCGATAATTTGTTGAAAAAAATCATTCACTCTTTACATTCTTCGACAAAATATTTCTCTTTAAAATTAGCGTTCGACTAACGCGTTTGTAATAACGCTTATTATTTTAAAATTGATACTTAAACAATATTTCTATTTTACAGAAATCACTACGAATAAGCGAAGAATATACCACACCACAATTCAATAGCCGAAAGTCTGCAGTTTTAATAGACAAGCTAGAACATTAGGAACGTCTTAAGAAATGTATTACATCAACGTTAAAAGTTTTAATTACAACTATGTAGAATGTTATTACATTTACACGGATATGTAAATTAAACGATAAGACTGTACAAATGTAATTTTACTGTAAAATCGACAATTCAATTCAATAAAAAATTTGAGTTTTTACAAATCAACTTGACATGATTTTTTTCTTTCGATGATACCTACAATATTGTCCACATCCCTATATCTCATGTTCTCAGAATTAAAAATTCCAAAATTTTCCCTGCAAACGGAATATCGTATCAGGATCACATGACGTACGAAGAGGTGGCACGATTTCGCGTGCCACCTCCTGGTGTTTCATGTTCTCCTGTTCAAAAATTCAATTTACGGGAACCGCGAAAAATTTTCTCAAAAATCTGAATTTGTATCAGGATCACATGACATACCAGGAGGTGGCACGATTTTGCGTGCCACCTCCTAGTATCTTATGTTCTCCTGTTCAAAAATTCAATTTACGGGAACCGTGAAAAATTTTCTCAAAAATCTGAATTTGTATCAGGATCACATGACATATCAGGAGGTGGCACGATTTTGCGTGCCACCTCCTAGTATCTTATGTTCTCCTGTTCAAAAATTCAATTTACGGGAACCGTGAAAAATTTTCTCAAAAATCTGAATTTGTATCAGGATCACATGACATATCAGGAGGTGGCACGATTTTGCGTGCCACCTCCTAGTATCTTATGTTCTCCTGTTCAAAAATTCAAATTACGGGCAACCCGGAAAATTTTCTCGAAAATCTGAATTTGTATCAGGATCACATGACATATCAGGAGGTGGCACGATTTTGCGTGCCACCTCCTAGTATCTTATGTTCTCCTGTTCAAAAATTCAATTTACGGGAAACGTGTGCCATATCTTGGTTTTTTCATGTTCTTCTTTTATATAATTCTATTTTATAAATTCAGCCTTACCAACAATTATTTTCAGGGAATCGTGTTTGGTATTAGGGTATTAGGATATACGAAGAGGTAAAATAATTCATATCTGCATTTTAGAGTACAACGAAAAATTCTTTATTTTTTTTTTTCATTGTTACAATATTTACAATATGTTAAAAACGTTATAATATAACATGTAATTTTACGTAGACCGTTGCTATATATAATAATTTTATAAGTTTATAAATAATAAGCGTTAATAAATAACTGTAAGTCGATAAATTATCTATCGGATAAACAAGCATGTGCATTAGAAAATATCGAGCGTTAAAGAATACCTAATCTAATGTTCTTTAAATTGAAATAACGATACTTCATATTAAAATATCAAACGTTAAATAGATGTTTTCTCCTATTAACAATTTTATATACCGTTAGATATTGTTTATATAACGAGATATGGTATGTACAATAACGGTAATTGTCATAAAAAATTGTAATACCTACTCAATAATTTATGAAAAATATTATATTCCGAATCGGTATAATTACAACTTAACAAATATAAAGTACGAACGCTTTTCTTATAAAATATTATATAATACTCGATTATAAGATCGATCTGCTTTCTCTATAAACATTACTTTATCGAAAGCGAAAATAATTTTCTGGTTGAAATGCTGACGTTGGCGCAACCTGGTCACATAGCTCATCATCCGGTTTCATATATCGTGTAATTGAGTAACATGTTGTGTGGCGTGTCTTCGAGTCGTTGAAAACGTTCCTCTATGGTTTCGATCGCTTTTGATGTTCATGTCGTTGAAAATTCACTCTGATGTTCTGGACGTCGTTGAAAATAGGTCGTGCTTAAAATAATTAAATACATACATATATATATATATATATGTGTGTGTGTGTGTGTGTGTTAATAATTATTGCAAAAGAATTGCAACATAAAATTAACGTTTCTCGATTATGGTATAGTGATATATTCGAAAATAAAATTATAATAGGAAATGTAAATAAATAATGTAAAATAAAAAATGTAAATGAAATATTTAAATATATAATAATAATATATTGAGTTATATATATATATATATATATATATATATATATATATATTTAATTGAGAATTAAATTACAGTGTAATGATCCAGAAGAAATCTTAAAATAATTACAAATTCAAATACTTGTGATAAATGAATGAGTATTATAAAGCATTAAATTTGCAAAGATGTTCTGGTGTCTGGCCAACCAACTTGGAGATTCAAAGGTAATCGTACGAGATAAATTTCAAGAGGATGGAGATGACGTAAGAGAGAAAGAGAGAGAGAGAGGAGACAGACTGTAGAAACTTTTGCTCCACTTTCCCTTATTACTCATTTCAGGAGATGGTCATGTTGGAAGGAAGAGAAGAAGTGCCTTCGTTAAAATTAAAAATACGATTTTTCCACTTTCCATCGTCGTTTATTATTAACACATATTTTTTTTTTTTTTTAAATTACACAACCAGCATTACATATAAATTTTATTAAACAAAATAAAACAGAACAAAAAAGGAAGAAGAAAGGTAAAGTTCGAAGTCGATGAATGAAGGGGCAAAAATTTGAAAAATAATCGAGTAAAAAAATCAATTAGAAACTATAAGGAGTCTCAAAATTATTTTATACTTCGTATACATATACATATTTTTCTACGACGTTATACAATGTGAACTCTGTTAAAGTATACACATACACCCAGGTATATATAATATATATAATATATATATATATAAAAAAAAAAACGAGAGAGCAAAGAAATTATATGTATAATAATTTTTATGAGCGAAATAATCAATTGAAATAATTTATACATCATCCCTAATGGTACTCAAAGCTCGGACATAGATTTAACGTCAAGGCGAGTTTCCATATATCGATACGATGCAAAGAGCCGAATAATTGCATTGTAAGAGCTTCTCCCTTTTTTCTCCCGTTACTATCCCTCTCTCTCTCTCTCTCTCTCTCTCTCTCTCTTCTCTTTCACGTTTATTCCGACGCCACGCGACCCTCCCTAACGTAGTTATTCCCATTAATTCAACGTGGCACATTGCATCTACTACTACTACTACTACTATCAATATCATTATCACTATTAACAAATCCTTCCCCGTTGCATCGCAATCTCGACTGCAGTGCACTCGGACATAACGTAAAATAGATCGGAATAAAAAAAATTAACCTCGTACATTCACCATTCCCCATATCATAAATTCATCCACAATTCTACGAGGGTTTTGATAATTGTATCAAGAAATAAATGATTAAACCCATTTGTGGGGGGATGAGGGGAGGTAGGGGAAGAAATCCATGTCTACGCAAAAAACTGATTTCAAATATGCGTGTCGTACGCTCCCCCCCCCCCACCCCCATCTCCACCACCCACCCCCCTCCGTCGTGTGTAATCATCGATTATATCAGGTCCAGTCAATCCAACGATGTAATCCGAAATGTAAAAATAATCGATTAACAAGGCACGTTCATATGAATTGCGCTCCAACAGGTGCCGGGTATCGAATTCACCGGAGCACCTGATGAAGTACAATTAACATGCAGCCTAACAACTCGGTAGAGAATTTCCTTCCCTTCATCGTCCTCGTCATCGTCATCGTCATCGTCATCGTCATCGTCATCGTCATAGTCGTCATAATCGTCGTCGCAGTTGTGGTTGTAGTTGTGGTTGTAGTTGTAGTTGTAGTTGCAGTTGTAGTTGAGCGATTCCTTCGAAAGAAATATATATTCTTTTCGTGGCAAAGGTTGTGATGATTTTAATCGTCCTCCGCAACGCGCGCTACTTCAGGTACCTGACTGATTAGAGAACTGGCACAGCCTGAAGTACCAGAGTAGCGCGTCTTGCAAACGACTTATTCGTTAAACGAGAGAATGGATAATCTCTACTCTATGGATGTTGGTTAACTTTCAACGTAGTAGAGAGGAACTCTCGAAAAGTTTCTAATATTCTCCTTCTTGCGATCGTCCTCGTCGTCGTCCTCGTCGTCTTCCATGGCCTTGGATTCTTTCAAAGCAGATATCTCCGTAAACTCCGATCCAAAATAAATCGTCATCTCACCCCCACCGTCGGATTCCTGAAATTCACAGAAAACCAACGAAACCAAAACGTAATCGAACTTAATTCTTATTCGAATTACACGTTTTAAGGATTTAATTTATTATCAATTTGATATATTCTATATATATATATATATATATATATATATATATATGTTCGGAAATAAAGGATTCGTTTTATTTTATATATAATTAATCGTCGATGATTAATTCGAGTTATATTCACATATCGAGCGATAAATTTAAGTATATATATACATATATGTGTGTGTGTGTACTTAATCGGTATGGAGTCCAAATTATTTATTTAAAAAGAAGATAATAAAACGAAGTGCTAAAATAATAAAGAAAAATTTTGCGAGTGGACATGGATAATACGAGCGCCTCCATCTTGAATGGGACTCAACAATGTAATTTCTGTATTCTACGTTGAACAGGAAGTTGAGGATACGTAAAGTGACTACAGTATATCTCTGTATGTATGTATGTATGTATGTATGTATGTATATAAAAGATAGAAAGAGAGAGAGAGAGAGAGAATGTTAAGAAACTTCCGCTGGAAGTCCGACAGGTGAGTCAAGATTACTAGGAAAAGTGTTGCCAACACCTACACGCAAAAACTATATAGAGATATATATATATATACATCTACACATCATCATCATCATCATCATCATCATCATCATCATATACATACCACCTCCTACAAACGAAGAGAATCATATGAAACTTTTAAAGGAGTCTGTCTCCTCGATGAGTCATCGTATATAATAAAATATATATATTATACACATAGGGTGGTTCAAAAGTTTCTAAAACGATATTAAAAATGAATTACTCCCTTTAAAAACTATTCGGTCTAATCGTCGTTCTTTCATATCGTGAAACTACGAGTTAAATTAAAATACAAGATTAATCGATTTCACGAAATTATCCAGGAACTTTTCAACGGATTATAAAGAAAAAAAAGTTAAAGATTCGAATAGCAAATAAAAAAAGAGAAAAATAGACGAGGAGATAAAAATATCTTCTTCGTTATTGTTTATACCTTATAGGATATATAATCTACTATAGAAAAAGGCTTCGATTATCGATAGCTATTTTAAGATGAGAGAATAATAATAATATTTATTATCATCGTGTCCAAATTTCGAACAATAATTCCTATAATAATAATAACAATAATAATAAGCAAAATGATAAAAGTTTGAAGTGAACATTGATAATGGAGGGGAGGGTGTGTGACCATTGAGAACTCTCACCACTCTTTCAATATTTTATAATGAGATGGATAAGAATAGAAATAAAAATAAAAAAAAAAATAAAGAAAAGAAAAAAAGAAAAACACGGCGTCGAGTAGCAATCCACATATCGAACAATAATTCATACGATGCTAATAAAACGTGTACGGTGAAATAAACGACAACGTGAATGTTGAATGAGTCGTAAAAGAAAAATGACCGTTGAAAAAAAATTGTCGGTTTGTTTTTTCTTTTTTTGTCGTTGTTGTTGCAGGTCGTACACAATGTACGTCGATTGAAAAAAAAAAAAAGTGATAAGAAATAAGTAACATGACCGAGAGAGAGAGAGAGAGAGAGAGAGAGAGAGAGAGAGAGAGAAGGGTCATTGACTCTGTCGAAGTATATAGAGACTTTTCAAAGTCTATTATTATATTACTATAGTAAGAAGAAGAAGAAGAAGAAGAAGAAGAAGAAAAAGAAAAAAAAGTTTAGTAAAGTACTTCGACGAGGGGTTGTCTGTATGCGTCTGTGTGTATCAAACGATTTTACCAATAAAACTTAAGGATAGAAAATTCTCTGCCTTGGCTTTCTCTTATTTTTAGGTCGTCGCAGTGCGGATTCGGCAGGATGTTAGCTGACGTTTCTGTAAAACGGAAACAAGGTGAGTGTGGGAAGAGAGTCCAACGAATACGAAAACCTGCGTATAGAATGCCAACAGATATAGGAATAAGTGCTTTCATTTCTCTCTCTCTCCCTCTATCTATCTATCTATCTATCTCTATCTCTATCTCTCTCTTTCCTTTGGGAACACTGTGATTGGTATGTACGAACTACTGGGGCACAGCTGCTGCCTCTCTCGTTCTATACACTCTATCGAAAGCATTAAAGAGAGACCTCTCCTACTACTATACTTTGAATACTCTCTCTCTCTCTCTCTCTTCTCAAACTCCTCGTATTACTTTTCATCCGTAGTTCTGTGTTCGCTGCTTATTCTTAAATTAATTCCAATCACGAACCCTATCAAGAATGACGTTTATATCCGGCTTGGATCGAGCCGAAAAGGGGTTCGCGACACAGCTCGGATAAATTGCACGACGGCGAATCTTGGGACGATTTTTATTGATTCGATATATGATCCCTTGTTCTTTCTTATCGTGAAAGAGAAGAAAAGTGAAAAGAAAGAATGAAAGAAAAAATAACGAGCTAAAGTGGACGACGAATATACACACACTTAACGAATAATCCGATAATTTTGATATCACGAGTACGTACGTACGTTTATAAAATTAATCGATATTAATTTTTTTACCGAGAACGAATCCTTTTATAAACCGACACGTCCTACCCCCTCTCCTCTCACCCACCAACCCTCCCCACCCCCCACCCCGACTCTATAACCGTTAGAGATTTCACTGTCTTCGATCGAACGAATATAACGCGCACCAGCTACCGATCACTTGGGCCGCACCTTCGAATGGTACTGTGTAAGTAACAAAGAGAGGTAAAACTCTTTTTGCGTTAGGCTCGTAATCCTGGAATAAACGCACGACGACGACGACGAGAATATATCGCATACCTGACCCCTTCGTGCACGCGCGCGCGCGCGCGCACACACCCGTTTCAAGAATTCACGCATACATCCATTTCGATCTCCAAACCGCAGAGAGACGCATTTTTGCAAGAACGCGAAACGGAAAGAAACGAACGAACGAAAAAGAAGGAAAGAGAGAAGAAAAAAAAGAGAGGATCTTTCAAGAGAGAGAGAGAGAGAGAGAATTCTATTAATAGTTTGGACATCGCTAACACCATCGTGTTTCATCGCCTACTAAACGTTTTACCGATACCACTCAAATTTTCCCATTCGAGAAGACAATTCGATCGAGATCGTTGAATTTATTTATTTATTTATTTGTTTTTTTTTTTTCACGTTAACATCGAAAACTTCGAACGATCGATTCTATTTATATATATTGTCCAAAGAAACGAACGAATCTTAGGGATCTATTGTATATATATATATTATATCCTCCTATAAGTTTTGCTCTCCAAAATTTCCGTTCGCAAAATTAGGCTAGAAAGAAAATAGAAAAAAAAAAAGAAAAAGAAAAAGAAAAAGAAGAAAAAAGAAACAGTACGAAATTATACCGATCCTATCGTCAAAGATTATATTACAAGTTTAAACGATTAGAATTAATCATTTGTAAGTCTAAAGATAAAAGAAATGAATCATCTTGGAGGAAGATGTGGATACACGTTTATGACGATTCATAGATCGTGAGATAAAGTTAGAGATTACCGACTATATATAAAAAGAGAGAGAGAGAGAGAGAGAGAGAGAGAGAGAGAGAGAGAGAGCACTCGAGCATCAACGACCACTACTACCATGTCATTGCAGTAGTTATACATAGTGGCTAAGTATGATTCGTTGAAAACTAATCGGTCGTTGTCACCGTACCAGAAATAGCAATTTCAAAGGACACTTTCCAAAGATCGAGAAGAACCACCCCAACCTACGATCATCAATCCCCCCCACGCAAAATATTATTCGAAATATTCTGACGTACGTGCTCGCGTTAAAAGAAATATAAAAATGAAATATAATAATAATTCTTACAACGATATGATAACAACGATACTAATCATCATCATCATCGTCATCCGAAAGTTTTACACGAAATAAGAATGTATCATCGAACGATATACAAAAGTAGATATATACGGACTTACCAAAACGTCACTTTCGAATATAATCGAAGTACACCAGCAGCCATATAACACGATCGTCACCATCGTCATCATCGTCATCATCAGCGTCATTGTCGTCATCGTAGTCGTCCAATAAGAAACAAGTGGTGGCGTCGATCAAGTAAAGGTTAGGTTAGATCTCGTATCACTTCTCTCACTTCTTCGATAGCAAACATTCGTACGAAATGTTTCGTTACTGACTACTGAGAATAATAATTAAAAAAAAAATATATATATATATATACATCTGATAATAGCCAGTAATCGTGAATAAATGAATAACAACAATAAAAATTCACCACAACCACGAACTCTCTCTCTCTCTCTCTCTCCTTCTCTCTAACTTCATTCCAAAAAAAAAAAAAAAAAAAGAAAAGAAAAAGAAAATAAAAATGAATCCCCCCTGAAGAAACCAATCGATGATTCACCATAAAGAAATATACAGGGACTCGCGACGCAAATTCGAAGGTTCGAATCCAACCTTGAAACTCTTTTTGTCTTTTTATTCTTTTCGTTAAAACACGCGTTGCTGACCTTCTTTTTAATTTTATATTTTTATCTTTAACTCTCTCTCTCTCTCTCTCTCTCTTTCTCTCACTCTCTCTCTCTTTCGCGTGTATAACCCGGCAACGAAGCGGGTGAGTCGAACTGAATCGTCCTTGAACGATCCTCGAGAAGGTTCAACCGATGATGGTGGTAGTGGTAGCAGAAGTAGTAGAGCACAGTAGTAGTAGTAGAGTAGTAGTTTGCAGAAGCAGCAGAAGCAGAAGCAGCAGCAGCAGCAGCACGGAAAGCCGTAAACGAAATGAAACTCGAGGATAGACGCTGGAGTCTTCTCGGAGCGAAGGAACGTTTGCTTGTGTGCGCCGTCGAAGCTGATGCTGATGGTGATGGTGGTGGAGGTGGTGTTGGAGGCGGTGGCGATGGTGGTGGTGGTGGTGGTGGTGGTGGTGGTAGTGGTGGTAGTGGTGGTGGTAGTGGTGGTGGTGTTGATGGTGGTGGTAGTGATAGCGAAGAAGGGAGGGATGGAGGGGACCAGCCGGCGCCACTGAACCAAGGACGGGTACCCATGGACGATTGTTCTCCGATCTCACGAATTTCAAGGACGTCTGCGCCAAACTAGCTTTCGAGGAAAGGAGAGCTACGAATTCCCTTTCTCCGTCTCCTCTCCTCTTCTTCTATCTTTCTTCTTTTTACTCGTCTTCTTCCCCCACTTTTTTTTTCTTTTTCTTTTTCTTCTTTTTCTTTTTCTTTCCACCTCCAAATATACCGAGAGAGAGAGAGAGAGAGAGAGATATGTGGATGTGTGTATATATATATATATATATATGTATTTTACCGATTCCATCGTGTATATATCACCATAACCATCATTTATTTCCCA
>OU427014.1:809510-819510 GCA_911387935.1 Dolichovespula saxonica
GTGCCCCCCTTAACGAGAAGGCACCTTCCTTGCGGAGCACCGACGACGAACTGACCGAGCGTTCGTCGTCGATAGGAGGTGGATGCAAAAACGACGATAGCCAACGAGCGCCGATGCGCTACTAACCGTCCTGCGCCACACGCTGCCGGCACGAAGCCGCACGAGTTCGGGTAGAAATCTCGGGGCGAGGCCGAAGACCTACGAACTTAACCGAACGATTCCTCGCGAACATCGCCGAATATTAACGTAGACGTACGAACACGAACGAATCGACTTTCCTTTACTAATTCGTCCTCCTCCTCCTCCTCCTCCTCCACGTCGTCGTCGTCTCCGTCGTCTCCGTCTCCATCTCCGTCTCCGTCTCCGTCGTCTCTCTCTCTCTCTCTCGCTCTCGCTCTCGCTCTTTTTTCTCTCGTTCTCTTTCTCTCTCTCTCTCTCTCTCTTTCTTTCGACTCTCCTCTGCCTTTGTACTTTCCGCCCTGTCTCATCGGGAATTCCTGGCCGAAATCGCTGCACCGCTCGGTCGATCCCTTTATCCTCGCGTACAAGAGCGACTACCTACCACTACCACTACTACTACCACTACTACTACTACTCTATTACACTACTACTACTACTACTACTACTATGAGAGAGAGAGATAGGAACGCGCCGCCCTTGAGGCCACCGACCGCCGCGAGGAGACCGTTCTCGAAATTCTCCATTTTCCAAAGAAGTTCGTCCGTCGTCTGCCTCCTCTGGTCTCGACCGCGATCTCACCACCCCTCCGCCTCCACGTTTTCCCGCTTCTTCTTCTTCTTTTTCTTTTTTTTTTTCTCTTATCCTTCGAATCATTTTCTTTTCTTAAATCCCATTTTAAACCCGACAACGATAATTCCCGGTTTTGATGATAGTACCGAAAGCGTCCTTTGCACCTTCCCACGAACGATTTTCTAAGTAAAATAGACGGAACGATTCGACATCGTTAAAATAATTCATTTCTCTGTCTTATCGATCATATCCGATATTACAGTGTATATATATATATAATGTATGAATGTATATATACACACACACGCACGCACACACCGTCAGTCTCTTTAAACTATGTACGTATATAAAAGTATTGGAAACGTACGAAGTAACAAATTTCATTGCGAAATATTGCGATAAAATATCTATACGTTTCTTGGTATATTCGATGAAACTAAAAAAAAAAAGAGAGAGAGAGAGAGAGAGAGAGAGAGAGAGAGAAAGAAAAGAAAAAGTAATAGAAAAAATCGGGAAGGAGAGGGGGTAAAGAAAGAAAGAAAGAAAGAAAGAAAGAAAAGAAAAAAGAAGAAGGGAACCCTTTCGATTGCTCCCCGAGACGATTGACTTTTTTGTCGTTTGTCGTCGTCAAAGAGGAGAGAAAACTCCCGAGGCTTAATTTGTCATTCGCGCAAGTTGAGAAAAAGGGATACGAAGAAGAGAGGATTCGACGTGCCGTTCTCGCTTCGACTGGTTTTGCGAGCAGAGCGAACGCAAGAACGACACGACCACGACGCGACTACTACACCACTACTACCACTACTACCACTACTACTACTACACAACGACGACTACTACTAATACTACTACTACTACTGCACGGTAGGAGAACATATGTGAATCCCCTCGGCGAAATTTCCGTCGCGCTTCGCTTATGTCTGAATCAACATTACCACGGAGAATTCGCTTGCTACGCCCGTTTTTTTTATTCCCTTCTCTCTCTCTCTCTCTCTCTCTCTCTCTCTCTCTCTCTCTCTCTCTCTCTCTGTCTCTCTCTCTCTCTCTCTCTCGCGTGTGCGTGTAAATTAGCAAGAAGCGTGCATAATATTCAACGCTAGAGAGTATTTTTTCGACAAAAAAAAAAAGAAAAAAGAAAAAGAAAAAGAATATACCAGGTGAGAGAGAAAGAGAGAAGGGGGAGGGAGGGGAGGGGAGGGGCAGGGGAATGGAGAAAGCATTCCGAATGAGACCAAAAAAAAAAAAAAAAAAAAAGAAATAAAGAAAAAAGACACCGAAGGGAATCCAACAATATTATCGATCATTACGTCGAAATATATTCGAAGATAAGAGAGTCGGAACGTATGAAGGGAGGGGAGAAAAAAAAAAGAAAGGAAAGAAAAGAGAAGCAAAAAAAAAAAAAAAAGAAGAAAAAGAAATTGAACGGACGAAACACGTCCGCTGCTTCAACTTTTAATCCCGTTGTTGTGCGAACGTATTTTTTTCAATTAATTACGCACGGTAAATTATTAATTTCGAATGATCATCGACAAAAACATGAAACAATAAAGAAAGCGTCATCGCAATTTTGGAATTTTAAAGATCAATCGTATCTCTCGTTCCTCTCTCTCTCTCTCTCTCTCTCTCTCTCTCTCTCTCTCGAATCATTCGAAAAGACAATCGAGAACCTTCCTTCCTTCCTTCCTTTCGGATTCTAAACGTCGCTTGCAGATTCGTTCGAAGTTTATTCCACTTCGTTTGGGACTTTTTGATGACAATTAAAACGAGGGTGGGTGGGGGGGGGGGTCGGGGAAAAGAAGAAAAAAAAAAGAAAAAAGGGAACGCAGAATCAGCGAAAGGTAAGTGGCGCGTTATGGTTATATAAAAGGGAGGGTTCTCTCTTTTCTACTTCATCTTCTTCGTCTTCTTCCTTCTTCTTCATCTTCCTCTACTTCTTTTTTAAATCAATGGACCTGTAATAATTATCAAAGAGTGACAAAGTATAAACGCGTTGGGGAAGGTATAGACCGATAAAACCAATGTGCTAGCTTCGTTCTCTCTCTCTCTCTCTCTCTCTCTCTCTCTCTCTCTCTCTCTCTCTCTCTCTCTCTCTCTCTCTCTGTCTGTCTTTCGCTAGTGTCCGCTAATATAATGCGGCCAATAAAGCGCGCGCGCGCGCGCGACCCAACGAAGATTTTAGTTTACACATCCAGTGGCCGGCCGGCCGGCCGGATGCATAAAGAAAGTCTTTGTCTCGTTATTCGACGAACTCGCCCGTAACGCCGCGCGCATTCGCGGCTAATGAGCGAAAAGGCGTTACATCTTCCTTTATTAACGTCCGTCCGTCCGTCCGTCCGTCCGTGTGTGTGTGTGTATGTGTGTGTGTGTGTGCGTGTGCGAGTGCTGCGCCACCGCCGTCGTCGTCGTCGACGTCGACGTCGAACTATAGAAATCAAAATCAAAATGAAAATGAACAAAAAAAAAAAAAAACCAAAAACGAAAAAGAAGAAGAAGAAGAGGAAGAGGAAGAATCAATAATTATAAAATAAAAATGCGAATAAAAAAAATTACAAACCATCTTAGGAATCGAGGTAAGGTGAGGGTTAATATATCGATGAAAATGTTTCGAGATAAGCGTTATTGAATCGATGAAGAAAAGAGGAAGAAAAAAAAGAGAGAGAGAGAGAGAGAGATAGAGAATATCACAATAATCGATAGATAGATAGATAGATAGATCGATCGACCGCACGTTCGATCTCACGTTCGACTAAACTTAATATTATAAGGAAGATGTAGGAGAGAAAGAGAGAGAGAGAGAGAGAGAGAAAGAGAGGATCGATATGGCCATATAAGAGGAATGACATCTTATCTCGAACGCAATATCTTGGCGCGTCGTGATTCAATCCTCGTCTGCTGCTGCTGCTGCTGCTGCTGCTTCTTCTGCTTCTGAGGCCGCGACAGGCTTGGCTCACGAGAAATAATACGCATGCGCGCAATCGTGCGGAAAAGGACACCGCGATCCTATATGTCCTTTACTTCTCTTTCTCTCTGTGTATGTGTGTGTGTGTGTGTGTGTGTGTGTGTGTGTGTGTGTGTGTGTGTGTCGTCCATTCGACGAAGCCGTGGAGGAGCTTCGAGATGTGTGACGTTCGCCAAAATGTATTTTAAAAATATCTCTTTTCAATATCCTCACCCTTCAAATTTAACAACGAATATTCATTTCGAATGAGATTATATATATATGTGTGTGAGTGTGTGTGTGTGTGTATAAATAAATCGTATAAAATTTACCAGGTATCGTCGATAATAATTTATACAATGTGGTTTTGTCGTCGTTATTACACCTAACCATCTCCAAATATATACCTATAATATATATATATATATATATATTAAATATATATATATATATATATATATATATTAAATATGAAATATATTGTATAAAAGCTGTATGTACGTTTATTGACGTATAATACATTTTTTGAGGACACCACAAACTTTACAGAAATTATTTTTATAAATTGATAGATTGGAAACGACTTAATCGGGATAAAATGGTGGGTACGTTAAATACGTAAAATATATATATATATATATATATATATATATATATATATATATATATATGTATATGTAATAATAGAACGAAGGAAATGGAACGAGCTTGAGGCATTATAAATAACACGTTCGAAAGATATTATCGGTACGAAACGAGACGTTACGTATCTATAGATTTCTATTTCAAGAAGGACAGCTGATAATAACAATGTACCATTTCTTAGCGCGATGTACCTAATCGATAACAATCGAGTTGCGCTCGTATCACTTTAGAACGATCCTAATAACTATCCTAATACATAAATGTATATATATATATACATATATACATACATATATACATATAAAAAATTCATATCACGTATACGTTTATTTCCAAATGATATCAACCGACATCTGCGCATCCACCAACGTCGTAATAATTGCTTCGATTGTTATTTTCCGAGAGAGAGAGAGAGAGAGAGAGAGAGAAAGAAAAAAGAAATAGAGAATGAAAAATAGAATGCAAGTAAGTAGGAGAGGGAGGGGGGGAGAGTAAGTGAGAACAAATTGAAATGAGAATAAATAAGGAACGATTCTTCTTCGACGATGTCGTAGGATATATATTTTATATCGATAAAAAAAAAAAAAAAAAGAAAAATGGGAAACAAATAATAAGTTTCCAAACTAAAATCCGTGATCGAGACGATATATACGATATATACGATATATACGATATATACGTTATACGTTATACGTTATACGAATCGGGTAGAAGCCTGGTGTCATTCGATGTGTACGCGTATGTAACTGCGGCACCGTAGCTGCAGAGATGTCGACCCACCAACACCGTTGGTGGGACAGATACCAGGTGGTGGGGGTAGAGCGTAAAAGGTGGGTGGGGAATAGGTGACAAGAGAAAGGATTCCTGTATAGGGGAAGATAGGTGCATATATATATATATATGTATATGTATATGTATATGTATATGTATATGTATATGTATATGTATATGTATATGTATATATGTATACATGTATATATTTGAGAGAGAAAGAGCGAGAGATGGATGCTGTGCGTGTATTGTTTGTGAAAGAGAGAGAGAGAGAGAGAGAGAGAGGGGGATGAAAATATTGTACGAGTATATAAGACAAAGTGTAAAAGGGGTGAGAAAGAGGGGAGGTTATTGGAAGGTGGTAGAGAGACGATTTCTTATGGAAGGTATAGCTATATGTAAGGGATACGTGTACGTGTGTGGGTGTGTGGGTGTGTGGGTGTATGTGGTAGAGCGAGAGAGAGAGAGAGAGAGAGAGAGAGAGAGAGAGAGAGAGAAAAAAAGAACAGTGTAAGAGGGTGAGAAATCGGGTCCTTCACCCTTAGGAATGGACCGCATAGTTCATTGGTCTCCTACTATACTCCTGCTACTTACATTACATTTCTAACTGACTATACTAACTCGACGTACATACATATAAACGTATATATGTATATATCTTGAGAGAGATGTATTATATATTTAAAAGTATTCGTGTGTCGCGTTTCGATCTATCCATTTTTTTTCGATCGATATTTATCGAAGAGGTCTCTCTTTTCTTTTCTTTTTGTTTTCCTTTTTATCTTTTTATTTCTTTTTTTTTTTTTTTCGTGAAAAATTATATATATATATATGTAGATATATACATTTCGTTTTTTAATGGCAAACACCGTGGACGAACGACAAAGCAGACTCCTTCTTATCAATGAGTAAGAACGACGGGACAAAACTAATGAGTCTATCGAGACCGTCTGAGTGCTTCTTCGTTTCTCTCTCTCTCTCTCTCTCTCTCTGTCTGCCTGTCTCTCTCTCTCTCCCTCTCTCTCTCTCTTTTTCGTTTGTATTCCATGTTAAATGTAAAATATAATCTATATACATCGTAGACTTTAAATTTATTTTTAAACACTTATTTTTAAATTTATAAATTACACTAATATGTAATAATTTTAAGTAGAAATTTTTTAAATATATATATATATAAATATATGTGCGTGTACCAAACATGATACAAACGAAAAGTCGTACATAACTAATTATTGTTCTGATCCCTCAAAGATAATTATACGTGACATTGAAACTATAAATCAAATATGATGTATACCGTAATTTTTGGTTTGACTTTTTTTTTCCTTTTTTTTTCTTTTTTCTTCCTTCTTTTTTTTTTCTTAAGGTTACAGATATATATCAAAAAAAAAAAAAAAAAAAGAAAAAAAAAAAATTCGATGCGGTATGTAACGAACGATATGATAAATTACTTTCCTTCGAAATGTGTATACTCTTTGCGATTCGACTCTCTCTCTCTCTCTCTCTCTCTCTCTCTCTTTTTCTACAAAGAGAATAATAATCATATATCTCTCAACGTATCTACATGATTGCAATACGTACTGAAGATTATTCGTATACGATAAGGGTTGAAAAGAGGAAGAAGAAATTGAGGGAAGAGACTCTCTCTCTCTCTCTCTCTCTCTCTCTCTCTCTACGTATAAATATATATATATATATATATATATATATATATGTCTATCTATCGTATCTATATAGATATATGAATAAGGGGGGCAGATGCACGTGTGTAGTTTAATTCGCGGCTATATTTGCATCCGGTACACCTGGTAACGGGCGCCGCAGTAGTCCTCCATCGAAAATGCTCGCGTAATCATTGTACAACGTTTGCCTCTCTCGCCGTGGTTCCTGCCATTTTATCGCCAGCCAAGATTCTACGTATGTATGTATACATACATACATACATATATATATATATATATATATATGTACGTATGTGTATGTATATACGTATATATGTACTAACGTACGTACTCTTACGTATATACGTATTAACGTAAATAAGTACGTGCTTGCATATCCTCCACGTGTATGTGTATGTACGTACACGTATGTACTTTCGAAAGATCCGCCTCTCTTGGACTTTATTGTGCCGCTTCGGTGATCACGTCTTGATAAACTTTCGACATACGAATTTCAAGCGATTTTATTTCTCTCTCTCTCTCTCTCTCTCTCTCTCTCTCTCATTTTACAATGTTTTCTCTCATTATTTCTTTTTTTTCTTTTTTCGTCTTCCCCTTCGGTATCCATGTACAGCAATTTTCTATATGCGCATGCAAATTTATGTATGCAAATTTGTACGGAAAAGAAAATTTCCATGTGCGAGAGAACATTGACCTTGATTATCTCAAGTTTATTACATAGAATGTATTATATTAGATATTTTAAAAACATGTATGTACGCATATATAAATAAAATATTCTTAAGGCGCGTTAATTATCCACGCGTGGAGCAACGATATTCAAGAAAAATAAACGACGAGTAAGGTCTATCAATTGATTGATTGATTAATTAATTACTTAATTAATTAATTAATTAATCACGAACTTTCATATTAATACCGTCGAAACATTTACAGCTTACGAAGTAGGAGAACGAAACACGGTTCTTCGACGAGAATGATTAGCCTAACAATAATGATTTCGGTTATTCGATCGTTCCCTACGTCTCTCTCTCTTCCCGAAAGGTTTGCCTCTCGTCTCTTAACGAAATGCGTTTTTACGAGATCGGATTGTCGGTCCCAACGACTCAACAACCACACCCCTCCTCTCGCTCCACCTCCCTTATTAATCGCCATTTACGATATAAACAGGGATATACCCGTAGGTTTATATTCAGACGCAACCCAGAGGGGTACATTAATTAAGACGATCGAAAGTAGCAGATATCTTCGATAAAAAGAGGAAGAAAAGGAAAAATGTAAAAGAAGAAGAAGAAGAAGAAAAAAAAAGGATAAAAGAGAAAGAAGAAGGAAAAAAAAATCCTCAACGGTTAACAATTATTTTCTTTTTATTTTTTATTTTTTATTTTTTTCTTTTTACAGATTCCGATCGATGGAGAAAATCTCATTCAATCGGTTGGTTGTTCCATTTGAAAGTCAGCGAATATGAGCAAACCGCATACGAGAGAGAGAGAGAGAGAGAGAGAGAGATAGAGAGATAGAGAAAGAGAGAGAAAGAGAGAGAGAGAGAGAGAACGTTCTATCTCTCTCCCTCTTTTTCTCTCTTTCTCTTTCTCGTCTTCTGAGAGAAAGAGAAAGAGAATGTATCTTGCGCGTGCGCGTTCTCCTTTCCTCGGGGTCATCAGAAATTCGCATCGGCCATCAGCCGGTGCCAATAACGTACCAACCAAGGCAGATGGGAGACGAGGCGAGGGAATATATAGCGGTTGGCCGGACGAACAGAGAGAGAGAGAGAGAGAGAGAGAGAGAGAACATGGTAGGGGCCGAGGGGGTGACTTTGCAGTCTGCAGCCTCGTACCAGCCTATCATCAAGCCCCCGTTACTTTAGATCGGATTAAAAACATTTTCCCCATCGAATTTATACCATCCGACATTATTATTTCTCCGAGTTCGTAATTTCCTTCTTCCTCCTCCTCTTCTTCTTCTTCCTCCTCTTTTTTTTAATTTTCTTTTCCTTCTTCTTTTTTTTTTATATATATATGTGTATATATATTTTTTTTCTTTTTTTTTTTTTTTTTTTTTTTATCGCAGGATATATAATAAAGAAATATTTCCGGTTTATACCAAGAGGTTCGCGTATCGAGACGATGAATCATCTTCGAGAAATCATTTCGGTGGAATGATTACACATACTTTTTGACTCATCGCCTCTTCAACCGCGCTTGGGTGACACGTATGTATGTATATATCACCCCCCCACCCTTCCACATTGCGTGTGTGTGTGTGTGTGTATTTGGTTATTGGAGAAAGTTGGGGATCATTCGTCGACGGTAGTTTCACCGTCGTCTATTCAAATATATGTATATATATATATATATATATTAAGCTTATATTATTATTAATCGTACGTTGTTATAACACGTTATTGGAATTTTAACTTATGCCCGTTGGAATTTTAACGTAGCGTTATTACGATATTATTAATATCGTTATATCCTATTTATTATTATTATTATTATAATTATTATTATTATTATTATTATTACCATCATAGGTAGTATAAGGTAAGAAGAATATTATTGATATAACGTGATCAAAAGTTTCGCTGATATCGTCGTTAAAATACTATCAAAGTATCAACGTCTCTATCCAACGCCATAATCGCGCACGCGTACGCGCATGCAACAATCCTAATTCTCTTTTTGTGGTATAACGAATTGGTAAAAAAGAAAAAAAAAGAGAATAAGAGAGGGAGAAAAATGAAAAAATTACTTTTACCAAGATCAAAAGGTGGTTGAATGTTTTTGGTTAAGGTATTAGGAACGAAATGGTTGATCCAAGAAAGGAAAGAAAGGAAAAGCAGACGGGAGAGGAGGAGGAGGAGAAGGAGGAGGAGGAGGAGGTGGTGGTGGTGGAGAAGGTGGAGGTGGAGGTGGAGGTGGAGGAGGTTTGGGTTCTCCAGACTCTGTATAGCAAACTCCTTCGAAATTCCCCGCTGAGAGACGTCTGGCCAGACTCGGGGCCGACGATTTTTATTGTTCGTCGCCTACGTCTCATCCTACCACGCGGAATCGAGCCTTCCATGTCGATACCTCCACCCACGGACAGATTCTCTATTCTCTTTTATATAGGCCGAGAACCACCTAAAACGTTTCCTTTCGTTATTCCAGACTCTCACTCTCTCTCTCTCTCTCTCTCCCAGATTCATTCTGTTGTGTAGTCCTTTCTTTCCTTC
>OU427014.1:824510-887010 GCA_911387935.1 Dolichovespula saxonica
TATATGTACGTATCTATATACGTTCGTACTCTTCTCGATTTAATCGATTTTGTTCGTCTTTTCTTTCCTAATCGTCGACATATATATCAAACGAAGAGATTTGTTTCCCTTTTATTTTTTTTTTGATTCGTAAATTAATTTTTCTCAATCCCCCTCCCCCGCCACCGGTCCCACTCATCCGATACCACTTCCTATACGAAAAGTGGGCCTTGCGAGGGTCCCGTTACGTGCTCTCGGGACCGTGGGGATGACGGGGGTTGAATGGGTGGTTGACGTGAGCGAGAAGACGGTGAAGATGAGAGAAAGAATTTGAACAACTTCGTATTTTCCACCCCACGATAATCGTCGAACGTTTTTTTACTCATTCCTTATCACGTTAATCTCACGATATATATATTATGATATTGAGGTTATTCATTGTCACACACACATATATTATACATATTTATTTTCCTTCGAGTCACCTGTTTCGATAATACCCGTCGCAATCAACCCTCCTCCCCAACCCCTATCATCCTCTTCACTGTTCCTGATTTCTCTACCCTGCAAATGTTTTATTTTTTTAAACTCGTATCTCGCGTGCGCCATATAGCCATCGCACCGTACAAGTCGCTATATCGTGTGTATATAAATATATACATATACATATATATATATATATATATATATATATATATATATATACATATATATATATATACGTTCGCATGTGCGAATTTACGTTACATACGTGTTCGTAGGTCATGCCGTTTGATATTTGAGGAACGTTTATGTATACCAGCTCGTAACACCGATTATTAACCAAAAGGAAGAACTCCGCGACTCGTTCGAGATTAAATTAACATAAAGTTTATCCGTATCCTGGGTAAAAATTAATTATATATATATATATATATATATATATATATGGATTTTAATTTATAGGACGCGTGTCAGGCAGTTCGATCGGACGATGGGAAGACGACTTAGCGCAGACGGTTTTACCAACGATTTTTAATATTTCCAAAAGAGAACGAAACGTAACCATCGAATTATCATCGAGTCGAATCTAATCGAGTCGAGCTGAGCGCCGCCATGTTTGTTTTTGGCCAAACGATTGATCGATATATACGTTCCTCCGACGATTTTTTCGACATCTTAACGCAAAATTATTTCATATTAAATATATATATATATATATATATATATATATATATATATATATGTGTGTGTGTTCAGAGAGTGGAGCAAAAGTTTATAGACTCGTAAAAATATACTCTTTGGAGCTTTAAGTAATAGGAAAAGAAAAAAAAAAAAAAATAATGATCTCTACAAACTTACTCTCGACTCACACTGTACACGATACAAATAAAAAAACGATGGTTTAATTATCGAGAATATATTCAAATGTTATTGTTAATAACATTGATTTCTTGTTTTCTTCGGGATTAATAATCCTTACATGGCAATTATAATATATATATATATATATATATATATATATACACACACACGCGCGTAATATAGGTTAGGTACAGTTAGTGAAGTAAAAGTAAAGTTTAAAAAAAAGAGAGAGAGAGGGGTGAGGGGAGGGAAAGAAGAAAGTCACTTATAGGTGCATTTTGGAGAGGGCTGCGCGTATGGCAGCGACGTGTACGCGACGGGACGCGTCGCGACGCGTCTCCCTTCAAGAGATATCCACTCGTTAGTTCACCGGTAGTCAGGTAACGAAGAGCCCTTTTATTGATGGGCCCGCGTTCGTTCAACGAGTGGACGTCACTGAAAGTACGTCCCATATACACGACGGACTATTGCAATAACCGAGTGAGTGCTTTACGCACCAATTGTGTAGTGGTACGCATTACATAATCGATATATTATATAATCCCTGTACTATCAATTAACGACGCAACGACG
The DNA here is from genome assembly GCA_911387935.1 of Dolichovespula saxonica. Taxonomy (NCBI): domain Eukaryota; kingdom Metazoa; phylum Arthropoda; class Insecta; order Hymenoptera; family Vespidae; genus Dolichovespula; species Dolichovespula saxonica. The sequence continues at coordinate 826,407 of OU427014.1, forward strand.
ACGATGAAAAAAAAAAAAAAAAGAAAGAACGAATAGAAAGAGAAAAAAAAGGAAGAAGAAACGATCGTAACACTCGAGAAACAATCGTGTATTATTTAATGATAACATTACTATTTAGGATCTTTTAAAACGACCGATTATCCGGTCTCGTCTATAGTTATAAGATCGAACAACAATAAGCTCTTTTATATCGTGTTCCTAGTAATTGTATCTATAGTACGTGTTCTCTATCTCACTGTTTCTTTCTATTTTTCTCTTATCTACTCACTCTCTCTCTCTCTTTTTCTCTGCATAAAGAATTTTCTGGGTGCATCGTTACTACAATACAACGTAAACCCTTTACGTTTCCAACCCCGTTCTGTTAAGGGGTGAGATATCTAGACACGACTCTGCTCTTTCTCTATCTATCTATCTCTATCTATCTCTATCTATCTATATCTATCTCTCTCGAGTCCTCATAGCAAATCGTAACTAGTTTAAGAAGTTCATCCTCGTATGATCGAACAATATGTACTTGCTTCTCTCTCTCTCTCTCTCTCTTACTCGTTTCACTCCGTGTAAGCTGTTCTGCGCTAGTTTACCGAGGACCTTTCACAAGTGCCTTTCTTCGATGCAAACGATGAATAGAGAACGTCAACGTGGCTTTATTCGATATTATCTCCGATATTTCCCATATGTATTATTCGCATGTATAACCTCCTCCTCCTCCTCCTCCTCCTCCTCCTCCTCCTCCTTCTCTTCCCTTCCCTTCACCAAAATCCTTATTCCAATCGAAATCGCATTCTACTTTATTTTTCTTTTTATTTCTTTTATCTGTTCCCTTGCTTTTCTTATAAAATGCCCTTCCCTTATCTCTTTCGTTCGTCCATTCGTTTATTTTCTTCTTTTTTTTTTTTCTTTATTTATTTATTTCTTCAAAGAATAATTTTGAAATATCGAAAGAGATATCGAACTCGATCGAACGACGACGAAGACGACCGTAGACGACGAATGCAGACCGCCCACCTGTTCGAACATTTCGATACATACCTTCTCTGTCGGAATACAATTCTTTATAAGCAATAAGCAAGCTAGCTAGCCAGCTAGCTAGCTCCGCCTTTTTCTCTCTGAGTCATAGCTTAACCGTCGCCGAGTGTGACTCAGCTTCTGAGATTGTCGACAATGTCTTCGGAGGACGACGTGGCATATCTTGAAACGTCGAGAGCTACTAACAACGCGCGATGATCAGTATTCTTCTTATTCTTATTCTTTTCCTTTCTTTCTTTCTTTCTTTCTTTCCTTTTCTTTACGTCAAGATGATGCACACTTCGAGAATCGCGATCGTTCCAAGATGGCACACACGAATTACACGAATTTCGATAGATCGAATAATTATTATTTTTTGTTTTAAATTGGCCCACGAACCCGATCGAAAATAATACAATTATTGTCGACGATTAAACTACGACGACGCTTTTATATCGATGATTCAACGTAAACGCGAACCCTTTGATCATTACAAATTTCGACAAGGTATAATATTATACATTTTTATTCTAGGAAAAATGTTGAAATGAAAATCGTAATCGTCGAATTAAAACGGATTAACGTCGAATTACGAATTATTACAATTTTACGTTACGAACGATCGTATGAAATGAAATATTTCTCTGAAATAAAAAAGAAAAAATAAAATAAAATAAATGCGAGATGAAAATGTTGAAATAATAATAAAAAAAAAAAATAAATAAATAAATAAGGTTAACAAAAGGGAATGAATTAAATTCGTTATGTGGTAGTACGTGCGTAATGAAACGAAGAATAGGCGTTTAATGCACTCTCGGTTGCATCAAAATGTTTCACCCGATAACGAGAGTAGCTGCTTTTCCGCGTTGCGGTAAGAACGCGTACTCTTTATCCGTTCAATACCTGGATCAAAATTCCAGGTCACGACACCGCGATCACGTGCGCCGTTCCGCAATGCGAAAGCCGACATAACCTCGAAGCGTCGAGAGGCACCTGCCGTCGGTCTGCATGCGACCGACACACACAACATACACACACACACAAAATACAGGGATATACATACATACGTACATATCATATATGTGTATATATATATTTATATATACATATGTATGTATATATGTATATATAATATACATAGAGCAAGCTCAAATATTTTAAGCTCACCTCACGGCGGAACGTTCGCTTCCAAAGTATATATCTCGTTCGTCTCGAGGATGTATCGATTTTATTTTATCATCGATCGTTCCCCATTCGCGATTATCGCATAGAGATTCGTTCCAAATGACACATAGAGCGTTGTACTTATGTCCTAGTTACTTTGTTTTTTTTTTATTTTATTTTTTTTTCTATACGAAAATCATTCGGAATATATAATAGTTTTTACCTCCTCTCCCTCCTCCTCCTCCTCTTCAAAAAAAGGATGCATCCAAAAATAAATCGACTTGGTTCAGGCTCGTAGAGCAAAAAAAAAAAGAAAAACAGAAAAAAGTAAATAAAAAAATAACTAGCATATGATCGCTTTGAACAAAAGAAAATACTCTTTTGTTTTCTTTTTTTTTTTTTAATTGAATATATATATGTGGTATATAAAATTTTCTGATAAACTATTTTTCAAACGAACATAACTACATTTGCATGGCACGTTTAGAATGAAACGTTTTAAAGTCTACGAGCCAGTCGTTCCATAGATAGATGAAATGATCGTGAATCACCTCCTGAGCTTGGAATGTCGGAGCCGTGCGTCGTGCCACTCTGCATTCTTCGCGTGTTGTCTGCAAGAAACCGTGTGCTGTTGTATCCCGTATGAGAGAGAGGTCTACACGTTCGCATAATGTCCTTAAATTCGTTTCGCTATACTCTATTTTCTAATTAAATTAATCGGATTGATTATTAACGTTTGTTACGAGTCGAGTAAAAGTTATTTTACTGATTGACTCATTGATTGACTGTTTGATTGATTGATTGATTGAACGATCGATTTATTTATTTATTTATTTATTTGCTATTGATTGATTTATTTATTTATTTATTTATTTAGGTAAAAAATATCGCTTTATTTCAATTATCTTCATTATCTGTTATTACAAAATGAAGCAGCGTTTAAACTGTCATTGATAAATGCTAAATCGGTATTTATATATATATCGATGTACATCACAATTTAATTTCAGTTTAAACATCAATGATAGTACACATTAAAGATAGTCCTCCATAGTATCTTATGTTTCCATACTATAAAGTAATGCTATATGTACACAATAACATTCCATGACAAACTTGAACTTTATCTTTGCTTTCGTAACCAATCTGTACAATTTAAGAATAGCTCTCTCTCTCTCTCTCTCTCTCTCTCTCTCTCTCTCTCTCTCTCCCCCCCTCCCCCCTATAGCTTGTTAAATTAAATACGTCAAGAATGTAAGCTTCTAGACTTATTTTTATATATATCTGAATGTGTATTATACTTATAATTGCATTAATCCTTATATATATATATATAAATATGATTTTTATTACACAGAAAAGCAGTCATTACGCGTACAGATTTTATTTCTGTATAGTAATGATAGTAATTAGTTTGGAACTATGGTTACGAAGTTGTTATATATCAGTACAATAACATTTTTTATACACCATCAAAACTTTTCTGTGTAGATTTTAATCATTCAATACATACCCCATGATTATAGACACAGTTATGGGAGCATTTTTTTTTTTTTTTTTTTTTCAAGATTCGCTCCGCTGCATCGCTTCGAAATTTTTGTGAGATAGTTGGTAGTCGTATCAAGTAGAAATAAGCAGTTATTTATTTTTTCCCTTCTTTGCTTTTCTTATTTTCTTAAGAAGTTCAAGTGCGTTAATATGAAAACGTTAAAAACGTTTTCTTTTAATACAATATTACATCGATTTTCAATGAAAGAATTTTCACATAAATATATATATTCTTCAAAGAAAATTTTATATAAATTGTTTCCAATATCATGCGCTTGTACATTTTCAATCCATAGTTCTTCATAAATATAATGATATAAAGAGTTAATAAATTCATAACTGAGATACTCTGCAATTTATCTATCGCATTTTAATCGTTATATTATAATTATAAAATCTGTGTCTTCGAAGGTGTGATAGTTTAAATAAGGCTATGAACTTTTCGAATTAGATGGAAAATAAAAAGAGATATAATTGCGTGTTAACAAACCGACGATCAAAAATTTTTAATGTTTCTTTTTTTTCTGTTTTTTTTTTTTTTTTCTTTTTTTTTTCCCCTTTACAGTTGAGACAAGTTAGACGCATCTATACATAAATTTCTTACTTTCCATCACTCTTTCTCTAAAATATTTTTATAAGAAAATATATATGTTTATGTATGTTATTACAATCAAATTAATAAAATGTAATTACGTGTTTCATAATATTAATAAGATTGAAAGAAAATACAAAAATTTGTCATTAAATTTTCTGAAATATTCTACCACCTCCATATCATTTTTTACAAAGTATGTATTCATATTTTCTTTCTACTGACAACTATTATATCGATCTGATTAATCAAAAGGAAAGAAAGAAAAAAAAAATCATAAGAGATGACTAGATATTTACCTATTATGTAATAGGTAATGTTAAAAAAAAAAAAAAAAAATATATATATTTTTGAAATAATTGAACGGTCAAAAAAAAAAGGCTTTCATCCGAAAGAATAATTCACCAATTTAGGTGGATCTATCGAAAATTATATCTTATCATTTGAATATACTTATTTCTTTCAATTTTTATATATGTATATTTGTACGATTATATATATACATATACATATACATATATATATATATATATATATAATGCTCAAAAAAAAAAAAAAAAATGAAAAAGAAATAAATTCAAATGTTCAGTTTAATTGTAGAAATAAAATTTTTTTTACATACTTTGCAAATGAATATGTAGATAGAATAAACATATATATATATATGTGTGTGTGTGTACACACATACACACACATGTATATTTATCATCCGCAAACACAAACATATGTATGTACGTATGTATGTACGCATGCATGCACGTATGTCTGTCTGTCTGTATGTATGTATGTATTTTTATTTATATAGATTTCCGCGAAACTGCTTTCTTTTTTTTTTCCTCCGTAACAGTTACATAAAGTTAACTTACCAGTTAACAACACCCTTTTGTAGTTTCTCATCGCTTTTGGTTGTAATTGCATAGGGGTATTGCATTTTTTGGAAGAACTTTACTAGTCATTTTAGTTCTTGTTAATCATTGATAAAAAAATCAAGTTGAATCAACGATACAAACGCGCGAAGCATCTTAGGGCAACTGTCACAGGTTTAGCCGTATCAGCTCTAAAATAATAATAATAATGATAATAATTATTTATAAAATTTAGCAGTTCTCATTAATTTAATATTAAGAAAAGTGACATTTTGTCATACCTAGTAACGGTATTATGGAATTCAACGAGTTGTTCGTTCGTTGCCGTAGGAGATCCATCCGCATTTTGAGTTGGCATCGATTTTATAGCTTCTTCCAACCATTTCGATGAAAGCTATTTAAAAAAAAAATAATAATAATAATAAATACATTTCAAATGCCATCGGATTTTCATTGGATAGGATTTTTTAATATCGTACGATAATAAATAAAATTACCTGTCTATCGGCCAAATTAAGTTCAACCAAAACGTCCGCAACATCGGACAACATGTACGAAGATAAAGAGAATACAGAGGCATGAAGAAGTCTCATGACTAATGTTTGACCCTTCTCTAATATTATTCCTCTCACTAATTGTTGTCGTATCGAGTAATCCGGATGCGACTATATGAATATTAATTATATATATATATATATATATATATATATATATATATATATATATATATATATATGTATGTATATACAATTTAAATAATAAAAATAATTTAAACGGAGATCGTAAACGTAGTGATTATATATAAATACCTGAAGCATTCTACCGCTATATAAAAGATCATAAAAGAATTTCATTACTGAGGCATTAGCATCCCTATGATCTAAACTGCATGCCATCAAAGCACAATCAATTACACTGCCGATCATTGATGAATGTAGAAAAGGAATAGGTACTCTTTGTAGAAACCTATTGAAGAAGAAAAAGAAAAAAAAAAAAAAAAAAGAAAAAAGAATCGTGTTTCGTTCGTTATATTACACTTTAAGATTAATATAACGTATAATGAAATTATCGTCGAAATTTTAATATACCTAGCACACAATCTGAATAGGTCGTCAATTGTATCGGGATGATCCTTTAAACCGTCATCCTGTTGAAGAATCGTAAAGGTAGGTCCGATAAAGGCTTCCAACATGCTCAATAATCCTGGCAAACAATCCGTTTCGGAAGCATATTCGTCGACTAATATCGAACCAAGATATAAGAAACAACTATGTTGATGCGCGGAATACAATTGTACGATCTGTAAGCATATATTATACGAATGATCATACGACTATGGTTAATAATGATGTACTATGAGGAATATTTTTATGGTGTTATTGTTACGTGCCTGTTTTACAAGTGGCTCAAGGAGATGCGCGGAATATTTCCCTACGCATCTAACCGCGAACCTTAAACAACGACAACATCTTTCCATAAGTCTTGCATCGTGTTGATATTCTGTACATACGTTTGACAATACTGGCCACATCTGTCAATAAATATCAATTATATATCACACGAGTTAACTCTCTCTTTTATATATGTATATATATATATATATATCTTTTATAATAAAAATATATCCCATTAACGACTTACTTCGGTAACAACATTCTGACAGGGATGTGGTGCGTTTGAATCCCGGATTAGAGGATTAGTGTACCTAAATATTACTGCTAATCTATCTAACCATATCACAGGATCAGTCTTTGTTCCCTTTTCTATTGTTACTTTATTCTGCAGAATCTCGCAAAGTGGTATAGCTTGAAACCAACATAATTCTTTCATAGCCGGTGTTATCTCTGCACCCGGTAATCTTGCAAGGACTAACGCCGTACCTATAAATCATTATACATTGTTATATAGATTATCTTGATGGTTATATTCGAAGTTAAAAAAAAAAAAAAAAAAATATTAATAATGTATATATATATATATATATAATAAATATAATAAATATAGGACTACCTTTTAGCAATCCGATGGCAGAGTCGTTACTTATGCCAAAACTATCAAGAGAGCGTGCAATTTGCAATAATCCAGGGAAATGAGGTCCCATACGTTCCGAGCATGCGGTGCAAATGCTTAAAAGTGCACCGGATGCAGCGGTTCCTAATCCTTTCTTACTTAGACAGGCCAATAAAGTATTTAGTATCGGTTCTGTAAATAAACGTTTGAATTATATTATGTAAGATATTAATATTAGCGTAAACGCACATTACACTTACCTAAAGTTTGGGGATGGCTGTCTATCCATTCGCATAATTCACCCAACAAAAGAATGCTTGTATGTTGTACAGCGATATGAGTGTTTTCTGGTAAATTAAGGATAGCTTCAACTACTTTTGGAACAACGTCATTTTCCTCACTGTAAGATCAAACGGAATGATTATTAAAAATAATTGTTAATATTTCGTTAATTATTTTTGCATGTATATGTATATATATATATATATATATCGGTATAACTCACGGTAGAATATTTTTAGCAACCGCTTGCATTACAAATAGGGCAGCCTCTACAGAATCCCATGTAGGTGTTTGAACGGATGGTAGTCCTTGCGGACCAGGACCACCTGTCAATGAAGAAAACATTTGTCTGAAACAATGACTGCTGCCAACTACAAATATTACGTCTTTTATGAGTTCTGATACGCGATTTCTAAATTCTGCAAACTCTTCTCCTCCTCCACCTTCTTCTACTAAACCAAGCTATAATAAATTAATTAATATATTAGTATTTTTATATATATTTATACACAAAAACACACACACACATATATATATATATGTATATATTAATTTTAAATTATAAATGTATACATTAGATAAAATGACACACTTACATGATCTGGTTCCATTTGACAATGCCTACAAAGCGCACCTATTAATCGTTCAATGTGTGGTCGAAATACGAGATTGAGCTCGTCGTCATTTTTTTGATAAAGTACTTCCGATAATCGATACCAAAGATGGAAAGTTATTTGTGCGACCTAAAAGGCACGATCGTAATTATTGTCAGAAATATATTATATAATAAGAATATTTATCCTCCGACATATGCGAATTACTAACTTCATAATCGTGATGTCCAAGACAAATTAGAACGAGATCAAGTATCTTGATAGCATAATGATCTTTTCTATCCGCACTACCTTCTATAATAGTATCAATAAATGTCTCTGCCAATTCCGTAAAAACTCGACAATAATTGATAGATCTGTGCAATAAAATGATTTATAATATATTAATTGATGTAACAATGATAAAATTAATCTTAATAAATAAAATAAATTTTCAATTTACTTTTCCATATCTTCGTGAACGACAGATAAGTGATATGGCTGTTCTAACTCCATTACATTACTAAAAAGACACATTTGTAATTGTTGAAATTGAGCATTTGGTTCGCTATTATTATCTCGGCTATTATTACTATCTTCTTCTAATGCTTGTAGGATAACGCACATACAATCTGCGGCAGCTTCATGTAATTGAGAACCAGCCATATGATTACCCAATACCTATAACAATTTTACATATATAATACAATAACTCTGTATAAATCTTTAAATGTTATAAATGCTCACTTGAAACACGTATGTCACAACTTCGCTCGTTGGTATAGTATGAAGAGGTATAGCGCGAACTGTAATCCAACTGGTAAAACATCGAAGAATAGTAACTCGTATTTGTACATTATCGCCGCCATCTTTTAAACACATTTTCTAAAAAAAACACAAAAAAATATTTATTTTTTATATATATCGACGTATAACTTTACTAAGTTACGTACCAAGAATTCTGTAACCGTATCGGCTGTTGCGATAAGCTCTACCAATACATGTTGTCTTCTGTTGGATCCTAATCTACATTACATATATAATCATATTAACAAGAGCAAAAAAAAAAAAAGAAAAGAAAATATATTACTGATACAACCAAAAAAGATATTTTATACTTTATAACGTTTTTTTTTTTATACCTAAGAGATTTTGACTTTACTTCTTCTGGAAGTACAGTCATAATCTCTAATAACGGCCAAAGACTGCTGCTCGTTCTTCCGAACCTGTTAATTAAATCTATAACAGGTTTCTGCCAAGATGACATTTGTAACGCAAGAGCAGCCAACGCTAAACATAACTGTAAACAATAAGAAATATTAAATACATCCTCATACAAATTTACGATAGTTCCAATTTAAGGGAAAAAAAAATTTAATTTATATAAATATATATATAAACCTGTGTAACAATGGCAGAATTGGTGTGTTCGTTAATTTGCGATATATGTTCCATCAAAGAATCGCGCAAAGAAGTGTGAGCTTCTAGAGGTAACTCGTGAAAGGATAATTGTATTTTTGTACGCATAGTTTGTGCAGCAAAATAACAAGACTCTATGTCTCTCTTTTGCTGCAACATTTCGTCAGATATTTTCCATGCAAATACCTAAAAATGATAAAATAATAAGATGCTCGTTTGATGCGCCTAATCTATATATATATATATATATATATATATATACACACACGTATGAGATATAATAAAATTCTTATACATATAGATAGAATTAATACGTGCAACGATTAGTTTCAGACGCTACAACGAACTATACACGTCCTACATTTATTTATAAATACGACAGTTTTATCGCGTTAAAGTAAAAAGAAAAAAAAGAAACGATTTCACAAAAATCAGAGGTTAACAAGAGTTTCATTAACAACAGGTTTTTCTGTTGGCCCTCTCCCCCCAACTAAGCGAGCATTGTGGTATGGTAACACGCGGATAATTAACGCGATAATTAAAAATATAATAAATTGGAATGAAAGATATCGTTAACGATGTTATTGGCAAGTACGATAAAGTATTTGGATCGATATAATAACTTACTGATTTTTGCAATTCCCCAAGCCATAATGATGCTTTCCCAGAATCGGATGGATTTGAATTGTTGTACAAAGAGTATACAGCTTGATAGACGGTTTCCAAGGCAGGCGGAGAATCCATAGTTCAGATAATAATTTTTCTCCGATAAATCTCCATACAGTTTATGAATTTCCCCGACTGACAACAGATCTACTAATCGCGTTTCTGGATGATGATGATGATGATGATGATGATTCTTCCCCAACCTGTACGAGCCGCGAAAATCTACGTTCGCATCGTCGGTACGTACATTACGAAAACGTAATTTTTCCTAACATTTTCTGTTTTATCGACTAACTAAAGGAGATCGTGGAGAGATTAAGTGAACCGAAAACGAATGAGGGGATGTAACCGGTCGTCCATAATTTTACCACATTATTTTATTTTTTCTCTCTCTCTCTCTCTCTCTCCCTCTCTCTTTCTCTCTCACTCTCTTGCGAACAATTTTATCCGGTTCGTACGTATTATTGTTGTTGTTATTATTATTATTATTATTATTGTTGTTATTATTATTATTATTAAATATCCTGAATCTCCATAGTCACGAATGGGCGAAGGACAAGAAAAATTTGGTCGCACGATAAATCTTGAGGAAACACTGCGCGTTCAATCTTTTTTTCGAAATATCGACAATATCACGAAGTATCGAAATCATAGTTGCCAACCTTCGTATCAACGCCATCTCGATCGTCTTTCAAAATAATTCTTTCTCTCTCTCTCTCTCTCTCTCTCTTCTTTTTTCCTTCGACAAATTCCGTTCGTACGTACAAACGTTCGTATAAGATAAACAACGGACGATTAGCAATACGATTTCTCCTTTATATGAAGAGAGAAAAAAATATATATTTATATATACAATAGACTCAAATCGATCGAAATATCGAATCGTAAAATTCGAATATGCATTTGAAAATAAATTGCGATAGGAGCGCCGCCACTCGTTGAAAGTAACAAGCTTTGCTTGATAGTTCTACCCTTTATCCGTAAGATGTCGCCAGTGGTCACTGTAGAGTGGGTGGTGATGGTGGTGGGGAGGTGGTCACGTGACACGGACGTTTCATAATTCGCCGTCGCTAACGTAACAACGCTGACTGCAGCCGACGCGTTTCCATGAGGCTTACGAACTTCCTCGTTGTCGTCATCGTCGTCGTCGTCGTTGTCGTCGTTGCGTGGTCGTCGTGGTAGTTTGTGTTTGTCTCGTGACGTCCCTCAACGTCCCTAATATTTCTTAACAATCTGTTATTATATATATTTACCTTCGACAAATCGTGTAATATATCTATGCACATCCGTATGTATTTATGTATGTGTACGTCGTCGTAGAAAAGAACAAGAAATATTAATCGTTGTTCTTAATAAGAAAAGTGTTTAATCGGTGGGGGGGGAGGGGGGAAAGGAAAAAAAAAATCGTTCGAACGATTATCGAAATATTTAAATGTATTTCGATATGTGATGGACACGTTGAAAAGTGCATCGTCGATCGTCCGTCGTCCTGCATGAAATAGAAAGAGAGTGGGAGAGAGAGAGAGAGAGAGAGAGAGAGAGAGAGAGAGAGAAGGAAGGGGTTGTGAGAGATCTTTTCGCAATGACAAGTGCGAGCTGTTAACGAACGAACGAACTAACGCATTGATATTTCGCCAAGGAGTATTTTATCGTCGTCGTTAATTATTAGTAATACTCTCTCTTACCCCGTAATCCCGGTGGTTTCGATGCGCGGCAAAAAAGGGGAGAGAGATAAAATAACAGAAAGAGAGAGAGAGAGAGAGAAAAAAAAGTGTAATATACGCGCGCGCGTTTAGAAAGTGAAACACAACAAACAACGACGTTTCCTCATCCCGCATCCAAAGTGAATTTATTTTCTCTGCGATCAATTCATTTTGTACAAGTGAGATTGTTCTCTCTAATAATAACTATACCAGATAAGAAACTTTTTTTTTCGTTTGTCTCGCGTTGCTACGAAACGATCGTCAAACTTTTAGTGTACCTTGTGTGTTTGTTAAAACTACTTGTTCGTGGTTGTGCGCGCGTGTATATATCTCTCTGTGCCGTGTATCTTTTTGTGCGTTTGTGTTGCGCGTGTGTGTGTGTGTAGTACGCGTATTCAAATAAAAGAAAAAGAAAATTGGACTCTATCGATGTGTTCGTAAGTAAAATTTAAGCTCTATCACCTTGTAAGTTATTTAGATAAGATTAAAACGATATCTGAACGAATGCGTGTATCTAACACGTGCAAACAATTTATACGTACATATATGTGTATATATAGATATAAATAATATCGATAGAAGTAAAACAAAATTCTATATCGAGGGTAAATCATTTTTAACCAAAATATTTGTAAAATTAATAATTGGTACGTCCACTTTTCGTATGGCAATGATTTTCTTTTTAACGCGCGCGATTAAGGCACTTTGCCAACAATATGGTTTAACGAGATCACCGACCATCAAATCGTTCGACCAATCAGAATCATTTGTTCACGTAGGAGGGACACGTATCGTTCAAAAGTCGAGAGAGTTTTTTTTTTTTTTTGCAAATACGTACACATTTACGTTCAATGGATGGACGTCAAACGAAAATATATCTGTGATAATCGAGATTGTCGCGTAAAAAACTGACCGTGTTATCATTTATTTATTTATTTATTTTCTCTCTCTCTCTTTCTCTCTCTCTCTCTCTCTCTCTCTCTCTCTCTCTCTGCAAGGAAATACACTCCGTAATACTGCAGCAAAAGTTCTCGAAATAGAACGGGGAGAATGATCGATTTCTTTCTCCCGATAGCTACTCTACTCGCTTTCTCGTTTCAACCTATCTCTCTCTCTCTCTCTCTCTCTCTCTCTCTCTCTCTCTCTCTCTCTCTCTCTCTCTCTCTCTCTCTCTCTCTCTCTCTCTCTCTCTCTCTTTCTCTCTCTCTGTTTTCCCCTATGCAACGAGAAGTTCTCTGTGCATACGTGTACGTGCATTCCCACCCTTTTTTTTTTTATTAATATTTTCTATAAATCGCAATTTTTCACGTTAAAAAAGTAAATAAATAAATAAATAAATAAATAGATAAAAAACTGGACTTTGTGTCCGGTCGGTGGACGTAATTGTTCGTTGCAACTCGTCCTACATTTTTTGTTTCTCTTTTTGTTTTTTTTCTCGCTCTTTTCTTTTTTTTTTTTTTTTATTGTACCTCTTATTTTTATTTTTAATTATTATTACTTTTGACTCGAGCAGTAAAATTTTCTACCTTACCAGCCGCTAATACGACAAGATACTTTTACTTTTTATATCGAATCGGAATAAAAATAATAAAGAAAAGAAACAAAAAAAAAAGAAAAAAGAAAAAAAAAGAATGAGGACTTGTGTGAAATATAATACTTTCAAACGCACGAATACAATCGTCTATTCTTTTTGTTAGAAACGATCTTTCTAATCTCCCCACGCAATTGTTTTTTAAGCCTTGTGAACGTATTTAATTAATGGTTAAAATGAAGGAAGAAAATGGACGCTCTTAATCTTCTTCGTTTTTTCCTCTCTCTTTTCTTTTTTTTTTTTTTTTTTTTTTTTTTTAAATAATAATAACTGCATCGCGGTCTCAGCCTTGTAACTTAATTAACGTTCAACGAGTTTAACAAGCCTGACAGACGCGCTCTTACACCTTATATACATGTATATCAAATAATATCATGCAATTTAGAAGGAAATGCATGTTAAAATCGGTCGATTTCTTCGCCATTTTCGTTCCACCCATTTGAATTCCTCTACGATATGTTTAATTGGTTAATAAACACTTTTTCATATCCTTTTTTTTCTTTTTTTACATATATATATATATATATATATATATATATATATATATATACATATATATGTATATATACAAATAAAACTAACGTAATCACTGAGCGTGTTCCGAAGTCAAGATACCGCTTTAACATAGTTACGCATTGATAAGCATAGACTTTTTTTTATTTTTTATTACTTCTATTTTATTACGAAACGAATTAAAAAAGTAAAGAAGAAAAACGAGCGAAAGAAAAAAGAAATATATATATATAAAATAAAACAAAACAAAAAGTAACACGTACGTTCCGATATATAATATAACCAACTTTCTAAATATAAAGAGAAAAAGAAAAAGAAAATACGACATTAAAAAAAGAGAGAGAGAGAGAGAGAGAGAGAGAGAATCTGTTAAAAACGAAATACATTAAATAGGTAACAATAATATCAAACAGGGTGGTTGGTGGTGAAGGTAAAATTTTAGAAATCGTTTACTTTGATTCTTTTTTCCTTTCTCTTTCTTGTTTGTTTCAGATTGTAAAACTCTACAAGCTGGAAAACTATACGAGAATAATTGATTTTTATAATCGCTTAGGAACTTTTGGATCCACCCTGTATATTGTAATTCTACAATTACATGCAGTTAAAGGTTACATTTCTTTGTGATACATCAAAGTATATATAAATAACAATTTTTTTTTTTTCTACTCATAATGGAATGAGGTGTGTGTGTGTGTGTATATATATATATATATATATATATATTATATGTATAACAATCTCTATTCCTTTTCTTTTTCTATTTGCATCCATCTCTGTTATCATGTTCCCCACAAGGATATTATCCTATTCGGTGAGAGGGAATTTTCTTGTGGTGAACGATCATGCGTGTAACATTTCGATATCCGATATTTATCTATCTATATATCTATCTATTTGAAATAAAAAGAGAAAAATATAAATATAGTTTTAACTTGGTACATGTGCATGTGTATGTATATATACATATATATGAAATTAGAAAGAGTAATCCAATATCCTGCCAACGTTGCTTTCCTATCAAAGTAAACGTTCCGTAGAAAACTGAGGAAACAAAAGATGAGTTAGTTTCGAGTTAGAATCCTAAGAGAAACAAAAAGAATGAAAAAGAGAAAAAAAAAGATAAAAGTCTGAGAGTTAATAAAATTCGAGACGAAGTTTTTCGATGTTTTCGACGTTTTTCTTATATAAAGAACAAGAAACACTAGAATTTCGATACTTGAACTCGATTCGTATCAGCATAATTAATTTCTATCTCTCGGACTTTCTCTATACCCACATATATACATATATATATATATATATATATATATATATATATATATATATATACATACACATATACCATAGAGATAGTCAGAAAATAGAAAGAAAAAAGCTTTCTATTTTCTAAAGAAACGTTAATATAACCCAAAAGTATACAATCTTATCAAAATATTTGTCTGTTTAGAGATCGGTCAACAATATTATCGATTGAGAGAAGAATGAATTGGACGAACAGGATGGCGCGTCACGGTAGCGAGAGATCCCTTCATACTTTACATTCCATGCATCCTGTTCGTACCTCGATTATCCACAACAACAACAACATCAACAACATCAACAACAACAACAACAGCAATAACAATAACGAAGATTCAATGGCGATGAATCATTCGAGAAATATGGTCAGCCCAAGCAAAGCCATTTGCAGTAGTCCAGAAATCGACGCTTTATTGGACGGTTCCATCGATGGTGTTTCGATATTATCAAGTACTATGAATTCATCGAGTAATAATACTACCACCATAGTTCCTGGTTCCTCTCCGTTAGCTTTGGACTCTCGTATACCCAGACCATCACCTAATAACGTTCTGCGCCGTTCCTCGAGCATGCGCATCCGTGGTGAACGGCTTCCAGCACATCATTCTCGACCCACTACCACCACCACCACCACCACCACCACCTCGGCTCTTCTTGGCCAACATCACCAACACCACTACCGTCGTCACAACCATCTTTTGCTACAGCAGCAGCAGCAGCAGCAGCACCACCAACATCCTGATCATCGTATCTTTCCTGTCATCACGGAGAATGGAACCGACTCGCCAAGACAACGATCTCTCGTAAGTCGTTTTCTTATTTTTTATACAAACGTATGTTTATTTCTCTCTGTGTGTGTATTTAACTTTTCTTTTTTTTTCCCCCCACTTTCATTCCATCCAAAAATTTCGACCGATTGGGATTGGTGTCCGCGGTCGAATCCTTCCTTTTGCGTTTTAACTATTTCATCCGCGTACGAGCTAACAACAGATATTATTTCATTGTTGTTATCGTCGTTTAAAATATATTTTATAATTATTTGAAACGAACTTGCCTTCTTCTTCTTCCTCTTCTTCTTTTCTTTTTTTTTTTTTTTTTTTTTTTTTTCTATACTTAGTACGAGATCCAATAATTCTTCTTACTACGTATTCGGAAACCTTATATCGAAAGAATCGGTAGAGATCTCGTTGGCCTAAACGCCTCTCCCTCCCTCCCTCCCTTCATCCCTCCATCCCAACCACCCTCCCCTGTGCCCGTCTCTTTAAGTATAACTTTGCATATATTTTGTAGAGAAATAGAGCGAACGTATTATCTCTTTCTCGGTGATATCGGTCGGAGTTCGAAAGGTTAATGACAAAATTCATTCCGATTATGTACGTCGTTATCTTCGATCAGGAAAGCTAAGTAAACATTATGTACCCGGTGTTATTAAAAATTTATAACATACACATTAACGGGGATATATGTGCCAGCCGTACCATAGATTTATATAATTACATCGTTCTCCTTGATTCCTTTAACAAAAAAAAAAAAATAAATAAATAAATAAATTATTATCTATTACTATTTTTATTTTTCACATGATCATAAGAATGTGGGGAAAAATCAATTGGCATCTCAAATTATAGATTATTATATATATATATATATAAATATTTAAAAATATATGAAAAGGAATATCATTATGATTTTGAGTACAATTGAAAAATGTAGTATTTTTATCCCCCTCATTCTCCCTCCTCTTTATTTCTGTATCGTAATACTTGCCTTTTGATTACGTGAACTTTACCCCACTGCCTTTGGTCGTCCAACAGGTAGATATTTACACACACACACACACACGTATAGAGATCGTATATTCTCAAAGAGAAATAAACGTTTTAAATGTTAATAGAACTGTCATAATATCGATAAAATAGCTCATAATTATTGCTATTATCAGTACGGGAAAATTCATTTATTACAAAAGACATCATTTTAAATATGTACACGCTCGTACTGACGCGTATGCGCGCGCGCGCGCGTGTGTGTATGTGTACTTACAAAATTACGATACACCATCGTAAAGAAGAAAAAGTTATTAACGCAAACAAGAACCAATATATATATATATATATATATATATATATATATATATATATATATATATATATATCTTGGCTAACATAAGTATACATAAGGATAATACTTATCGATCTTATCAATGTTATCTTTATCCATGAAATTCCTATTATTTCTTTTTTAATTTTTTCTCATACGTAAAAAGACGACGCGCGTGTACGTATAATGCGTATCTCTTTCTCTTTGTTTCTGTGCGTGTGTGTGTGTGTGTGTGAGTAATTGATAGCTTATTGTTCACGTCTCTTAAATTGATTTATTATTATTACCCTTTCATTAATACTCATCTCAGAATTAATTTATTGCGTATTTTCAATATCCACTACGAACCTTTATAAACGAATTATATTACACGATGATATAAATTTTTGAAGGTTGGCCAACGACGAATTCATTTTCTTTTTCTTTTTTTTTTTTTTTTCTTTGAAGTTCATTTGACGGTGCCAAAAAATATCTTCTTCCTCTTCCTCTTTCTCTTTTTTATTTTTTGTTTTACGTTACTCGCTTGAAATTCTCTGCAATGGAAAATGTCGAATAAATTCTTCCAAACTTTTTTTTCTCTCTTACTCTTAAAATAACGTTCATTTGGAATGATAAAAGAGAACGACGTTGAATAGTTGACGAAGAAAAAGAAAAAAAGAAAAGACTGGCCAGGTAGGTAGTATCTTCCACCTTTCTGAATTATCTATTACCTTAGAAGGGGAGAAGGAAAAGGAAAAGGAGGATGAGGAGGAGGGAGGAGGGAGGAGGAGGAGGAGATAGAGATAGAAAGAAAGAAAGAAGGAGAGGGTGGAAGAAGTGTAGCAAGGGAAACACATAGGAAGAAGGCAACGAAGAAGGCTCCCTGACCTTTCCCAACCAACGTGCGTCGGCGCAGATCGCTTTTCTCCCTCGCACTACTATACCAGATTCAACATCCATAGAGAGAGAGAGAGAGAGAGAGAGAGGGAAAGGAGAGAGAATTGACCGTGCTAAAAAAGCTTTTGGGTTCAGAAGCCTAACGTCGATCATGACAGTTTCATCCTCCGATGAAAACCGTTCTCTTATATCCTTTATCATGAATAACATCATCGGGATTTCTTCCAAGATCCATTCAATATTCCATACTTTTATCCGACGATAATATATAATAGAAAGAGAGAGAGAGAGAGAGAGAGAGAGAGAGAGAGACGCATGGATTCACAGGATTATAAGCATTCTCATAGCTGTCCATCGGTTGGTGTATAGTCTCTCTCATTCCGTATTTATATACCAACAAAATGTTACAATCGTGTCAATTGAATATTTCAAGAGACAAGACTCGAAGAGAAATGAATTGTTTTTATATTCAATTATAGGAAGAAATAACGTTAATAAATTTATCCGACAAAGTTTTCGTTATTCGCGTTAATCGTCGTCGTCGTCGTCGTTGTTGTTGTTGTTGTTGTTATTTATAATTACCGTTAACGTTAACTGATTTGTGTATAAATATTACAGAGCCTCTCACTGACACCAGCTAGGCCGCGAGCAGTACACGCGGCCTCAGGTACAACGCCAGGAGCAGATGACAGCGATGCAGAGAGCGTGAGAAGTTACGGTAGTGCTTGCAGCACGGCGAGTGCATGCGATCATGCTTCCTTCGCATTAAACGGTACTACATGGTCCGGTCGATCACGAAAATACGTTGTCCATTGTTCCAATCATACCGGGGACAATGAACAGTACCTTACGCCGACGCAAAGGGCCGCCCGACAAATTAGGAAATTTCAGGTGAGATAAATGTTGGTGATAATAGTGTTTTATTGGCGATGACGATGGTGGTTTTGGCGTTGGAACAATCGTTCGATGATTCGTCAACGATAATCCGCGAGCCTAAGACAATCTTTAAATGGCCATATTTGCTATAAAGCCTTATGCGTTGACCATCTTAAATAATTTCACGTAAAGTAATTCAAACAAATTTTCATTTTATTGTAAATAATTTTGTTTTATGTTATAAAGGAAATATTTGTTTTTCCTTTTTTGTATATAAAAAAAAATGCAAAATGAGACGTTCGCGACGCAACGTTGCGTTTTAATCGTTTTAACCCATTTGCATCAATGAACGAAATAATCCGCGAGCCTAAGACAGTCTTCAAATGGCCATATTTGCTATAAAGCTTTATGCGTTGACCATTTTAAATAATTTCACGTAAAGTAATTCAAATAAATTTTATTTTATGTATAAAGGAAATATTTGTTTTTCCTTTTTTGTATAAAAAAAAAAAAAAAAAAAAAATGCAAAATGAGATGTTCGCGACGCAACGTTGCGTTTTAATCGTTTTAAGCGGTACATTGATGACACTAATAATAACTACCGATAATAACAAAGTAAACTCGATAAACTCCATGGAAAAAAAAAATTGGCCGTCGGTTTTTCACGTTCATACGTCCGAAGTAGCACCGATTATGCGAATGGGTTAATCAACGTAAACGAATTCGTAACTGTGATAAATTTATGTCGATTGCGCCTTAGGCTCTTTTGAAGGAAGCAAGAATAGAGATTGAAGAGAAGAATCGCGAGATCGTACGATTAACGAAGGAGGTCGTAGAGTTGCGTTTGTACAAAGCGTCGTTGAACAGTCCGGACGAAAGGACAGACAGTAGCGATGCCCTTACCGTACGTGAGAACAATCCATTCTCGCCTGAATCACCGTGCAAGGATGAACTCTTGGACGACGGTACTGCTATTTCCACTTTCGAGAAGGCCGTCGTTGCCGCTGCATCCGCCGCTGCATCCGCTGCAAGCTCAGAAACCCCGGAGGACAAACGTGCCCGATCGACGGACGTACCGTCCTCGTTAGCTGATTCAGGACATTTTGAAGATGGGTCCGTCCACTCGAAAGATGATAGTAGCGTGTGCCTACCGGAAACGGTGATCGAACCTTCTGGTAATAATTCTACTCCATCCAATCTAAGACGGAACGATGACGTTGACGATGATGATGACGATGACGATGATGATGGACCCAAGGAAGACGACATTAGATCAGTCTCCGTTGTCGATGGTAGCAGTCCCGAGAGGGACGAGGAAAGACGTAGATTGGTCGATCATTACGAAAACAGAATCGAGGAAATGCACCGAAGACATATCGACGAAATCCAGGAATTGAAACAGAAGCACAATGATAAGGTAATAAATGAGAGTGAGATTATGTCAGTTTTTTCTTTTTTTTTTTTTTTTTTTTTTTTTCATCTTTTGGCCCTTTAAAACCCTTACCCTCTCACCCTCCTTATTCGTTTTCGTTCGACGATATAGGTGGAGAGCTTGTTGAATCAATTATCCGAAGTTAATACTCGCTATTGCGAGGTAAGGCCGTCCGTTGATGCCGCGGAAGCTCGTACGAGAGAATTGGAAGTGGAATTGGAGGCTGTGAAGATTGAACTCGATAAGAAGGAAGCATTGATCAAAGAGCAAGAAGAGAGGGATAAACAAATGTACCTGAAAGTGCATGCGAATGAACAAGAAGCTGCACGTACCGAAAATACTACTGATCAGGTGATGATAGAGGAGATGCGTTTTGTTCTCACCCAATTTTATTCTTCTCTCTTTCTCTTTATCTATCTATATATATATATATACATTTTTTCTTAATATTTTACAAATATAAAATTTGTAGATACCTGAAAATGCACAGCAAAAATCATCGTCGAAAGTTAACAACGTCACCGATTATCAACAAGAATTAACAGTTACAAAAGCGGAATTAGAAAAAATTAAGGTAATAATCCATTTAATATAAACCCCTCCGTTGTTACATCGTGAAAATTGCTTAGACGGAAGAATTGTATTTGATCTCTATTCGATACATTCGAGTTGTTTTTTAGAACGAGAACAAGCCTTGACAATTGGCTTTAAATAATAATTATTTATACGATGTGGAAGCAACGAGAATGTGTTTTTCTTTTTCTTTTTCTTTTTTTTTTTTTTTTGCAAATAGAATTGAATCACAATCATAATACAAGTGTTAACGTAGACTTCTTTTTTTTTTTTTTTTGTTCAAATCTCCTCCAACCTCTGAAATGCATATAACACCCCAAAAGAAAATTATCTCCGTGATCTCTTTGTCATTACTACACGCTCTATGACGTGATATAAAAACAACGTGTTTATGCATTTTTACGAAGGGGATAAAATTAGTAAAGTCATATTTCACTTTTTCAATATCGTATTAGCGAAGCTTTTAATATTCGTTTCACATATTGAATTTCACTGCGTTAGTTAGTTCCATCGACATCTCCGCATCGATCGAACGCATGCAATCATCGCTCTCTGCCAAACAAGTATTTTATTATTATTAATAATTCCATCACCAAATCCCCTTTTTGTACTAACTAAGAGATGTGTCACTTTTTTTGGTCGCCGCTCACACTCCAGGATACAAGCTACTCGCCTGAACCTCACATTTCAGCCGATCGTAGCCAAAATTTATTAAGCGCTCAGGAGGCTGTTTCTCTCTGGGTCCTTGGCACACGTAAGGTCTGTATTCCTTGTTCGACTGACACGTGAAAGAATCTTCATTCATTTTCTCTGTTGTACAACTGCGTTGCATTTGCTCGCATATAGTGCACACAGATCTTCCTATTGTTATTTTATTTTGCAAGATCGTTCTCAATTTTCCATCGCTTGAAAATTTACATTCTTTGAAACATATATAAAATTGTGTTATTTTTTCCCTTTTTTTATTTTTTTTTTATACATCTAAACCTACAGTAAAAATTTTGACGATTATTTTGATCCTATAGCAGAATGTGTGTCACTTATTTTGTCAAAGTAATTTTATTTATTTGCTCTTTCGTGCATATATATTTATATATATGTGTGTGTAAGCCTTGTTAAATCTGTAAATGTGTTTAAATGAAAGCATGATTCTTGATGATAGTACGTTTTTTTATCATCATAGACATGTTTATTCTAATGTATTAACGTTCTAAGTATAAACTTCTAATTTTTCTTTTCTTTTTTTTTTTTTTCTTTTTCTTTCATCGAATAATGGTGGAATTTAGAACAATTTTGTATAAAAAGTTAAAAGCAAATCTTCTTTCTTTTATGGCTTCGCTCTTAAAATCTGCATGTTGATTGTCAAAAGCACAAATGTAGATGGTTCACAGTTTACACTACAATACATCGCTCTTAGATCGGGCCATACAGTGCACTTGGAAGAAACAGCCTCTTATAATTCAATAGATGTAAGTTTGCACGTGCTTAGAGCAACGCACGCTTCCAAATATATTTATATTTGTATAGAGTTTGCCTGCAATTCTTCATAATTGGATCCAGAAATAATACAAATTATAAGATTATTATTATTATTATTATATATGGATATAATTAATTAAAAAAAAAAAGAAAAATTAATGTCCTATATGTGCGAAGGAATTTTCATAGAATGTACCTCCTGATATTATTGGATTTATCTATAATGAATATGTTATTTTATTTTTTAGAGAAAAATATTCACTGTTTGATAATACGCACACAACGCATAAATATAAAGTGGAATAATATATTAATGACGATATATTTATATATATGTTAGTATTTTTATTTTTTTTCTTTTTTTTTTTTCTTTTTAAATATATATTAGGCAATGTATCGGAGTATTGTGGAGGCAAAATACAAGAAGGACGAATTGGATCTTGCTTTCACCATGCAGTTTCTAAGATCAGCATTTTATTACTTCCTGACTGATAAAGAAAATCATCGTGGACACCTGAATGCCATCGAAAGTATCTTGGGTTTTACCGAAGCTGAGAAATACAACATTGATAAGATTTATGGATCTGCTAGAAAATAATTTAAATAACTTTATAAAATGCGATGTATATGATTGTTAGTGACATACGGTGTGCAACGTGTTCTCCATTTATTACTTTTCTCGATATAAAATATTTCTAATTTTATATATTGGTAATATCGATATAGAAAACTAAATACACATTTCTCTCGATGTTTAAATAAAAACATTATTTTCTATTTACGTAGGTTCGCATTGTAAAAGTATATAAATCGATCGTACTTATATTTTCAATGATTGTTTTTTCTAATGGATAAAATGAACACTGTATGTCGTAATACCTCTTTATTGTACTACTACTGCTGCTGGTTAGCAGACAATTTTAATAATTTTAAACATTTTTAATAATAATATGTATTTCAACTTTTGCTATGCAATGAGAAAAATTTTGAAATTGTAAATGTATATGCGTATGATACAAATTTAATGGTCTTCATATTGTACGGTAGCTCTATATATGTATATTTGATTTCCATCAATGGATATGTATTTCATGAAGAATATATATACGGGATAAGTTATTGTTTAATATAGAAACTACTTCAATAGAATTTTCTTTTATGTTTTAATTAAAGCTACTACAAGACTATATTTTTAGATACGAATTTCTAATTAATAATATTTAACTATTATTTATCGCGATATGATTGTTAGTATAAGTATATAACTGGATTCTAAGGCCTATTTATATAACTGTCTGAGAGAAAAAGAAAAGAATAACAGATTATTTTTCATATTAATATTTGAAATACATATCCACGTTGTAACGTTCATACAAATATTAGAATATAAAAAATAAAACTACATATATATATGTTATACAAAGCCACAAAATATTTCTATTGGGGAATAGATACTTTTTACGTTCGTATAGAATTAAAAATGTGTTAGAAATTAATTAGATTGATTAATAAAAATAATTTAAAGTCTTATTAAAAATCAAAGAAAAATCTAAATTATGGTTATACCTAAATTTGGTGGCACATTACATTGAAGTAATATAAGGAGACTGAGAAGATTGCCTTTTTATCTGCTTATCTGCTTGATCTTGCCTTTAATCTGCTTATTTATCTAGTATTATAGTAAACATTCACAGTGAAAGTGTTATTAAGAAAATATACTATTAAAATTAAAAAAAAAGAAAAAAAATATAAGCACACTACCTAATATATACACACATATATATATAATTGTACTTGTACTTCCTGGATAGATTTTTCTTTTTTGCACCAATAACTATTATTTTAATGTATTATTTACTGCCAACATTTTATTACTGAACACACTTCCATCGGTAACAGTATTCCACTGTGATAAACCGACTTACTTTTAAATTATTTATAATATTAAACATGCATTAATTGGTGGAATATTATTAAATAAATCTTGTTAAAGAATGATACGGATATAATCATTAATGATGAAAAGGATTATATTCACATCGTGCAATAATATATAAAAAAAAAAAAAAACCAAAGATATTTCGAGCAGCTTACTTATCTGATCGTATCACAAATTTGATAACTTTATATTTTTGTTTAACTATTTAAATTAAATACATCTTGTAAAAATAACTAAGGTGAGCTTTGAACATAAAATTGTGGGATTAAAATTTAAACCTTTCCTTATTCCAAAGAGATTTTCAATTTATAAAATTATATGTTCCTACGGTGCCAATGCTGTGAAAATTAATTAACCAAACGAAATACTTCAATCCAAGCAACACTGTTTTTATATATAACCTTAAATGGAAGACTAAGTAATTAAATTATTATTATTATTATTATTGCTACTATTATACGATGTAATTTGACTTATTTTGAAAATGCACATAATATAAGGCTAATCTAATAGACTATAAATTTGAAATAATCTTTTATAGAAATAAAATAGTTATTACAAAAGAAGAAAGTAATCATATCTATAGATAAATAATATTATATGAAATATTCTCTTTGCATTGATACAGTTACTTCATAGACATTAATACATGTTTAGAGCTCTTATACGAATACGTGGAACTGAATGTAGAGTATGTAAATAATTCTATAATAAAGATATGAATAAAATCTAAACTGATGTTCAACTACATACTACTTTTTTGTTAATAACTATTTAAAAAGAAAAAGGAATGTCATGAAGACAATTAAAAAATATAGCCCACATGTTAGAACTTTTTAATATGTTTTATAAAATAATCGTAAAATACAATATTTGTACATTACTTTTTCCCAGCAATTATGATACCATCATACTTCTGTTGGAACCATTTCATTGCGTCTTCTTTAGTTAGCCTATGAGGGAAACCAACCTTTCCAGTTTTCCTTCTTCTGTGAGCTACATTGAAACCTACAAATTTATAAATATGTATACAAAATTGAAATGTTTCTGATGAACGAGCAAGAAACATTTTAATATATATGTATATATATTAAAATGTTGATTCAATTAAGTAACACACCCAGTATAAGAAGTGGGCATGAGTTGCAAATATGAAACATTTACTTTAGCACATGTTTTAAAATAGATAGACATCGTCAATGAATAAACAAGATATCTATGATACCAGATAATGTGCAATCTAATGAGCTTGTTATTAATTAATAAAAGGTAACTAACCTGGACGTCCAAGTACAACATAGAAGTCCAAACCATAAATACCAATGCTAGGATCGTACTTAATACCTAAATCGATGTGTTCTTGGATACCAAATCCAAAGTTTCCAGTACCTGAGAAGTTTTCTCTTCTCAATTCGTACTCACGCACCTACCACAATACAACAACAAAATTCTTAATAATAATACAAATAATCGAAAAGAAGGAAATAATGAAAGATGCTATGTAAACTAACCTTTAAACCACGTTCCAGAATTTCTTCGGCTTTTACTCCACGTACAGTGCAATGTACAGCAATTTTTTCATTACGACGTATACCAAACGAACGTACGGTATATCTCGCTTTTGAAAATACTGGTTGTTGTCCGGTTAACTGTTCCAATACCTACGTCATTCAAATAGATACCCAATGTTATCTTACTGTTACTTTCACTTAACTTCCAAGTTATTAATTTGTACTTTTTAAAACAACATACCTTTGCGGCTCTTGTCAGTCTATCACCAGACTCACCAACGCAAATGTTTAAACATAATTTGCGAATTCTGACTTCGCGCATTACATTTTTAGACGCATCCTTCGGTTCTTTTTTCGTCCTTTTTTCCGTTGCCTTCTTTACGTCCTATAAACAAATATGTATTGCGATTAATGCACATGAAAATACACCTTCAGATCGACACGTGCAGTGGCAACAGAATAAAGGTTATAAAAATTTTATTACGATTATAAAGGTTATAACAACTCCGCATTATAGAAAACGATTATATCGAAATAATAGAGAAAGATTACACCGAAATAACCATTTTTCGTAGGTTATAATCACAATGCACGCTAATCAACAACTATCATGTATCGTCGACAGGTTGTTACATATAAACAAATAAACGTGTTAACTTAACCAACAAAGAATATTATTTTTAATCGGAGAAAAGTAATACTTTGTTCGCTATAGATAAAACGATAATAAAATAATAAGGATGAAGGCGATATATTAAGATATTTTCAATTGATTTTCGTACGAGATCTATACACTCACCGCCATGATGGATAGAAAAGAACGATGACCGATGCGCACTCTAGTGGACGATACTTGAATTACTCGATATGTATCTAGAATCGCATATCGAACGAGCGTTCGATATTACGATTTGTAATACGTAATACAATTTCGTAATGAATAAAATGTTAATATTAATAAATAAATCTTTAGAAATATATATTTATTAAATTATTAATTATTTTAATCCTACTAAAATATTATTAAACTTTATGTGCTCAATAATATTTTATTGACATATATATATATATATATATATGTAATACGAATGAATTTTCTATAGAATTGTATAGCACATATTTTATACAATATATTTACACAATAGAAACGTATTAATTTAATTATAATTATTTCTTAATTTATTTGTTATTATTAATATCAATATAAATGAATAGAATTTATTATGTTGCTCTATTGACTAGGTTTTGAGAATCCGCCCTAATTAATTGTCGTCCTCTCTTTTTCAAATCATACAAGAGACCGCGCGTCTGCCTAGATACGTTGTATATAAATTCGAGTTAATATTTTATTTGATAGTTTAATTAATTTTTTTTGTACATTTTATTCAATTGTTACAAATATTCAACAAGATGCGGTATAGGAACAACAAGAAATTGCAGTCGCTCCGACCAAACAGTGGAAATGAATAAATCGATCGATGCATTCTATTCTGAATTATTATTTCTAAGGTATAAAAAGATATATATATATATATATATATATATATATATATATATATATATATATATTGCTTTCCTTAAATCTTTCTAATAATTAATAATAAACGATCACAAATAGGATATTATTTTTTATAAAGTAATATATAATATATACGTAAGATAAGAACTTTATAATGTTACTTGAATTCTAATATGTATTCTAATAACGTTATTTTATGTAACATGTAATTTCATTATACAAATGAACTACATTCGTTGTTGAAACATTAAAATAATTATATGATCTCAGATCATATAAATTAATACTTATTACGAACAGAGCACAAACTGTATATAAAATATGAGGATTAAAAAAATAATATATATAAAGACTTTCGCATAAGTTTTTTTTAATCATAGTTATTATTATCGTTAATATTCATATAATTATTAATAACTACAGTAAAACACAAAACAAAAATGGTGATATCTGTACATTCTCCTTAAGTGATTAACATAATCTTTTTTTTTGTATACCAGTAGTAGAGTGTCTACTATTATAGGAAGAAACTAAATCAAAATATTCACAGATAATTTACAAGATAGATGAGGCGTTTTATTGGACGCACGCATCGCGAATCCGAATATACTTTTCTCTCTCTCTCTCTCTCACACACACACACACACACACACACACACACACACACACACACACACACACACACACACACACACACCATGCAAACTCGCGCGCGCGCACACACACACCCAGACAGGATACATACATACACGTTATCGCTATCTCTCTCTCTATCTCTCGCTATCTCTCTCTCTCTCTCTCTCTCTCTATCTCTCTTTCTCTTTCATCTCGCGTATATAAAACATTTATTTTTATCTTGTCTTTTCTTTTTTATTTTTTTTCCCCCTTGTTTGTTTCTTCGATCAACTTTGCGAGGGCTAATAATAATTGTATATTCAAAATAGAACAAACAAGAAAGTTATGGAATAAAAAAAATAAAAAAATACAATCAATTATCGTAAAAAGAAAAGAAAGGAAGATAAGATAAAATAAAATAAAATAAAATAAAATAAGAAAGGAAGAAAGAAAGAAAGAAAGAAAGAAAAGAGAAAAGAATAAAGAAAGAAAAGAGAAAAGAAAGAAGGAAGAAAAGCGCGCGTTCCCATTGGAAACAAATTTATTATTTAACGCGATGCGTGCGACGCACTCGCGCGCTCGATATATTATACTTACTTGTACCTGTAATATTATATATATATATATGCTTACTTAATTTTTTTTTTTTCTTTAATTTCTTTTTTATACTCGCAACTCGCTCGCTCACTTATACTTCTACACTGTACATATGCACAACGCATCTTTTACACTGTACATGCACACGCAATATCCACGAGTAATCCGCGCTGCCTTACACCTTTAATTATATAATATTGTTTAGGGATAGGCAGAAGAAAGGGCGGGAAACGTTAAAAAAAATATATATATATACGTATGTGTGTGTGTGTGTGTATGTTCGTGTGTATGTATATAAAAAAATAAAAAAAATTAAAAAAAAAAAAGAAAAAAAATATATATATATAAAATGCAAAGAACGAACATGTCCGGGCGAGGGGGGGTGGGTTGAGTCGACGCGAGTAATCAACGAATTCTGAATTTATCATCTTTTGCGACGATTTGAAAAATTCGTTGCTCACTCGAATCTTTTTTTCGAATTACAAAATTAAGAAAAAAAAAAGGTACGTCCAACTATTCTCATCTAATGATAAATAATAATAATAATAATAATAATTATAATAATAATGATAATAAGGATAATAATAATATTAATAATAATAATAATAATAATAATAATAACAATAATAATAACCATCATAATCTCTCATGATCGTGCTTTAAAAGAAATATCTCTAGGGAGAGAGAAAAAAGAAAGAAGAAAAATAAATGAGATGATATCGTTAAGAATAGAAAAAAAAAGATTAGAAAAAGAAAAAAAAATGGACAATTACGTTCTATTTTTTTTTCTCTCTCTCTCTCTCTCTCTCACTCGTTATTTCGAAAACATAACGTTCCGTCTTTTTTTTTCTATTTTTCCCCTCTCTCTTTCATCTTTCTTTTTCTATTTCTCGCTTTTCTAATGTAATCACTACTTTTTCACGAACGACATATTATTATACTGCCGAAGAATCATTGCATTTTATATATGCATTTATATATGCACGCATGCATGCATATCGTATGTATGCATGTATGTGTGTATGTATGTATGCACGCATAAACGTACACGCACGTATGTATGTATGTACAAACGGACGTTCTTCTTATTTATATATATATATAAAAAAAAAAAGAAAAGAAAAAAAAAAGAAAAAATATATACAATAAAATGGAATAAAGTAAAAAATATAAAACACAAAAAGTTAATGAATCTTCAAAAAAGAAAAAAAAAAAAAATTGAAAGGCGATTAGTCGATTATTAAGCTAACACATTATTAGAAAAATTTCTAAGTTTTTATCCGCCTATCCCTAATATACTTCTGTATCTGTCTCTTATGTCTGTCTGCTCTGTGTGTGTGTGTGTGTGTTTGTGTTTGTGTGTGCCGCGTGTCCTATGTATGTACGTTTGTGTGATTTAATTTAATTTTTTTTTTCTTTCTTTTCTTTCGTCTCTTCTTTTTCATCTTGCCCTCTCTCACTCTCTCATTCTCTCACCCTCTCATTCTCTCACTCTCACTCACTCTCTCTCACTCTCTCTCTCTCTCTTTTTTTTTTTTTATCATTTTAATTATAACATTACTTCTCTAGAGGCATGCGCCCTACGCGCAACAGTATAATATCGTAAATAGGTAAGAGTTACTTATATTACTACTTCTTAAATATGTTCTTATTTTTTGTTTTTTTTTTTGTTTTCACGGTTCTTCTTCTCTGGTATGTGTGCGTGTGTGTGTTGTGACGTGTGTCCTGTATGTGTGTGTGTGTGTATGTGATATAGGGCAAACTCTCTTTTCTCTGCTCTCTCTCTCTTTCTTTCTTTCTATCTATCGCTCTTTCATTCTCTCTCTCTCTCTCTCTCCCTTTCCTTCTATACACGTAAGCGCATTATTATCTCTTGGACATAATTACTAAAAAGTCTATGAGAGAAACGTTGCAATTTATCGATGATGCAACGCGAAAGGGATATTAGGAATTAAATGGGATGGAAGTGTGTTGTTTGTAAGAATTAGGGCGGCGTCAATGGTCAATGAGATCGATCGCACTTTCATTATATATACGAGCACGACTTTGCTGCTTTTTTAAGCCCCTCTTCTTCTTCTTCTTCATCTTCATCTTCATCTTCTTCTTCATCTTCTTCATCATCATCATTATCATCATCATCATCATCATCATCATCATCATCATCATCATCATCATCATTTTAAACGTGCGGTTTTTTTTCGGTACGCTTTAGCTAGCCTGATGTAATAACGTTAATAGTAATTAATAGCAACGGTAATAGTAATAATAGAGAGTAGTGGTAGTAATAGTAGTAATAGTAGTAGTAATAGTAGTAGTAGTAGTAGTAGTTGTAGTAATAGTAATAGTAGTAGTAGTAGATAGATGGTAATAGTAGTATAGTAGTGGTGATGGTGGTAGTGTAATAGTAGTAAGTAGTAGTAATAGTATAGTGGCGATAGTAGTAGCAATAGTGGTGATAGCAGTAGTTTTAGTAATAATAGTAATATTAATAGTAATAATAATAAGTGTAATAATAAACTAATAAAGATGATAATAATAATAATAATAATAATCCTAATTAATATTAATTATAATTATAATTATAATGATAATAATAATAATAATAATAATGATAATAATAATAATAATAATAATTAATAAAATAATCGGCATAAGAATTAATATTAAAAATCTTTTTATAATATACATAGTAGTACTAAATATCATAATATTAATGATAATAATATTATTATTAATAATAATAATAATAATAATAATAATAATAATAATAATAATAATAATAACAATGATGATGCTAATATAATAATAATAATTAATAATAATTAATAATAATAATTAATAATCATAATTAATAATAATTAATAAGAATAATTAATAAGAATAATTAATAATAATAATAATAATAATAATAATAATAATAATAATAATAATAATAATAATAATAATAATATGTTACATCCTGCCGTGGGAAATTATGATACACTAGGGATAAACGCTATACTTAGGTAGGTTGTTTTTCCTTTGCTGTTTTTTTGTTCACTATGTTTCTATATCGTGATTTTACTTTCTAATTCGACACGAGCGGCAGCAGCAACTATTGTTTACAGTAATATAGTACATAGGTATTTATATAGAGCAGTATTATACAAAAAACACATCACATACCGCGAAGATGACCCATATAAGCAGATCACTTTTTAATATGTTTCTTTTTTTCACTTCTTGTTTAATTTCTTTGTTTTCTTTTTCTCTTTTTTTTTTTCCTCCTCCACCTCCACCTCCTCCTCCTCCTTCCTCTTCTTCCTCTTCTTCTTATTCGTCTTCATCCTCGTCGTCTCTCTTTACGCAGATTATATATCGTTAAATAATTAAAATCACAGTAGTTATGCCCTCGCTGGCTCGCTTATTATAATTTACACAGTGTGTTTTCTCGTTAATGTCTAAGCCCTTAACTTTTAAAAATTATTAGCTCGCGTAATAAGTGGTAAAGAGGGAGATACGATGGGGGGGGTTCTGCTCTTCCTCCTCCTCCTCCTCCTCCTCTTCTTCCTCCTTATTTTTCTTCTTCTTCTTATTCGTTTTCATATCTTCATCTTTATTTTGTTTCTCGTATATGCGTCCTGTTTTCATTCTTTTCTATGATCATCTCTCTCTCTCTCTCTCTCTCTCACTTAGCTTAAAACTGATCTCGTTCGTTTACGGGAACGCCCAAGTTATTTTTCCTTTTTTTTTTTTTTATATCTCATGTATAATCCTTTATGTCCTTTCTTGCTTGTTTCTTTAATATTTTTTTTTGTTTCTCTTTTTACATATAGAGGATAGAATAGTAGTAGTAGTAGTAGTAGAGTAGTAGTAGTAGTAGTAGTAGTAGTAGTAGTAGTAGTAGTAGTAGTAGTAGTGTAGTAGTAGTAGTAGTGTAGTAGTAGTAATAGTAGTAGTAGTAGTAGTAGTAATAGTAATAGTAGTAGTAGTAGTAGTAGAGTAGTAGTAGTAGTATAGCACGAAAAAAATGTCTATTTTTCGTGGACACCATATTTATATATTCGCTTGGAGAGAATTCGAAGTTCTTCGTCGAGAGAAAAAAGAGAAGGGGAGGTTTATGGGGTTCGTGGGTGGGGCCTGGGGGGTGGGGGGTTGTTGTGCCTGACCAGCTTGTCAGAAAGACCAAGATTTAAAAGTCGGTCGATCCCACAAACACCGTGTCAGAGATAAAGCGTACTTTAAAAGTAGGTAAGTAGTAGTTCGTCGTCGGTAAAGTCGACGTGTACTATATCCTCTTTTTTTTTTCTGCTTTTCTACGCGCGATTTTACGAAGGGAGGCACGCCGCACGGTGAAACGAGGGGGATGAAGGGTTTTAGGAAGGTTTCTTTTTACCTTTCTCATCAATTTAGACCGGGCTAGCCTCTCTTCCTATTATTATTATTATTATTAATTTTTTTTTCTCTCTCTACGTCACACAACCCCCGAAAAAACACGACGCGCCTTGATTGTTGTTGTTGTTGTTGTTTTTGTTGTTGTTGTTGTTGTTGCTTTTGTTGTTGTTCTCTATATAGGCTTAACGATAATCATCTATGTGTGTCAATCGGCCGGGGTTGTTTTGATCCCTCTGCGCCGAATTCCATTTGATTGTCACCGATGAAGAGACTCCGATAAAAGGAGCCCTGTGTTTTTTTATTTTTTTTTTGTCAGCTTTTCCTCGATGGTCCATTCTGTCTCTCTCTCTCTCTCTCTCTTTCTCTTTTTGTCTCTCTTTCTATCTTTCTCTTATCTTTTATAAATTCCGCACATGATTGGAATACCACCCGCCCCCCTACCACCACCATCAGAGAGGCGGCTTCATGCCATTTATGGTAGCATCCCATTATCTCATGGTGCGCAAAATAGGTAGAAAATATACCAAGTTAAGATATATCGTAGGTGATGATGATGATCGTGCGGAAATGCTGTCCAGTCTCAAACCGTGGCAATGACGATAAGCAAGTGGGCGATCTTGGCAACGCGATGAAGCAAATCCGGCGCTATTCGAGCTAAACTCTCATTTGCGAAGTCACACGACGGGAATATATGTATCACGTACGCAGGCTGAAAAATAAAGACATAGAGATATATACGTTGATATGTCTCGCATGCTTTTTCATTGATTCTCAAGATAATATATAAACATCGGATAAATCAATTATTATGGGGTTGTGGTAAACGTAACAAAACTAACCTGTTGCGAACCTGGAGCAGCAATGTTAACGATTCCTGCGGCTTGTTTCTGTTGCAGATACATGATAAATCCGGTTTGAAGATTCTTACTTTGCTGTAACACATCTACCTCATCGCGTCCGCATGGTAATGCAAGCAGCATGCAGTGTTCGTTATCGGTCTGTTTTAAAGAAAACAATATTATTCGTTGAAAATAATTATAGTTACCATAAAAAAATAATGGACCATATATATATATATATATACCTATTCGTATACACTGAAAAACAGATATATAACGTACCTGCATCTTTCTTGCCACACCATCGACTTGGGTTTGTTCGAGTCTCATCCTTTGAGCGATACGCAATGGCGGAGTAGAGCCGTCGTTGTGACAAGGTAAGCTCTCTCTGGCTACATTAGGATTACCAAAAACAAAATGCATTTGTACTGCGGCTTGATCGTTCTTAAGGGCTAGTAATCCTTGCCACATGACAGGATAACGTTGAAGTAACAATTGGAATGAATCCGCTTGCGGTGGTACTTGTGATGCATGAGGTGGCGTTACTACTTGATGTTTCCTTGGCCTGTCAGGCGTAATCGCACTGTCCGTTGGAGCCTCACTAGCTGGCATAGGATATTGGGAACGTAAGTGAGCAGGCGGTGGCTCGTAATAACCACCTCTAGCCGCAGTTGGTGCTGCCAAGGATGGATTACTTCCAGCGTTATATTGAGGCGGTGGTGGTGGCAATCGTGTACCTCCGTGTAGCATGTAAACCTGTGCAACTTGTGGACTGTCGGTCGTACGATCCTGAGGAGTTCTTGTACTTCTCCTTAATTCCAATGGTGGACTATGACTATCCTCTATGCCAGTTTCTAATTTGGGATCTAACGGTAAGTGAGGAGATCTTGTTCCTGGAATATGATAAGCTATACGCGGAGTTAGGGCTTCCTGTTGGGCGCGTAGATATTGATACTGTAACACTTGTGGATGCATGTAATGCGGAGGTAACTCGGCGCCACGTGATAATCCACCATAATGATTCACTACGTCACTCTGAAAAAAAAAAAAAAAGAGAAAAGAAAATTATATTACGTATTTTTCTACAAGTATCCAAACACAAAAATTCATACAAGAAAATTCTCTAACTTCGTGTCATTTCAAATACTGTGTCACGGTATTATATGCAATTATATCTCAATATTTTTCGATATCATTTGGTGTAAAAATAAATAAAAATACCTGAGAAGCATTGGTATGATGATGAGCAGGCGGAGGCAATGGAGGACTCTGAGTACGATGAGGAGGTACAAGTCCATATTGGGCCCCCGGTGATGGAGCAGTACCTGCACTCCCATGCTAATAAAAAGCAAGCAAGTTAGTTTAGCAACGTAATTTAATTCAATTGAATAACTTAAATAATTTAATTCATTTGAAAAAGATTATTATTATTTTACTTACCATAGGTGCGTCATAAGTTGGTATTGGTACTCCACGACTCTGAGGACTTGCAGTGGGCACCATAATGCAACCAGACATAGAGACTTCTACTTTAGGGGGTTCCATACTACCGGTTACCTATAAGCAATTCGAACACGCATTTAACTAAATGTTCTAAATATATATGCATATATATATATGAGACCTTAAAATAATGATAGACACGTACTTGAGGTTTAGGCACAGTTGGACGAGGACAGCCTACAGCCGCTGCAACAGTTTGTGGACCAACGAGATGTGGTTGCGTTGGAGGACTTGCAACTGCTCCGGTTACCATTGGTGGTACTACTGCTTGTAATAAATGAGTTTTTGGATTGAGCGGATGTGGTTGCCCATTTATACCTTTTGCTGTTACCGGCTGTGAAACTGGATGATGTATTCTCTGAGTTGGTGCAGATACAACACTAGCTGGATGAACATTGATTGGTAATTTTTGAGACATATTTATTATGGTGGATGGTTGTTGTTGCTGTTGTTTTGCTGCCTGTAAGAGGTGTTGCTTAGGATTGGGTGGTACACCTGTATTATTAAGTACTGGTGACATTGGCTGTCCCTGCTTTCCATTCCCTGTATTCACTTGTGCCTGTTTCGTACACGGACTCAAATTAGGCGAGACCACTCTACCACCAGGAATTTGCAAATGAAGACTTTGTATTGCTTGAGTCGGTTGTTTGATGATATTTTGCACTACTGTCTGACTTGGTAATATTGGAACTACGGGCTTCGTAATAACGATTTGTTGTTGAGGTTGAGGTTGAGGCTGAGGCTGAGGCTGAGGTTGTGGCTGAAGTTGAGATTGAGATTGAGATTGAGACAGAGGCTGAGACAGAGGCTGAGGCTGAGCCTGAGGCTGAGGCTGAGGTTGAGGTTGAGGTTGAGGTTGAGGTTGAGACTGCGCCTGAACTTGAGGCTGTTGCTGTTGATGTGCCTGTGGCTGTTGATGCGCCTGCGGCTGTTGATGCGCCTGCGGCTGTTGATGCGCCTGCGGCTGTTGATGCGCCTGCGGCTGTTGATGTGCCTGCGGCTGTTGATGCGCCTGCGGCTGTTGATGCGCCTGCGGCTGTTGATGCGCCTGCGGCTGTTGATGCGCCTGCGGCTGTTGATGTGCCTGCGGCTGTTGATGCGCCTGTGGCTGTTGGTGTGCCTGTGGCTGTTGATGCGCCTGTGGCTGTTGGTGTGCCTGTGGCTGTTGATGCGCCTGTGGCTGTTGGTGTGCCTGTGGCTGTTGGTGTGCCTGTGGCTGTTGGTGTGCCTGTGGCTGTTGGTGTGCCTGTGGCTGTGGCTGTGGCTGTTGATGTGGATGTGGCTGTGGCTGCAGTTGTGGTTGAGCCTGAGCCTGCATCTGAACCTGAGGCTGAACCTGGGGCTGAACCTGAGGCTGGACCTGGGGCTGGACCTGAGGCTGAACCTGAGGCTGAACCTGAGGCTGAACCTGAGGCTGAACCTGAGGCTGGACCTGAGATTGAATCTGGGGTTGTACTTGAGGCTGAATCTGTGGCTGAATCTGAGGCTGAACCTGAGCCTGAGGTTGAGGTTGTGTTGAAAGCTGAGACTGAACCTGAGGCTGAGGCTGAGGCTGAGGCTGAAGCTGAGGTTGAGGTTGAGGTTGAGTAGATAATTTGCTTGCATTCAGTACGTGAGCTTTCAAACTCGTAGGTTTATTCTGTATAGCAGAAGTTGATACTGGTTGTGACGGAGCTACAACACTCGGTATTGTCGACATGGTTGTAACAGTTGTCGTAGATGATTGCACGACTGTAATTGTAGAAGTAGCTTGAATAATCGGAGATTGAGGCTTTGTAATAACACTAGCTTGTGACGATATCAGTTGATTTTGTATTGGTTGACAAGGTACAGTTTCCACAGGCTGCTCTTTCTTCGGTTCTTCATTAACCGTCGCAGTGGTGGTGGTATTATCGAATGATGACTTCGATTGCATCGATTCATTGATTGAACTTTCATTGACCGTCACATTAGTACTTCGAATTTCACTGATCGTTTTGGTAGAAGTTTGTTGTTGATTAGCTGGTGTACTAACTGGTATATATTGGCCTTCCTCCGATTCTCTCATCGGTATCAACATTCCTGTGACTGGATCGATCAATGTCGTTGGTTCTAGGGATACAGATTTCTGTTCAGGCGGTGCCGACGTTTGATTAGTAGTTTCCTCCACTTTTAGATTAGATTCTTCGCTCGCAGTGTTTTCATTCTTATTCTCAACCTTTTTCGAGGCGGTAACAACCAATTTAATGAACTTCTCCTCTCCGCTATCGTCATTATTTTCAGAAGTCCTCCTTGTCACTTTACGACTACCCCTTGGCGATTTCCTAGGTTCGGTAACTTGTACTTTAGGTTGTGTAGTTTGTACATTGCGCGGTGCGTTGTTGTGCCTAGTACTTCTTCTTGTACTATGTATATTACCAACATTTCCGCTCGTCATGTTTTTATTCGATGACGCGCGTACTACATCTTCGATGACATCGTCAACGGTGTTCCTGCTGCCATCTTTTTCTGCCAATCTTCTAGACTTCCTCGTGTTGGTAGCCGGCGAAACTAATTCCTCCAGGGGCAATTCTTTAACGGTAGTATGCGGTCCAGATTTAATAGTGAGAATCAGACGAGGACGGCCAGGATTGTCCTCCTCGCTGTCGTCGTGAAATTCGTAAACGTCGGCATAGGGTAACTTATGAGCAACATGATGTTTGCTTCCTCTCGGTGTTCTACCACCACCTCTTTTGTGTGCAGCTGCTGCGGTAGCGGTTCTACCTCGTCTAACTCCACCCCGACTGCCAGCACCTCGTTTCGCTTTGGATCTACCACGACGACTCTTCGTTAATTCTGCCTCGCACGTTTCCACGCCTTCGTCTTGATCGTCATTAACCGCTGTTGCATTCTTCTTATTTTCCTCCTCGGTCGTTTCGGTTTCGAACCAATCGGATTCACTCTTTCCTGTTTCGAGAGAATTATTGTGAGTAGTTTCCTGGGTTTGTTGCAGATCTTCGTCGTTATCGTTGTTACCCTCGCCATCGCACAAGGCATCGACCTTCTTTATTACGCTTTCTATATTAACTTCCTTGGCCGACCAATAATCGCTATCTTCTTTGCTATCAGTCGGATCTTCTTTTGACACGTCTATAGCAAGCGGATCTGTACTTGGTTCTTTCAACGGATCTTCGACCGGTTCTTCGTCCAATTCAACCTCCTCATTTTCTTTCGTTACTACTTCCTCCTCCTCCTCTTCCTCCTCCTCCTCTTCCTCCTTCACTTCGCTTACAACTTCAGATTTCACGGTCGTCTCATTTTCAAGTTTTGGTACAAGAACGTTCAATACTTCTGTTTTTGGAACGCAAGGCGTTAACTTTTCCGATTCAACAAATTCATGTTTCTCTTCCTTAGGTTTTATATCCGTGTCGCATGGCTGTTCCAAAGGTGCCGGGGGTGGTGGAGGCGGTGGTGGTTCCGTTTTTGGGATGGTAAATTTCATTTCTTCCTTCAACGTTGTATCCTCTTGCTTTATAATGAGAGCTGCTGGCTCTTGCTTAATAATTTCAATAGGTTGGGTCGATTGTATGGGCGGTGTTAATTGCATTGGTTGGGCAGTCTGTCCTCCTATTTGTGAATCGGAATCCGTTGGTGATTTTTCTGTCGGTAGTATACGGGATTCTATGCATTCCCTTAGATTGTCGGTCATCACAGAAGTAGTTGATACAGTTGACGCAGTCGTTGGTAAGGCTCTGGTTATTATTGATTGCGAGACTGCAGGGCCAACAGGTAAATGAGATTTGGAAAGTGAAGTTGCTTGAGGAACGGGTGACATTCTTTGACAACTCGAGAAAGATACGGTCGTTTGTGGAATGATGCATTTGTCACCTGTCGTTGTTGACTGTACCGTTGGCGTTAATTGTTGGGATACTATAGGTACTACCGTTTTAATTAAGGATTGATTAGCCGAAGAAACTGTTGGTGGTCCCAGACCATGCACCATGTGAACTATGTGAGATTGTCCGTGCGCTATGATCACAGGACTGGGTGTAGAACAACGTGGTACATGAGTGGTTAACAGTTGGGATAGTTCTTGTTTAGGTCGCGGTGAAAGAACGTTGTTATCTCCCGTTACAGAAACTGGTATTTGTTTCTGAGATCTCGATTGCAACGGACAATTTTCTGTAATGTTAGCCGACATTCCAAATGCAGGACTAGACGTGCCTGCACTAATTTCAATTTTAGCAGTTTCTGGTATATAAGTGGGTGGCTGATTAGGCGAAGGAACCTTCGGGGATGTCGAGGCCTTATTTGTAGATTCCGGTATAACAGCAGGTGATAATTTAGGCTCTTCCAATCTTTGCGGTGGTTCGTTCGGATTTACTGAAAGTAAAGTCTCGATTACGGACTTGTTTCCTAAAGCAGAGGGATCTCTTGAACCCTTGACTTGTATGCCCGGTGCCAATGGCGGTACTGGCATGTAAGGACGCGGTGGTATATTTAATGTTAATGGTGGCAAACCACCTCGAGGATAACTAGGAGTTAGTGGTCTCAAACCAGCAGCATGTTGAATAACTGGTTGTTGAGTTGCTGCAGTCGAATAGATCTGTTGTACCGTTGCTTCTGGTCTATGAACAGAAATGGGAACGCTCACTGCTATTCTAGTTGGTGGTGGTGGTGGTGGTGGCGGTGGCGGTGGTGGTGGCGGTGGTGATGGTTTTCCAACGGTGGACACGTGAGGACTACCACTCAATGCCGAGTTTCGATTCCATTGTCCATTTGGTGAAAGCGGTTGTGGAATTCTCGGGGATAATTGGGACGGTATCAAAGGTGGTATTCTCGATGGTACGAGTGGTGGTAAAGGCGTTATACTCGACGGCGAGGACGAGGATGGCGTTGAAATATTTTGCATTCTCGGAGAAGCTTGACGCATCGGTACCATTTGAGATTGAGGCGAAACTGGTAGTCTTTGATACAGAGGTTGTTGTTGTTGTTGTTGTTGTTGTTGTTGCACGTTAATCGTCGAAGGCCTCGGGCTGGCCGCCGAAATTCGTGAAGTTTCGTTCGCGATCGGCACGTTACACGATCCCAACATTGGTTGTTTGTACGTCGGCGGTGATGCCGTCGAACTTCGATGGGATTGAGAAACTCTCTCGGGGCTAGCTATCGTAACGCCGGATTCGACCGTATCGATTTGTACAGTTTTTGTCGTTGCATCACGAGACTTATGTTCATTTAGGTTCCAAGAATGAGCGATCACTGAATTTGGAGAATTCTGCGGTTTGGGAATTACGACAGGATTGAGTGGTAAACGAGCTTCGACCGGTTTCTCTGCCGTGACAATAGCGAGTGTCACCGTAGTTGGTGGCGTCGGGGGCGGCGGTGGTGGAGGTGGCGGTGGCGTCGGAGGCGTCGGCGTCGGCGTCGGCGTCGTCTTCGTCGGTGATTTATAAAACGACGGAATATCTGGTGTTTTTGGTGGTTGAGTTAGATCGAAGGTCTCGTAATTAGGATCTTCCTCGGTGTCGGTATCTATTTGAAGATCGTGTTCGCTTTGAGGCGTATCAGGTTTTAGATCTTCGCCCTCTACCGCCGACGCATTCAAACTTTCTACCGCCTGTTGCATTTCCTCGACATCCTCTTGGGGTGCCTCAGCCGGGGGCCCGGTTGTACCGTCTACCTCGTTGTCCTCTTCCTCTCCCTCGTAAGAGAAATCCTCGGTGCTACCACCGAACGTTTCCTCCAACAACGCAGCAACGGCATCTTCCGTTTCTTCCTGAGATATCGCGACTCTCGGTTTATCCTCATTTTGTACGGGCGGGGTCGTCGTAACCGATACCTCCGATTGGCAACCACCACTGTCACGTTCTTCAGGCTCCGAAATACTTTTAACCGCATTTTCATGAATGGTTTCGTCGATTTCTATTCCAAAACCAGGTATATATTTTTCCTTCTTCTTTTCGGGCTTAGGCGGTTGAATGACACCGCCGGCGCTTACGACAGAAGTAGTAGTAGTACCGATGGCCGAGACCGTCGACGTCGTATTCGACGTTACGACTTTCGGTATAGGACTCAACAGTGTATCCCTAAGGGCTGGCAAAGTTGGAGACAAAGTTTTCGGCATCAATGGACTACTCGCCCTTGGAGGACTCGGGTCTGCGCCAAGGTAAGGTAATTCGCCGGCGGTCTTCTCATGATGATGATGATGGTGGTGATGATGATGATGATGATAATCCTTCCGGCTACGCTCTTCCTTCGATTTCTTGCGTTTCTTTTTCTTTTCCTTGACCTTTTCGGGCACGGTAGTAGGCGTAGACGGTTCGACGCTATCGTTGTCGTCTGTGAAACGGAAAACGTCGTGCTCGTTCGACTCCGTACAAGCGACGACCGCTGACTTTGGCGAATTTGGTAGACCCAAGAGTTTAGCCTCGATTTCACGTCCGGCTTCAGCAAGATCGACGCTGTTCTCATCTTCCTGATGATGTCTCTGCCGTTTCTTTTCAGTTTTTCTTCTGACCCTTTCAACGTCGAGAACCGGACTACGTCCACCGCCGTCGCTGTCGGATACGTAAGCGTTATTTTCAGACGTCATGTTGCTGAGTCTGTCGAAGAAGGTGTTGTCCGGAGGTTGAGGATCGTCAACGTCGTCGGAAAGCGGACCAAATATATCCTCCATTCTTTGCGAATCTCTAGCTTCTTGCCTGTTCAATCTTTTCCTTCTCGCTTTAACCTTGTCTTCGCCGTTTCGTTCTCTTCTCTTCTCCTTCTTCGTTCTTTGCTTCTTATCGGAGCGTATCCTATCCTCGGAATTGTCGATGTTGGTCACCGGCGTCGTCGCCATCGGTGTACCACCACCACCACCACCACCACCACCGATATTTACAGACTCGTTCGTATGATTCGAACGACAATCCGAGTCGGCGGTCGTTATAACGTTCCCCTTACCTTTATGATCCGTACTTTCGGTAGATTCCAGTTTCGAACTCTCCTCGCTGGATATTGAATTTTTCTGACGCTTTTGTTTCTTTTTATGAGATTTCTTTCGCGAATCTCTTTCGTGATTATTGACGACAATCGTTGGATGATGGCTCGTTTGGTATGCCACTCTTTCGTCATCGTCGGAAGTACGTACTTCCTCCTTCGCATTGGCACGTACAACACTGTTGATAACAACGTTACTGGCGTCCAATGGATTTTGTTTCTCTTCGGTATCGGCGAACCCAAGGTCCACGTCGCTTTCAAGAAATCTATCCGTTTTAACGTTCTTTCGTACCTTGTTGTTAAACGTTTCCTCTTCCTCGCTTGTGTCGGAATGAATTCTAGATCGCGATCCCTTCCTCGACAAAGTTTTTGTCCTTGCCGAGTCCGATTCGGACGTGGCCTCGTCCTCGGTTAATGCCTTGCTACTGACCGAATCACCGTCCCAGGACGTACTTTGTTTCTTCTCTTCTCGCCTGGCACGGCTTTGCTTCAATTGCGAAAACTTATCCTTCAAACGTACTTGACGTTTCTCCTCTTCCAATTTCTGCATATTTTTCGTCGAGCGTGCCTTCACTTTATCGTACATACTTATGTAAGCTGGCTCGTCGTCCACGATATCAAATATCGAATGTTTCTTGGGCTCGTCGCTGTCCGTATCGGTTGCCGAGGGATGCCGTGCAACCTGAATATCGTGGCTAGGGCCGTCGTCGACGTCGCTGTGTTGATTCGAAGAGGCCTGATGCTGCTGCTGTTGATGATGGAATTGCGACGACGACTCCCTCGAGTGATTGGAAGATGCCGTCGACGTTTGCTCGTTCGGTGAATTCGATTCGTTGCGCTTCGATAGTTCTAATCTCGATAAAAATTCTTTGTCGGTTTCCTGACATACCCTGGGACTACGTTCCCTCGATTCCTTTTCCGATCTTCTCTTACTCCTTTGTTTTTCCTTAACGCTTTCTCTATTGTTCTCTCTATTTTCCCTGGTCGATTCCCTAACGGAATCGTTATGACCCGTATCCCTACTACTACTATTACTATCCTGTACGGACTCCTTGCTCTCTCTACTTTCCCTACTTTCTCGACTAGAACGATGCGAGTCGTTGCGATGTTTCCGATCCTCCGATCTTCTATTTTGTCTAGGCCGATCCTTGCTGTCTCTACGATGATCGGAGATCTTCATACGTTTGGTGTCATCTTCGGTGGGACAATCTTGGGACGAGCACCTACGTTTTATAGGCACAGGAGCTGGAGAAGCCTGTTGGATCTGAGACTGGGTGTTTACGGATTGATGTAAATGATTATCGTTAGGTTGTTGTTGTTGTTGTTGTTGACGCCTACTATCCTCGCGTTCGCGTTTCTCCTTATCCTTTTCCTCGCGATCCCTCCTCTTCTCGCGCTCGACGACGACCTTCTCCTTGTCGCGTTTCTCTTGATCCTCCCGCTCCCTTCTCTTCTCCCGTTCGTGTTTCTCTCTCTCCAATCTCTCCCTCTCCTCCTTATCGCGTTTTTCCTTATCCAATCTCTCGCGTTCCTCCTTCTCCTTCCGCCTCTCCCGTTCCAAACGTTCCTTCTCCTCCCTCTCACGTTTCCTCTCCTTGTCAAGACGTTCCTTTTCCTCCCTCCTCCTTTCCCTCTCCAATCTCTCCCTTTCCTCTTTCTCTCGCCTCTCCTGCTCCTCCCGTTCCTTCCTAAGACGTTCCTTCTCCTGCTTCTCCCGTTCCAAACGCAATTCGCGTTCCTTCCTCTCCCGTTCCTCCCTATCCCTTCTCTCCCTTTCTTCGCGCTCCCTACGTTCCTGCCTCTCCTTTTCCTCTCGTTCTCTCTTCTCGCGTTCCAACCGTTCCTTCTCCCTCCTCTCCTTCTCCCTAAATTCAATCTCCTCCCTCTCCTTCCTCTCCCGTTCTCGTTCCTCCCGTTCCCTTCTATCCTTCTCCTGACGTTCCTTGTCCAATCTCTCCCTTTCCCTGCGTTCCTCGTCCTTCTCCCTTCTCTCCCTTTCCTCCCGTTCCTTACGTTCCTGCCTGTCACGGTCTTCCTTATCTCTTCGTTCCTGCCTCTCCCGATCGTCCTTCTCCCTTCTCTCCTTATCCTCTCGTTCCCTCCTCTCGTACCTCGTTTCCTTCGTCTCTTTGAAATCCCTACTGTGATGATTATTATCGGTTTCGTTCGCATCGTTGTTGCTTCCCGTTTCTTTGTCGTCCCTGTTGTTGTCCTTGCTGCGATCTACCACCTCCTCTTTTCTCGATCTTCTCGGCAAATCCTTCCCTTTAC
Organism: Dolichovespula saxonica; assembly: GCA_911387935.1. Classification (NCBI taxonomy): domain Eukaryota; kingdom Metazoa; phylum Arthropoda; class Insecta; order Hymenoptera; family Vespidae; genus Dolichovespula; species Dolichovespula saxonica. Next base: position 871,101 of record OU427014.1, read on the forward strand.
CGTGTTTAGAATCTCTACCCTCCCGGGAGTCTCTTCTCTCCCTACTACTATTACCGCCGCTGCCGCTGCTACTACTACCGATCTCCTTTCTTAAACGAGCACGAGGTGGTGGTACATCGACCGAGGAGGAGGATAACGAAGACGTGCCGAACGTGGACGATGATATTATCGTGGAAGACAATGGCACCGACGAGGAGGAAGCGGTCGTTGTCGTCAAGGAAGTTTGATGATATTGACCGCTCGATAAAGATTGTTGTTGTATCGTGCCTGACGAGGTGGTACTGTTGTTGATGGCGGAGGGGATCGATGTTGTCGACGTTGACGCCGACGTTAAAATAACGCCGGACGCCGCAGTCGCTGTTGTCGCTGCTAACATGGAAATTGTAGACGCTCCCGATATCGCGGAGGATGACGACGTTAAACACGTTAAAGAAGAAGAAGATGATGATGAAGAAGAAGAAGAAGAAATGATAGAGGAAGAGGTGATGGTGGTGGTGGTACAGGACGAGGACGATGACGAAGATATCGTCGCCAATGACGACGAATTATTCAAAACCGTATTACTAGAAATTAATCCTCGATTCGTCGAGGCGCTGAGGCTGTGAATACTACATACACTACTATTACCACTAAGAAGGCTACTGGCCGACCCTAAACCGCTACTATTATTACCACTGCTCGCTGCCGTTCCACTACTTGCAAGACCGATGGGCAAAGAGACCGGTGGTAATTCCGGACTGACGGTTTTGATCGACGTGCCGGGAGTTATCGGTGTCGCTGGGGTCGGGTGTACGCAATTGTGCTGCATCGTCGAGCGTGGATCAGTCGTTTTTAATACCAACGGAACCATGCTCGTCGAGAGCATCGTGCTACTACCACCACCACCACCGATGTGACTGCTCACAGAGGAGGTATTGGTTAGTTGCACCGGCGGATGACTAGGAAATGGATACTGGAGGCAAACTTTGCTGGTGCAACCCCCGCTAGAAGTTAGCCCGGCCGTGCTACCGATCATAGAACCGACGACGCCTATAACGCCCGTAAATTCTTTCGGTTCGTATTTTTCACTGAAGTTCTCCAGTCGTTTCGAATCCTCGTCGAATACACTTCTTTTCGCGAGAACGGATTTCACTATGTCAGACGGTTGCACTTCGTGTAGATCCAAATCAAGGAGTTTATGTCGGAATTTAAAACGTTCCGAAGCGCTGGCGTCGAGCTTTGCCAAAGCATCGCCACCGGCCGCACTGAGAGCTCTCGAGCCCGACCACTTTTCGTATTTCTCGTCGAGGGAACGTATTCTCTCTTCGAGACTGGGAGACTGGGGCGCCGTCTCGCTGTCGGAACTCGTTGGACTGGGGCTCAAATGTCTAGGCGGTGGCGAGGCTGGTGGCTGTGGTGCCGTCGTACTGCAAGGACTGGCCGAAACCGAGACCCCGCTGGCACAAGGTGGACTAGTCACTTTCAAACTGCTGCTACTCGACCGAGCATTACTGCTACTACTGCTGTTACCGTTGTTGTTGTTGCTGCTGCTGTTGTTGTTGCTGCTGTTGTTGTTGTTGCTGTTGCTGTTGCTGTTGTTGCTGCTGCTGTTGTTGCTGCTGTTATTGGTGTTGCTGTTGTTGTTGTTGCTGTTACTATTGTTGTTGTTGTTGTTGTTGTTGTTGTTCAGCATCTGAGTCGCAAACCTCGGTAAAGGTAACGACAGAGGACCCTCGTGACTCCTTTCGCGAAATCTTCTTGGCTCGCTCGGCACAAGGTTCTCGGGTCTTTCATCGACGAGAGGCGTACCTGGTCGCGATCCATCGTGATGCTCGTGATGTCTAAACGTTGGAACGAAGAAAAGGGAAAACAAATTTAGATATATCGCGCATAAAAAATAAAAAAAAAAAAAAACAAAAAAAAAACAAAATCTTAGACGATACGAAACTCCTCTCTCTCTCACGTTCTCCTCCCCAATACTTTTTCTCTAACTCATTCAATCTCACCTGCTAGAAGTATCTCGACGACGCTTACAAGGTCCCGGACCCCTGCCGTCGCAGCTACTTCTTCTCGTACTATGATGCACCACCACTTTGCTGCTGTCACTTACACGTCTAACGTCCATCCCCTTTCTACCGGAATGAGAGGTTACCAACAACGATGCGATTTCAGGTTCATCGTCCTCGCACAATATCGTTGTCGAACTTCCGTCCAATTTGACGCGTTTCTTAGGTGCAAAACCAACTTCGTCCCCGCTACTGTGACACTCCTCGAGCTGTTCCAACAAATGGACTCGCTCCTTTTGAAGATGCCTGATGTCGGGCGGTGGTAAAATGGGCGGAGGTGGAACCGGTGGATCGACGCTCGTAACGACACTCTGGACGGCATGTCGTCGAGACGATGGGGGTGGTGGTGGACAATCATCGTCGTTCAATTTACCGTCGCTGAGAACGCTGCTCTGATAATCGTCGTGGCTCGCTCCGCTACCCTGACTGAACTCGTCGTAACTTCGAAATCTACGTGGCGTTGGGTCGTTGTAGTCGCCGTCGTAGTACGAATCTTGATAGGAACGCCTGCTGCTACGCGACATCGCCGTTGGATGAGCAGGACTGGCTCCTGGGGTACTACCACCGCCGGAAGTACGAGAATAACTACTGGTTGTCCTTGATCTTGGGGGTGTATCGTAACGCGTAAATCGACCGCCCGAATTTGACACTGTAACTGCTGATTCAAAGCTGCTACGCTCCCTCCTGTAATGAATCCTTTCAGTAACGCGTGAATTCTACTTTGTGCTCTTTATTTGAGGGTGACGATGATACTTAAGAACTAGATATAATATATACGCATGCATTAGTCGTTATCAATCATACATCGTAAAACAATATTCGTGAAAAAATTTTCACGTTAGACGATAGACACATCAATGCAAATATTTTTCTTTTAACGATTCGAGTCTTTTAACTTTTAATCTTATATGCAATATTATTTGTGTGTATATATATATGTATATACATATATACACAAATAAAAAATAAACACACACACTCGCGCGCACGCACACAAAAAAATATATAATTATACATACGCAACATCAAAGGTTGTCGCCGGCGAAGGCCTGGTGTCCCATGGTTTTTCACCAGCAACTCCCTGTCTTTCCAGATGTTCGTAAAACGTTTCCTGGCATTCTCTGGAGGCGAAATCCACTTGGAGACGACGTCCACGAAGAGCGGCTCCTCTCATTTCCTTCACGGCAGCCTGGGCGCAGCTTATTTGTTCGAAAAAGACTAACGCGTGGCCACGTTCACGATCCACCACGACTTGCGTTATAGGACCGAACTGATGGAACTGCATGTTCAAGTATTTTTCTGAGATGCAATCTACGGAAAAAACGGACACACCCGCAAACACACCACCGTGATTCATTTTGATCGTTTATCCTCGTGTTCGGCGCTTATTTTATTATGTTGCAAAACGAGATTGATCGAATTTAAGATTTGCAAAATAATTTGAAGTTTACCTCCTACACCATCCACCCAGACGCAGGAGGTGGGCATAGATTTGCCAAAGCCAAGTTTGATACGATTCGCACCTAGGTGTTCGCCATCCATAGATCTCATGGCCTTAACGACGCTACCGATATCCGAATACTGACAAAATGCATAGCTCGAAACGGCGCCTTGCTTTTTGATGTCAATTTCCTAATAAGGCAAACGCAAAAATTTACATACGTACGTTAATAAATAACACACAACTCTAAGAGTAATAACGAAAAGTTAAACGATGCGATGATTCCCGATCATCCATCTATCATCCTCCTCGACTTACTATTATTTCGCCAAAAGGCTCAAAGTGTTTCCTGAGTTCGGACGCGGTGACATCTTTCTCGAGATTCCCAATAAATAGCGTCCTAGTTGCTTTGGGATGATACTCGTCCAGTTCGGCCTCGTACGGCCTGAACTCGTTGTCCTCGACGTCGTATCCTTGATAAGGCGCAACTTCGATCTTGCAACCGAAGAATAGTTTGTCATGAGATACCTCAAGGGCTTTCTCAACGTCCTCGGGTTTCTTGAAGCAGACCAGGGCGTATCTGTCGCCCGCTGCACCGACTACCTTCACCCACGTGACCTTCCCATGCTTTTTATACTCATGGAAAAGGCCATCCTTGAGGGAAGTGTCGCTGCTACGAGCGGGGAGGTTCCGTACGCAGATCGCCAGTGGCCTGCGATCCTCGGTGACCGCAACGGCATTTCCAGTGCGATGCGGCGAACTACCTGGCGACGTGCTAGCGGCGGACGTGCTACCTGCGGAACTCCCGCTTCGGCTACTACTGCTGCTACCTGAACGACTGCTACCGCTCGGCGAGCTACTACCGCTTCGAGATTTTCTACGTTGCTTCTTGTGTTGCCGGTGGACGCTGCTGCTGCTGCTACCACCACCTCCACCTCCACCTCCACCTCCGCCGCCGCCGCTGCCGCCGCCGCCGCCGCCGCCGCCGCCGCTGCCGCCGCCGCCACCGCCGCCTCCGCCACCTCCTGTTTCACCAAATCGCGATAAGAGGACATTGGACGAATGATAAACGATAGGGTAACGTTGCTGTTGTTGTTGTCGTCGTCGTCGTCGTTGTTGTCGTCGTAATAATATTCGATCGACATATATTTTACCTGGCTCATCCTGATAGGAATCATTGGTTGCCGGCGAGGGTGGTGGTGGCGCGTTACTGTATCTCGACGAAGTCGTCGACTCGTAGGCAGAGGACCAGGAAGACGGTGCCCGATGACGATCTAAATGGGGCGGGGGTGGCGGCCCGGAGCCGTAAGGGCCTGTCCTCGGGTAAAGCCGATCCCTCGCCCTGCTCGACGTCACGTGGTAAGTGGTACCAGGTGGTGGACGTCCACGTGGTATATAGCCACCGGGATCACCGCTGTTAGGATCCGCTGGATGGCCTTGAACGACGACGACGCCGCCGACGCCGACGCCGCTGACGCCGCCGACGCCGCCGACGCTGCCGCCGCCGACACCGCCGACACCGCCGGTGCCAACGCTTCCGGTGCTGCCGATGCCGCCACCGCTACCGGCATTGCTGCCACCTCCTCCTCCTCCACCTCCACCTCCTCCAACACCTCCACCTCCACCCCCGGCAACACCGCCGACGCCGCCGACGCCGACGCCGACACCGACGCCGACGCCGACGCTGCCGCCGCTGACGACGCCGCCGACGACGACGCCGTAGAAACCCCCATGGGAACCACCGTGTGAACCACCGTGTGAACCTCTCGACGACTCGACGACGAAGCCACTCTCGCTGCCACCGCCGCCACCACCGACAACGACGCCGCCGCCGACGCCGACGCCAACGCCGCCCCCGCTGCCACTGCCACCACCGCCGACGCCGCCGCCGCCGACGCCGACGCCGACGCCAACGCCAACGCCAATTGCGTTACCGCCACTGACTCCTCCTCCACCACCTCCTCCACTTCCACCTCCTCCACTTCCTCCTCCTCCACTTCCTCCTCCTCCTCCTCCAACGACGACTCCACCGACGACTCCGCCGCCGACGACGACGCCGCCGACGCCACCGACGACGCCGCCGCCGACGCCGACGCCGCCGCCGCTCCCGACACCAGATCCGACGATACCACCCCCGCCGCTACCTCCTCCGACGACCCCGACAACACCACCACCCCCGACACCACCGACGACTCCTCCACCTCCGCCTCCGGCACCGACGCCGACACTCGGCCCATGATCCTCCGAACTTCTGAAACATACCAAGTCGAACTTAGTCTAACCCTCAAGATCTTTAAGGATATTATTCCTCTAGCCTATACTCTTTTCTTGATTTCCTTCTTTCATTCTCGCTTGCTCGCTCGCTTGCTTGCTTGCTCGCTCGCTCGCTCGGATGAACGTGATCGTTATGCCTAAGTGTTCGAGCGTTCGCGTGATCACGATGCCAAGTGTTTTATTCCCCATCCACCCCCCCCCCACCTCCCAACCGCTGTTCATGACGTTCATATCGCGCCTAAACGAATTTTCCCATATGCATTTTTAACCTTCATCTTCTACAAGCATATTATACCATATTTCAGTATGCAAGAGCCAACACACCACGCGCCTACGACGAACGTAACCTCGTCAACTATAAAAATAAAAATAAAAATAGGAAAAAAAGGAAGGAAGGGAAGAAAGAAAGAAAGAAGAGAAGATGATGGTCGTCGATGCGAGATGCGAGTCATGTTCGAAGGAAAAGGAAAAGGAAAAAAAAAAAAAGATCATCCGCCTGAGATTATCCGTTGGCTATGCGCGCATCAAGGAGGATGAGGAGGAGAAGAGGAGGAGAAGAGGAGGAGGAGGAGGAGGAGGATATCCGCGATGGGACAAGTTCTTCATTGTAAAATCCAAACGCCCGAAGGACACAAAAAACTTTTGCGCGTGTCACGTCGTCGGTCACGCCAAAGAGAGAATATAAGAATCCAAATCGTGACACGGATGTGGAAAGCCCCCGAGAGAGAAGGATGAGGAGGATGAGGATGAGGATGAGGAGGAGGAGGAGGAGGAGGAGGAGGAGATTTCGAAACGGTTCTTTTCTCTCCATCCTGCGGCTACACCGATCTTTCTCTCTCCTCTCTCTCCCTCTCTCACCGACCGATCATCACCATCATCATCATCATCATCATCATCATCATCATCGGGGAGAGACGCTCGCGCTTCATTCAAAAGAAGGCTATCGGTGTGTTTGTTGCGATTTGTGAAAGAGAGAACTCGAGACTGGGGGGCTACGGGGGATGAGAGGGGGTGAAAGGAAAGATAGAAAGGGCTTGGTCAAGGGAAAAAAAAAATAAATAAATAAACGAGTTCTACGATCGTATACCCTTGGCCGACTGCTAACTCCCTCCATAACCTCAATGAATTCTCTTAACAAATTTCGTTATTCGTTTTGTCCCGCGCCGAGATGATCCCCGCATTGAGAAAAGAAAACAAAAATGCGGACAAACGAAATCGTTGAAAAGATAAGAAAATTACCACTTCGCGATCTCAAAGACGTAATAATTTCTCGATCGAATTCGAAATATAACCCACCTCCCCTCAAAAAAATAAATAAAATAAGAATCCTCCTCGAAAAAAGGAAAGGTACATTCTAATCGCATATATCATGCGAGCGTATGCGCGTTTATGTTCGATACAGTATTATAGGGAGGGCGAGAGGGTGGTCGAACGGGTCAGGGGAAGGAAAGGGGAGGGCAAGGGGTTAATCGTAGCGCTTCTTCTTGCATGTGTCGTGAATTGTTTGGCATGCACGGTATGGGCCGCAATAATATACTCGATAAGATATTTCTAGAGTCGTATCGGCATACCCTCCTCTCTCTCTCTCTATCACTCTCTCTCTCTCTCTCTCTTTTAGCGCATGCGCATTCTCGACGAAAGAAAAGAGGTAGCGCGCGGCAGGGTCACGACAAATTAGTCTAAAGCCTTATTTTATCTATAGCCGCCAAGTTTCTCTCTTTCAACCAATACACGCAAAACGCCGTTACTACACAACTATTAACTACTACTGCTATGATCGTTCTCTTTCTCCACCTTTCACGAACGTGTACCACCACCACCACCACCACCTCCCTCATCCTCGTCCATCATCACCTAATCATCCTCCTCCTCCTCCTCCACCTCCTCCTCCTCCTCCTCATCCTCCTTTTATAATACGTTTCGCTTTAAACTCTATCTCGTATTATATGGAAATAATTTCATCGAGCTATCGATGATGCCTTTACAGAGAAATGATAAGCCATTATAAATATATATATATATATATATATATATATATATATATATATATATTTATAAACGTCTGATTCATAAGTAGATTGTAAACCTTGAATGCGGTGATAAATATTAAACAATGACGTCATCCCCTAGCTTTAGCGAAGTTTGCACGAATCACCAATGATTACGTTACCGATCAAAGTTCGAATGTCTCTTGAAAGAATAAACAGAGAGAGAGAGAGAGACCTACGTATTCCGTAAATAAAAAGAGAGAGAGAGAGAGAGAGAGAGAAATAGAGGGAGAGGGAGAGGGTTCGTACATTCCTAACTACGGCACTGACGGTTAAGAGCCGTTCATCCCCTCCACCTCAACCATCTCTCTCTCTCTCTCTCTCACTCCTCCCTCTCCTCCAACTCTTCCCCCACCAGACCCCCCGAGCATCCTCCATAACGTCGTACGCCCTCTCCCTCGTCGTCACGCTTCGACGTACCGTCACTCGACGACGAAACGCCTGGCAACGTCGCCTTCTTCGTCGTCATTTTCTTCGACAATAACCCCGTCCGTCCGTCCGTCGGTCGTCGTCATCGTCGTTGTCGTCATCGTCATCGTCGTCGTCGTAGTCGTCGTCGTGTCTTCGAAATCGTCACGGTCGTCTAACTTTTCATGGAAATGCAACCCGCCATTACTACACTTCGGCGAGAGACATTCCTAAGTACGTGCAATAACCCAAGTATATTTCTTTCCCCTCGCTCTCCCACCTACCTTCCCCTTTCTATCCCTTTCCTACCCTTCTTACCCTTCCCTACCCCTCCCCTTCCCTTCCATTCGGTTAGAAGATATTATAAGATCTCCGACTAATCTCTATGCGAGACTTCTTCTAACTAGTTCTCTCTCTCTCTCTCTCTCTCTTTCTCTTTCTCGTTCGTTCGTTCTCTCATACGAATTAATTATTCCGCGCGCACAAACGGAAGAAGAAGAAGAAGAAGAAGAATAAGAGAAAGAAAAGAAAGAGAAAACGTTTTTTCAAACTCGATCCTACCGCAAATATATACATTTTAAACGCGAGTCCAATGACAGTTGGGGGGGGGGGGAAATAAAACGGGAGAAACTACGTAGGTGTCTAAAAAAAAAAAAGACGAGAAAGAAAAAAAAAAGAAATAAATTATTCATTTATGCGAGTAGAGGTAATTAATAAAAGAAGGCTCTTATCAATTACGTATAGCAATGACGTGGTATATAACCATTAGGAAAAATAACACAGTATATTTATGTATCCATATATATATATATATATATATATATATATATATGTGTGTGTGTGTGTGTATAACGAGATGGTAAGGTAAGAGACAAACGAACGTTGAAATTTCCACCATAGAAAGGAGATATATAATGGTAATAATAACTCGGGCCGATGTTAAAAAAAAAAGAAAAGAAAAAACACGATAATGAAATTCATTTACTCGTCGACGACGATTATGATCGTCGATGATATTAAAGTTGAAAGCTACAATTTTTCCAGGAAATACACTTTCACGTAAAATCGATTTGGTAGCCGGCGTTGTGTACGAGACGCAGTTCTAAAGAGAAAGAAAGAAAGACGCCATATTTATTTTTATCGAATTCGACGAGACTCGATCGATATATCTTTCAATCGATATATCTTTTAATCGATAAGAATACATGTAATTCTCGTTCTCTCGTATGTTACGAATAACATCGTCGTAATAAAACAAAAAAAAAAAAAAAAAACAATGAGACCAACAAGATTTATTATCTATCAATCACCTAAAAAGATGTCTCGACGTTTTTTTCATTAATTTTATTACACATACGCATATATAAACATATGTATATATAAGAGCTGTTCGTATGGTCCCGATAGAGGGGAGTGGGGGTGGTGGAAAGGATTAATAAATGTTGGAAAAGGTTGAATACGATTATCCACGAGATTTATCTCCTCCCCGATAAAAACAATTCGTACTTGCTTTCCAATAAACACGATGCACCGTCTTCCAAACGACGAATATGACGAAGACGACGAAGACACTTGGCACTTATATTTAATCCAAATTCACTGTAATCCAACACTGCATCCATTGGGTAAAGCCGCCACCACCACCACCGGCGTTGCGTGTCGAATAGACCGACACAGAGTTTTTCTTTCACTGCAATTCCTTCTTTTCTTTTCTTTTTTTTTTTTTATCCCACTTGTATTACTTTACACATCCCTACTATTGCGATAACATTATAATATTCAATAGTCATCATATATATATATATATATATCTCGTATATATTATACGGGTTGTCCACCAGTCCTCCCCCAATGTATTCGGTATAATTAGATCGAGGATTAAGAATATAACAAGGAAGTAGTGTATATATACGTGAAGGGATGGGGGGATCGGGCGGGGGGTTGAGCAAAGACCATACGACGACGACCACGAAGACGAAAAAAAAAGAAAGAGAGAGAGAGAGAGTGAGAGAGAAAAAAAACGAACGATAAAAGAAAAAAAAAAAAGAAAACGAAGAGACACCTAACACGTGTAATGACATCTCAATGTCGTTTTACCTGCTTCCGGTATAACGCGCGATTTAATCGATTCCCTACGACGTGACTCATCATAAAGTGGTCTTTTACACATACATGCATACACAAGCGCGCGCGCGCGCATATATATATATATATGTATATGTACCGAAAGAGGGGACGTGTACACACATTCACGCACACTAGCTAATTCGAAATGTACAAAAATATCGTTATCATCGCGGAGTACACGTCGCAAGGAACACGTATGACAGAACGATAGAAGAGAGAGAGAGAAAGAGAGAGAGAAGACAATCATCGTCCGTTAAGGTTTTAACGTTCATCACTATCGATCGATTCTTATCTCTACGTTTGATTACGATGACACGTTGCGATCATTTATGAATCATCCCTGGATAGATCATTATCAAGGAGGATTAAAAATTCTTATCCGGCATTCGTGTTTGTTGACGGAGTAATAGTAGTAATAATAATAATAATAATAATAATAACAATAGTTGCCCGTTGAATTAAATAAAATGAGTAAAAAATCTAGGCATACGTGTCTCCGTCCAATATCGGGTATAAAACCCGTGATAGGTTACAGGGCATGGGTTTACTGGGTTGTTTTATTTGCGGTGCACGGTTTAAAAAGTAAAAAAATAAAAATAATAATAAAGAAATAAACGAGGTCCCGACACACACACACACACACACACACACACACAGCATGTATATATATATATCTCACCCGTGCGTGGGAAATCTGTGTTGAAGATGCTGGGGCTCGTAGTACTGTGTCGTAAGGGCTCGTTCGTCCAAAGTGTGCTCAGTCGCGTGAGCCTTCGCTGCGGACTTGATATCCATGAACGCCACCGTCGCGGAGGCGCCCCCGGTGTTAATCGAGGAACCGCCGCCCCCGCTGCCGCCGCCGCCCCCGCTGCCGGAACCGGAACCGGAACCACCCCCCTCGTTGCCCTCCCCGAGGGAACCACCGGAACCTCCGTCCACAGGGCACACCTCGCCCCGCGGCAGCAGCTTGACGCTCTGCACGCGTCCATACCTGTTTAAACAAAATAAATAAGAGAAACACGATATCAATATTACATTCCGATTAATTATTTCTACGCTGCAATCGTTTTCAACGAATGATATCATATTTTTTCTCTCTTCTTCTTTATTTTCTTCCCACCCAAAAGACAAAAACTCGTTCGTAAGATTCGTAAGATCGATCGATCGATCGACGATAAGAGATCTCATCCTCACCGTAAACGATCGTTTTGATAGATCAAATTCTCTCCCGTTAGAACGAAAAGATCAAATGCCGTTTATAAGTATCGCTCGTACGTCTCTAAAACCATCCTCTCCCACCCCCCACGTGTCCCAAACACGATTCTCCGTCGTTAAACAATCCAACGAGAATAAGAGGAAGAAAACGAAGGAGTAGGGGAATCGACGATTTGCATGTTAATCGAAGGAAACTTATTTTACTTCGTATATAGTTCGGCGATAGCTAATAGCGAGCGAGGGATGATAGGTGTGTGGGAAAAGAGGGGTTGGAATTGAATGTCAGTATCGGGGTGAAGAGGGAGAGGAACGGTGGAAAAGATTGGAAAGCAAACGTTGTTCCTCTTCCGACGGATATATACGGCGATCATCGGGTTGAGTCATCTCTCGTACGAGAGGAGTTGAGAAGCGGCATGTATATTCCTCCAACGTAAAAGTTCAAAGGAACGAGAATAAACAGGGGGTGCTTGGGGGAGGGACGAGGAGAGGGAGAGAGATGTTTTTCTACAAATATGTCGCATCAATATTTCAGCATCGAACGAAATAAAAGTAGGCAAAAGAAATGAAAGGAAAGGAAAGAAAAGGAAAAAGAATGTAAAGGAGGAAGAAGGCAGGTACAGAGACAGGTAACCAAGGTAGGTAGGTGTGTAGGTAGTTAGGTAGTTAGGTAGGTAGGTAGGTAGGCAAGCAAGGAAAGAAACAGGGAAGGTAGGTAAAAGGCAAGGCAAGCAGGCAAAGATCCGTGGAGCGTTTCCACGTTAGTAGAGAAAAGAAGATGCGGAGAAGACGACGATGACGACGACGAGAGTACACGAGAGGAGTTGGCAACGTTGGAGACAGGGGGTATAATACTCTCTGGTCTCGGGGAACGGCAACAGCGCAGAAGGGATCCTCGTTGAAAGGAGAAAGAGAGAGAGAGATCGTTTGGGATTTCGAAGAAGGGAGGAGACCCTGTAATCCTCTCTCTTTCTCTCTCTCTCTCTCTGCCCGTAGAGAAACCTCTCGCGATACCCGACACGACGAGAGAGAGCTGAGGAAATTAAGTCGAAGGTAGAGAAAGACGGATAGAGGTTAGAGGAGAGGGTAGAAGAGAGAGAGAGAGAGAGAGAGAGAGAGAGAGATGGTAAAGAAGGGGAGAAAGAGGAGGAAGAGGAGTGGTAGTGGTAGTGGTAGAGATGGAAATGGTGGAGAGAGGTAGGAGAGAGAGAGAGAGAGAGAGAGAGAGCGCACGCGCGCAAAAGCATTTGCGCGCGGCTGAAAGAAGCCCAGGGGTGGTGGAGGTGCAGGAGGAGGTGGAGGAGGAGGTGGAATGAAGAAGGGTGAGGAGGTGTAAGGGGAGAAAGGAGACACCGAGAGACGAGAGAGAGAGAGAGAGAGAGAGAGAGAGAGAGAGACCTCGATCGAAGTCTTCCTCCGGCGGCGCATTCAGATCCGTACGGATAAAAGCCCTTGCGGATGTTTTTGCAGAGCGACGGCGGCCATGACGGCACCACACAGCCTTTCCCTCGGATCCGTAGAAAGAAGATAAACCGATACGTATATATATATGTGTATGTATATATATTTTATGTATTTTACCGAGTTGAAACGTGCGTACGGAAGAAGGAGGAAGTATATCGAAATGCTCGAGGGGATATTTATAATATGTGTATGTATATTCGAGCAAAAGAGACTACTTCAAAAAGATGGTATATGTAAGAGTGTATAAAGAGAGAGAGAGAGAGAGAGAGAGATAGAAAATGGCGTCGGTAAAGGTTACCCACCATTAACGTTTAGTCACCAACGACGACGACGACGACGAAAGGGGTGTACCTTTTCCTTCCAGACAGTTATTTCTTTTTATTTTCCCCTCTTTCTTTCTCTCCTTTTTTATACGATTTTATTCCTCCGAAAAGAGGGCTCGCGGTATATTGTATCTCGTATAAAAATGAGAAGAAAACGAAAATGAAAAAACGAAAATGAAAAAAGGAAAAGAGAGTTGGTAGAAAGAGGTAGTGGTAGATAGAGGTTAGGTAAGTAAGTAGAAGAGGAGAAGAAGAAGAGAAGAAGAAGAAGAGAAGAAGAAGAAAAATAAGAAGAAGGTTGTTCTCTCTCGGTGAGAATAATACGCGAGTATGGGTATAACCGTCCGTCCATCGATGACGACGACGACGACGACGACGACGACGACGAGGTGGTAGAGAAAGAGAATGGGAAAGGAAGAAGAGGTGGAGGTGAAGGAGAATGAGGAGGAGGAGGAGGTGGAGGTGGAGGTGGTGGAAGAAGAAGACGAACGAGAGAATGACGGCGTAGTTCCCTCGACGCAGAAATAAAGGGGAGAGATTGGGGTGCGGTGGGAGGAGGTGGGGTAGGGGTAGGGGTAGGGATAGAGGGTCGGGGAAGAAGCAGGTTCTGCGCAGGTAGTGGGGATAATCGTCGATAAGAGGATGAAAGAGCGACGGCGATTGGTCGAACTTGAAGAGAAGAGAGCGGACGCGCAGACGCAGGAACGTCGAACGCTCAGACTTTTCTCTCGGCGAGTCGATCGGCCGATCTCGCGCGAGTTGCACGTACACTCTCTTCTCTTCTCTTCTCTCTTTTCTCTCTCTCTCTCTCTCTCTCTCTCTCTCTCTCTCTCTCTCTCTCTCTGTTCGCTCTATTTGATCAAAAAAAAAGAAAATAAAAAAAAAAGAACGAAAGAAACCGATTCATTCGAACGAGTAAAACTTGCGATATATTCTTTTTTCCCCCCTTTGACAACCAACCAACAACCAACAACAACAACAACAACAACAGTACAACTAATCTCTACTACTACCAACTGCTCTACAGCGATAACAACGACGACGACGACGACGCAAGAAGATATTCTATCCGTAATTTTCTTTCTTTTTTTTTTTTTTTTTTCGAAGCATCGATGATATTAGCGCAGCAGGTAGACCATGATTTATAAAAAGAAAAAGGGGAAAGAACGAGGTCCTTCGAAATTCGTCTTCACTGCGGGGAGGATTTTTTCCTTGCGTTTTGTTCTTCTCGATTACAAAAAAAGATTTAAAGAGAGAGAGAGAGAGAGAGAGAGAAATGGGATTAATGAGAGAGATACGGATAGAAAAGGAGAAGGAGAACATATGCCTTGTTGGATGGAAGAGGGTCGCGTGAAGAGGGGGAAGGAGAAGATTCGCGAGATAAAACGCAACACACACACATATTCGGATTATTTCAACGTCCGTAAAGAAAGAAAGAAAGAAAGAAAGAAAGAGAGAGAGAGAGATCATTTTCTCTAGGGTTCTAAAAAACAGAATCAAAAGAGTATGGTGGATTTTTCTTTTTTTCTCCCCTTCTTTTCTTTTCATTTTGTTACTTTCGTCTATGCACGCACCCTCTCTCTGCTATTTCGTAATAAAGTTTTTTTTCTTATTTTTTTTTTTTTTTTAAAGAAAAAAAGGGGGATCATTCGAGCTACGAGTTCTCGACACCGGGGAAAAACAGTGCCGAGGGGTGGTTCCGCAATCTTTTTCTCAATTTATTTTTTTCTTTATATTTTCTTTTTTACTTCTCTCTCTCTCTCTCTATCTCTTTATCTCTATCTCTATCTCTTTTTCTCTCTGGTACGTATATCTCGGAAGTCCGTTGTTAATGATCGAACATCGTGGGGCGTGGTTCCTCGCTAAAGCGTGTGATCCGATTCGCAGATGGGCCGATGCGCAATTACGTCGTTGCGTCGCAAGTTTCTCTCTGCGTGTTCGGCTTAACGACGACCGACCGACTACCAACGCTACGCGGTTATAGAGAAAAGAGGAATATAGATTCTCTAAAAAATGAAAAAAAAAAACGAAAAGAATAAAGAGAGAGAGAGAGAGAGAGAGGATTTAATTAAAAGAAAAACAAAAAAAAGAATCACAGGAAGATCACAGACCTTTCTCAGTCTCTCTTTTTCATAATATATATATATATCCTTCTTTTTTTTTTTATTGGAAGAACGAAGAAGAGAGGAAGAACACAGCGAAATCGTATTCCTACCGTTCGCTGCGTTATCGATTAGAAAAATCTGTTAATAATAATAATAATAATAATAATAATAATAATAATAATAATAATAATAATAATAATAATAATAATAATATAAAACGTCCAAGAGATCTCGTTCTCTTTCTATTCTATCAAAGAACAACTAACTTGTCTTGAAAAATGCCTGCGTTTAACTGATATAAATAAGAAAAAGGAAACGAACAACGTACTCTTTAGGGGTGCATATACATACATACATACATACATACATTTCTATATACTTCTCGTTCGTGAGTTAATGCCTACAAACAGAAAGAGAGACCTCGAATCGATAGTTCAAAATCCGTGTGACGTGTAGTATGCAG
>OU427014.1:892010-919510 GCA_911387935.1 Dolichovespula saxonica
GACGATTATAAAATATAAGTCGACACACGTTCGTACGTTTGTTCCTTCGTTCGTTATCACGAAACGGTTTCTCTTCGTGTAATATTACAGTAACGTTACAATAACATCATCATCATCATCCTACTACTACTACTAACTACTACTACTACTACTACTACTGCTGCTGCTGCTGCTGCTGCTGCTGCTGCTGTTACTATTACACCGTGAGAAAGAAAATCGGGACGAGTTTCTCGGGAAGGCTTCTTTCTTTTTCTCTTCTTAAGGCAGACGAAGAGACGAAGACGAAGACGAAGACGAAGATGAACGAAGACGAAGACGAAGAAGGAGAATATGTCGAAGAAGGAGGAAGCAACACCAATGTGTGTAAGCCGCAAACGTCGCAAAAGCAAGAGCCAGCCAGCAAGCAAGCAAGCAAGCAAGCAAGCAAGCAAGCCAGCCAGCCAGCCAGCCAGCAAAGCAAGCAAGCAAGCAAGCAAGCGAGCAGGCAACCAGGCAGGCACAGTATAGCGCACAAGGAGGCAGGCACCACACACAGGCCAGAAACGAGCGAACGAAAAGGAAGAAAAGTGGCAACAGCGCTTATCGGCGCAGAGGAACAGCAGCAGCAGCAGCAGCGAGCGAGCGAGCGAGCGAGCGAGCGACGCGGTGGTGGTGGTGGTGGTGGGTGCCTCACTCAACGAGGCCAGCCGAGGAGTTGGCAACACAGCGTGCTATGACTCAGCGCTCTCCTCGTTCCGAGCTCACCTACCCCCCCACCACCTCTCTTCGACAAACTTGGGGGCTCCACCGTTGCCGTCTACCCTCTCTCTCCCTCCCCCCACCATACCAGAGTCCATCCGTCCGTCAGTCCGTCCCGAGCGGCACTACGCAGCTGACGCCCTGCTATCCCTTCCACTCTTGAATCCCCACTTTAGTTGCTCGCACTCTCTCATTCCCTCATACCCCCTCTCCACCGTCAAAATATCCCTATCCCTACCACTACCACCACCACTACTACTACTACCACTGACAACACACCGTTACTGCGCTGCTATCAACCGGCGCACATATACAAACACATAGGACACAGACACACATACAGATTCACATTCTATCGCCTCGCTCCACTCGCCGTACTCCCTCCTCCCGCACCCTTCTCTAAACCACTCCTCACCTCTCTGCTCTGCTCTTCTCTGCGCATTACCAAGCTTCTCTCTCTCTCGTCTCTTCGTCATCGTACGTACTAGGGCAAACCGAGAGAGCGATTCCTAACATCGCCGCGACGTCGTACGAAAGACGACGACGAGGAGGTAGTGTAGAGAAGAGGGAACGGGCGAGGGGAAAGGTGGTCTCTGTCTCTGTCTCTGTCTCTGTCTCTCCTTCTTTCTCTTTCTTTCTTTCTTTCTTTCTGTTGTGTGCTAAGCCAGCGCAAAATTCTCTCCCGATGGAAGAAAAACACACCTTTACCAATCCCACCCGTCCTTCTTTCTTCTTCTTCGTCTTCCTCTTTCTATCTCTTTTCTAAGGATTTTCTATCATTTCGTTTTTTCTCTCTCTGAAATTCCACTTTCAGATCGAAGTGTCCAAAGGAGAAAATATATATTAGTTCTTGGAATACCTCGTCTGTGTATATATATATATATATATATATATATATATACGAGAATGATTGCTGTTATATCGTAGTATTGTAATACATAAAACTCTCTAATTTAATAGACATTTTAAATAGTAGAAGAGGAAGAAGAAGAAGAAGTAGAAGTAGAATCGAGGCTAGTAAACCTTGGAGAGGTTAGTTTAGTGTTCGTCGGTCTAATGCGAATCCTTATCGCGCGAGAAGATGGCGATATTATTATGGTACGGCAGGAAAGGAACTTCCTGCAATCGCGGGATGGACACACACACACACACACACACGCGTTCGCGAACCGCCTCCTCCTTCTCCTCCTCCTCCTTTTTCCTCTTCTTTTCTCACTAGCCTTCTCTCCTCTTTTTTTTCCCTTCTCTCCTCTCGCATGACTAACCCATAGTCGTTGTCGTAACGCAGTGTCGCGTGGTGTTTTGTTTTTTGTATCTCTTGTAAGCTTAAATTTTATTAACGTTTCGTTTCTTTTTTCTTTTTTCTTTTTTCTTTTTTCTTTTTCCTTTTTCTTTCTCTTCCTCTTCCTCCTCTTCGTTTCCTCCTTCGTTTTATCTCTTCCGCTTATACTTTTAGGTTAGGTTGCTTACATTACGACAATAACACGTACGTGTCGTTTCTACGTGAAAAGTGATTGGTCAGGTTTGATATATATATATATATATATATATATATATATATATATATATATATCATTTGACGAAATCAAGTTTGTAACTACGTAAATACATAAGTAAGTTGTTAACAGGTTAACGTTGCAAAAAAGAAAAAGAAGAAGAAAAACAACGACGACGACGACGACGACGAGGTGACGGCATATTTACACACGACGATGTGTTTAATTCTGCGTTTAGTGCATACGCGCGGAATTGCGTAAGCCATCTTTGAAAGTTTACCGTTCCTTCGTTCGCGAGAAAGAGAGAGAGAGAGATAGAGAATGTGTGTATGTATATACGTATCGTATGTACCGTAGCCTACGTTCGAAATAATAAGCTTACATTACGGAAAAATATAATACGAGCGCGCGACGTTCGAGAATACACATACATATACGATCCTCTTATCAATAATAACGCAACGGCATCCCCTTTTTTCTATTTTCCTTATCCTAATGTCTTCTTTGAAAACAATTCGCTCTAATGACTTTTGTTTCGCACACACGTTATATTATTCTAACCTCTCTACCACCACCTCTCTCTCTCTCTCTCTCTCTCTCTCTTTCTCACGCCTAACGCGCGTCCTCCTTTTTTTTTCGAGCATTATAAAAAGATAGACGTAATTTATGGATTGTTTTTTCTTTCTTCTTTTTTTTCTTTTAACGAACGCGTAAAGAATTTTCAACGTCCAACCATCGTTCAACACAACGCGTTAACGTTATATTCCGGTGCTTGCAATAGTGTCGATTATGATGATAACTCTGTTCTCCTATTCCTCCGATTAATACGAGAGACGGAGCGAGAGAACGAGAGGGAGAGAGAGAGAGAGAGGAGGTAGGGGGAAGAGGGAAGGGACGAAAGGAGGGAGAAGAGAGAAGGCAACGATTACGAGGCCGCGTGGGTTCGAGGTCGCAGGCTCGAAGTCACGTTAAGCGGTGATTGCCGTCTCTGTCGTAGCCAAGGTGCCGTTATTTTAATGTAGATACGTAGACCGGATGAGAATGAAAAGCCAGAGAGCAAAAGAGAGAGATAGAGATAGATAGAGAGCGAGAGAGAGAGAGACATTTTATTAACGTGTACTGCAGAGAATATCGACAGAAATGAATAGTCGATAAATGTTACCTCCTACCAAGTTAATTCCACCTCATTTTTTATCCGTTTATTTCCTCGGATTCCCTGGATTTCCCCTCTGGATTATCGTTTATCAAAGCATAATATATTTTTCAAACTGCTTGCTGCTGCTTGCTGCTGTTCCTCCTTCTCCTTCTAAACTTCTTCTTTCACGTTTACGTAACATACGAAAGATCATTTTCGGATATTAATCCGATATAGCAAGTAGATAGATACTTCTCGTGCGTATAATTAACCATGCAACGACATTAGAGAGAAACACCTGTGTGTACGTCCCACGCCATCTTTACGCAACATGGCCGCGATCATTGCAAATCAAAATGGACGCTGCCCTGCGCTCGCCATTTGTTTCGTATAGAAACTAACGAATTATATTGGATATTGTTAATGCAAATCTGTTGTGTCAACATTGCATTTATATATATATATATATATATATATATATATATGTATGTATATATTCTACACAATATATATATATATAATATACACGGTGTGCATAAAGTTTGTAGGTTTGTAGTTTCACGATTTGCTCGGGGAAAGGAAAAAAAGATAAAGGTCGTGGAAAAGGAGTGATTTGATTTTTCAAATATAATCACCGAGGAGACTTTCGGTCTACGACTTATTTCGCAAGGAAGAAAGGGGAGATCGGGGGGGGGGGAAACCCGTGGCATATACGGGATAATAAGGTATAATAATACCTATAACAAATGTATACCTATATATTCGCTGAAACTTTTTAAACAACAGGGATAGTAAGCGAAGAGAATCTAGTGGGAGGTAGAGAGAAGAAGAATACGAGTAACGGTAGTCCATATTACGATCGCCGCCGCGCCTATATTCTTGCTCGTGTCTTCTTCTGGGGATCTCTCTTTCTCTCTCTCTATCTATCTATCTATCTATCTCTCTCTTTGCATGGAGAAAGCCAGTTCGAGTCTTTAGGTTATGTTCTTCGTGCGTATAAAGAAAGAGACGGAGAGAGGAAAAGAGAAGGGAAAGAGCAAAGAGAGGGACGTACATATATATATATATATATATATATATATATATATATATATATATATATATATATACATATTATATATAAAAGAAAAAGTATACACTGTATCTTCTACACAATACTTTGTAACGTTGCATATATATACATATATACATATATATATATATATATATATATATATATATATATATACGTTATATATAATATATAGGTGTACGTATGCAAAACCTTGGTGTGCTTTGGTACTTGGAGGAAGCTACATAAAATGACAAAGTTTTACCGACAGAAGAAGAAGAAGAAGAAGAAGAAATAGGATAAGAAGAATATAGATAAAAATGTTAGAAAAGACTAGAAAGAGAGAGTAGGGGAAGGGGGAGGGGGGAAGGAAGGAAAAGTTAGCATGCTAGTCAGTGGCGTAACATCCGAAAAAACGCATGATCGCTGGCCTCTCCCATCTATTCTATCTTATCTATCTTCTACTCTCTCTCTCTCTCTCTCTCTCTCTCTCTCTCTCTCTCTCTCTCTCTCTCTCTCTCTCTCTCTCTCTCTCTCTCTCTCTCTCTCTCTCTCTCTATCTATCATTCTTTCTAGGCTTGCAAAGCCTTTGAAAAAAAAAAAAAAGAAAAAAAAGACCTCGTTAAGCGAGAATTTCTTTTCTTTTCTATGCATTGTCCGGGCAGGTAGAGTCCACGTAAACAGGAACCGTAGCAGCGCTTTTAACAATGCACATTTTTTTTCCTCCCCTCTCCTCCACCTCCTCCGCCTTTTCCTCCTCCTCCTTCTTCTTCTTCTTCTTCTTTTCTACCTCCTTCCGTGTCAGGCAAAGAACTTAAGGAGAGAGAGAAAAAGAGAACTACTAGAAGAGAGAAAGAGAGAGACAGGACGACGAAAACGTACAATAAAAGGCGTGGCGGCGTAAAAACGACGCGCAACCGGTTCCTCACGGAGAGTTTCGCGCAGTAACCTCCTCTCTCTCTCTCTCTCTCTCTCTCTTTTTATCCGACGTACAACATATTCTTGTTATTACTAAAGAAAGAGACAGATAAATAGAGATAGAGATAGAGATATACAGAGAGAGAGAGAGAGATAGATGGATAGAGTGAGAAAGATAGACTGAACTCAAATACGTTCCCCGTTCGAATACTATTAATACGTACGCGTAATCTTTGCTTATATATCTCTCTCTCCCGTAGCATAGACTCTCTCTCTCTCTCTCTCTCTCTCTCTCTCTCGTGCGCTTGCATACACAACTTCTTGACTAATTCATAACTAGTTTCTTAACTGATTATTATTTATAGAACGTCCATGTAAGAACACGTAAGAATAATAAAACGTTTAACTCCCAACAACTATGTGTAATATTTATTTATTACAAAATCTCAATCCTAAGAGACTATTGGGGATTCGATAAGGACGATCCAGGTTAAAAAGGAGTCTTCTTTCTTTCTTTTTTTTTTTTTTACCCTCAACCCCGTTCGGTAGGAAGAAAAGAAATAAGAAAGTATCGTGCGAGGATAAAAAAAACATTTCCGAAAGAGGAAAGCAACGTCTGAGAATAATCTCGTATCTTTTTCTACTTTATCTTCGTCTTCTTCTTCTTCTTCTTCTTCTTCTTACGTCTTTTCAATGCTTAACCGAGAACGTAGAAAAGAATTCGAGGAGTTTTCTCATAGGGAACATAACCTATAACGCAAGAGTTACGCCATTGGGTGATGCGCGCGTGCAGACCGTGTGTGTAGAGCACAGTGCACAGCCCAGCGGCAGAGCACCAGAGAGATAGAATGAGAGAGATAGAATGAGATAGAATGAGAGAGAGAGAGAGAGAGAGAGAGACCCAACAGCAGCAGCAGCAGACACAGAGAACCTCTCCTGGTGGTTTATAACGAGAAAGAGAAAGATATATATATATATTATATGTTGTGTGTGCGAGCTTGGTGTGTGTATATACGTGTGTGGGTTGCAGGAGCGGGGGGTAGGAGGGGTTATAGAAGAGAAGCATGCTTTTTTTCCTCGAGCTCCTCATCCCCTCCCCCCCTCTTCACTTCGTCCCAACGATTTCACCGCGCTTAGACCCAGCCATGGATTCTTCTTCTTCTTCTTATTCTCTCTCTTCTACATACTCTGCAAACGGTTAAGCAAAACGTTCTCAGCAGCACAGCAGCAGCAGCACAGCACAGCAGCCACGGGAAGAGAGACTCTCTCCCTTTTTGCAGGTACATACTATAAAATATATACATACGTACTTGTGTACATACACACACGAGCTCTGGCTGTACGATGATGCGTCCTCACGAATATAATCTACTACTGCAGTCACGTTGGTTAAGACTCGTGACAGAAACGTTTCTACGATCCTAGAACATCGCTCTTTTTCTTTTTTTTTTTGGGGGGGGGGTGGGTGGGGGATGGGGGTGGACAAGTAGTTCTTTTGTTAATTGCATTTTTTTTTTTTTTTTCTATAAGATCTTCAACAATTTGGATCCTTTCGTGAGATTGTCATCATTTGTCATATTAACGACGGTGAGGAGTACAATGGAACGAAAAATTTGTCATAGTTTTTGTCTTATTATCCCTTATCGTTCGAACTACTACTAATTTTACCAATATATGTATATTTATTTTTCGTACGGAACGATTTGAGAATATCACCTTCGAGAGATAACACGTCGCAAGGAAAAAGTCGAAAGACGTTCGTTCGATTTTATTTGTTCTTCCTCCCACCCTTCTCCTATCCCAAAACAAAATTCCGAAGAAACGCGTACGTTTCGATCATTTCCATCGGTACGTATATTTTTGTGAGAGTCGGAGACGAGTTGAGCCGAGCCGAACAGAAGAGGCCGAGTGAATTTTTAGCGCGTAAAAGTGTATCTGCATCGGCAGACGCTTGCTTACACACGCGCACGCACACACACACACATACACACACACAGCCTACACATATGTGTATGCACGAACGCAGATGGAAGGTTGACAAGGCGCACATGGCTGGTTTCGTTTAATGGAGGTCGTTGAACTGTCAACGTGGCAAAGCTACGAGACTGAGAACACACAACCTCTTCTTCTCCACGTTGGCATTATTATTATTATTATTATTATTATTATTATTATTATTATTATTATTATATATATATATTCATCGCCGAAACGCATTTTCTTTTTTCTCATGCGGTGGTCGGTTGAGAACCACTGGGATGGATTCTCGATTCTCCGTTCGTAACCGTAAAATTACGAATTTGTTTCTATCCTTCGTTAGGAACATGCCAAGGATCGACTTTAGTAAATACGTAAGAATAGAAAAATGACGAATAATAACGTAAAATTAATCGGTAAGAATAATACGCAGAGCCGCTCGCCACGTTTCGTTCGATCAATTCGACTCGACGATGTATATTTATATTTATACACGTTTGTCCTTGATACAAATGTATATGAAAATTGGAAACCCCCTCTCTCTTCTCCCAATGGAACACGCGCGTATCGTTATCAACATTTCACGACGTTACATTAATTTATTACATTTCAATATAAATATTTGTTCGATATTTTCGGAAGAGGGGTGGCGGGGGTGAGGGGTGGGGTGGCTTTAAAAAAAAAAAAAACTCGCGTATATATTTACGCGTACGATGGTTCACTACGAACGACGATATTGTAGATCCTTAGATATTTTCACGAACGGAATTATAATATCCTCATCCTCGGTTTCATCTACCGTTACGCCAGAAACTCGCTTGCAAAAGATATATATATATATATATATCTTCAGTAATTTTACAGTCTCTTTACGATGTCTAAAGAGTAATATATTTTATTCCAAGTATCGTTGTTCACGCACTTTAGAAGAAGAAGAAGAAAAAGAAAAAGAAGAAGAAGAAGATGAAGAAGATGGAGATGATAGGGTTGAACGTTCTCGAACGATCGTAAAACGTTTACTCGAATTCAAAAGACATAAAAAGAGTGGAGTTAAATGGGTTAACCTGTTTATGATTTTTTTTTTCTTCCTCTTTCTTTTATTTTTTAAGAAAGAAAGAAAGAAGAAGAAGAAGAAGAAGAAGAGGATGATAAAAATTGTATTTAAAAGTGTACAAGCGAGACGGCGATCGGGTTTTTGATACAGACTGTACTTGGGTGTATATTAACGTTAGAGGAGAGTCCTCATACTTTTCCGCGATCGCGTTTCTAAACATGAGAGAGTGTGTAGTTGTGTATTCCTATATATATATATCTCTCTCACACACACCTCCCTCCTCTTCTCCTACGTTTTTCTGCGCGTCTCTACCTGTTCTATCGACATCTTGGCACCTGCCAAGCTTAGAAAATGGAACAATAGTCATGGATAATATGGATGATGGCTAGCTAGCTAAGTATCCGGCACTCGTGTTTCTTTCATTCGTTACAACTTTTCGCATTATAATTAATACCAAGGTCATCAATATTTCCCTTCGTACGCATCATCGTTAACATATATATATATATATTTAAAACAGTTATCGACGAGCGTACTAATATGCGCAATAATATTCGTATCCTCTTCTTCCTTTCGTTCTTTTCCTATTTAATCTTTTTTTGTCCTCTACAATAAATTCAATGTTGAAACGTGTAAATATATATATATATATATATATATATATATATATATATATATATAGTCGTTGAAATATGGCAAAAGGTTAGGTTAGGTTAGGTTATCGAGAAAAGCAAGCATTGTAGGCGTTTATACTTAGACGATTTATTTCTTCGTCTAAGCGAATTTGCATTCGTCCCACTTTATTAAAACGACGAGAGAGAAAGAGAGAGAGAGAGAGAGAGAGAGAGAGAGAGAGAGAGAGAGAGCCAGTCGTTTCTTATTGGAAAACGTTCTAGATCGATGTGGAACGGGAACGTGTAGGTCATCTATGCTCCTTTCTATGATTTATTCAATGAATCGTATGATTTAGTGGTATTTCAACTCCGCTTACATTCTCTCCAAGGCGAAACACGAAGGCTCCTTTATGTTTGTATTATTATCAAAGTTTCTCGATTTCATCGACTTACCCATCGGATTTAGTGAATTTACATTATTTTCGCGGCGCTTTCGAGTTCATTAGACGTAGTTTCGCAAAATACACAAGATCAACCAGCGACGTCCGAATCGGGACTGATCGAAAATAAAGATGGATGCCTCCTCGTTAACGAAATTCAACGAAATTCGACGAAGTTAGACGAAGTCGTACGAAGTTATACGAAACGATAGTCTAGGGGCTACGTGACTGTGAGACACTCCTGTGCCTTGCTTGCTTGCTTCCTTCCTTCCTTGCTTTTATTTATTTTTATTTTCTTTCCTTTTGTTTTTCTTTTTACTTATATTCAAAACCGGCTTCCTACCTATTCTCCCACGGTATATACCTATATCTCATTTTCTATTGAATCGTACCAAGGGGATTCGTAAGAAAGAAAAAGATAAAGAAAATTTAAAGAGAGAGAGAGAGAAAGAGAGAGAGTGAGAGAGAGAGAGAGAGCACACTGCGCCTCGAAGAAAATGAAATTCTATTACTTCCTGTTGACTGACAAAACAGAAGCCACCACCGGGGCGACGTTCGAGTGGCACCGACGAAAATAGAGCGCCGTCATTAAACGAAGGCACCACCACCACCATCATCACCATCACCACCATCACCACCACCACCATCTATAGATTTAACGTCCGGTATGCTGCCACCCATCGTGCTCGCCTCCAGGGAAAATCGACTCGATTTACACAGCATTTTGTCCAGAGAACCACCATCATCGACCGACAGACCGACCGACCAGGAGGACCCAATGGTCCTTTCCTCCTCCCTTCCCTTCCCCTTCCTCTCCTCGCCCCAACCGTTTTATTTGTTCAACGAGTTTTGGTGCCAATGTTAGAAGGGGATCCTCTAAATGAAAACGCGGAATGAGCACAATTAACTTTGGAAAATTACTTCTCAATATTTGCCCGGACGTCGTCTAATCCACGCGATCGTAGAAATAAATTTGCAAATTCTTTCCTTTTTTTATTTTTTTTTTGTTTCCCGTTCTTTCGTTCGTTAGTTCGTTAGTTCGTTCGTTCGTTCGTTTGTTTGTTTGTCTTGTTTCCTTCTTTTATTTTATTTCTTTTTATGTATAAACGTCGAAACGAACGAGCAGAGTAGGTATATGTAACACGATGTTCGTTCGATAAATGTGAATTGCGCGAAAGTTGATTTTTTTTCTTTATTTCTCTTTCTTTTTTTTTTTTTTTATAGAAATTCTATTGCATTACATATTTATCGGATATCGTGGATCACGTGGATCATAGATCGTAAAAGAAGGATTGTACGAGTTACGAAGGAATATATCGTTCGGGTCACTCTTCGCAGGACCATATCTCTCTCTCTCTCTCTCTCTCTCTCTCTCTCTCTCTCTCTCTCTCTCTCTCTCTCACCGCAGTACCATATATCGGCCGCGCCTGGAAATATTAAAGAAGATAGTACACAATGTGAAGTAAAGGCTTTAAAAGCATGACTTTAAAACCTTGCAAGAAGTCTAAACGAAGAGACGACGATGACTATGGCTCAATGAAGACATCTTCTAAAATCCTATTCGATTATTTTAATTTATTAATAAATTTATTCAAAATTCTTGCTTCGTCAGAAATGATGCGATAAAGAGTCAACGGTAAAAAATGATTTACACGTATATCCTGTTCGATCTTTTTATCTTTTTTTTTTCTATTATTCTTTCCATGCTCTCTCTCTCTCTCTCTCTCTCTCTCTCTCTTTTTCTCTCCTAGATTCGTATTACATATCTCCGATTTCGTTTCCAGTTACAAATTACATCTTGAATCCTGGGGATCTTGGAGCATGGCCAGATGCAATAACGATTTCACACGAATACGCGTGTGCCTCTTCCTAGCGGAACACACTACGAACAAGAATTATCGATAGTTTGTGCTAAAAGCAAATATGTATTGGATATATATACATACATACATACATACATACATACATACATACATACATACATACATACATATATATATATATATATATATATATATAACTTAACGTGATCCCAGGAATATCTATACGTTCGAACTAAAATCGATTATTGGGCTAAACAAAAATGGCCTCGAGATATTTCGAAGTAGAAAGAGAAAAAAAAGAAAATAAGAGAACGAGAGAGAGTGAGAGAGAGAGAGAGAGAGAGCCTAACTTCGTACCTGAAACGAAGATGACGACGATTAAGTCGAAAGATCGTTCTGGCAATTTGGACTATGTCGACGGTGTAACTTTTTGCCGTGTTACATAATCTAGAAGCAGCAGCTCCCTCCTATGCTCCCCCCCCTCTCTCTCTCTCTCTCTATACAAGATAATTTCTAAGATCAACATCATTAACAAATGGCGTCTCGGAAAGAATTAGCAAATCGATGGATAATTTATCGGAAACTCAACCTACGTGTATTCTCTCGTCCTTTGAAATTTGAAAAAAAAAGAAAAAAAAGAACGCTGCGGAATAGAGTAGTAAGTCCGTCGATTATTATAATGATCATTCGCAAGGATATTATTCATCGTTTTTGGCTCTCATTCGTAGTTCCTCGAATTTATGGCAGAGGGGAAAGGGAATAGATAAATAAATATTTATTTGCACGTGTTACGCCATTCAAGGAAAAAAAAAAAAAAAAAAAAATAATCACATTCAACGTTTCGCCTCATGCGAAACGACGCTAGGTTTCAATGGAACCCCCGTACCCCCCTAAACCGTCAACGTCACGACGAACGCGAATTCTCTATTTCTCCCTTTTTTGTCTTTTATTTTTTCCCCCCCATTTTTCCTTTTTTCTTTTTTTTTTTTTTTTTTTTATCGACAATACCACCTTTTATTTACCAGTGGAATACAATACGGTGCAATCTCGCGGAACACCATGGTGCCACGATCATCATAGAAATTCGCGTGAAAGGCGACAAAAGCTATGCGTCACTGTATCCTTCTTCCTTTCATCAGATTTCGCGACCAACTATAACCAACAACAACAGCAACAACAACAACAACAATTACCAGCGAGAGAGTTTCGATCGCAAGCTCATCCCAAATGATTCCATTCTTGTAATAATTACTTTTTGGCTCGAAAAAGATTTCTCTTCTTTTTCTTTCTCTCTCTTTTTATTCCCTTTTGACGCGTATGTAACAAATATATATATAAAAAAAAAAAAAATAATGGACCCCATACCGAAAGATATCTCGGAACGATTCGTTGATAAGTAAGAGTACGACGCCATTTTGAGTGACTCTCCCAAGTACGACCGGTCGAAAACTCGTCGCCATTTTTTAAAAGCATTGTCTCTACGACAAAATGGCGTCCGACATTTATAGTCGAGCGACTCTTTCCCCCCTCCCCCCGCTTTTTACCGAAGCTTACAAACAACAAAATAGATGATCTCGTGGAAGGGAAATTGTTTTAATGGAAATACGACGAATCGATAATGATTATTCTTTCGCGATCTTCTATTTCTGATAATAATATATTGATATCTTTAAAAGGATTACACACCGCGACAATAACTATTACGGAATAGGAAGAGAGAATGATAACGGCGTACGGAGTGTAGTTCTTTTTTTTTTTTTTTTTTTTTTTTTTTTTTTTAATGTAAACGTCGATGGTTCCGTAGAAGCGGCGATAATAGAAATCGAACGACGACGAGAAAGAGTTTTAATATATATGAACGTATGTGTGTGTGTGTGTGTGTGTGAGCGCGAGCAAAGTAGACACGTCGTGTGTACTTGGATAATCTCGTATATCCACAATACACACATACACACACACACACACACACACACACACACACACACACACACACAAACGCGCGCGCGTACACACGTACGCGAAAAGCTAACTATACGGTTAAGTGCGCACCAAGTCGAAAACGTTCTCTAGGTGTCTCGCTTGTAGAATGTTAACCTTTATATATATATATTTGGTCTCGACATAAACCGGTACGAGATATCTTGGACGTGCGATTAAAAAGAAAAAAAAAAAAAAAAAAAAAGAAAGAAAAGAAAAAAGAAAAGAAAGAAGAAAAACTCTCTACATTGTCTACTCCGTATCGTCGTTATTAGATAAAAATTAATTTTAATTCAAACAACACGAACGATTTTCCACCAACGTACTTTCAACCGAGATATCATCGTTAAGACCGAATACTACTACTACTAATACTACTAATACTACTGCAACTAATGCGTTTCGTACTAAAGGAAAGAATTAATTCGATTCGAAACGGTATAACAAAACACCGACCGACTTCTCTATGTATCCATTGCCAAGTATTTATTTATCGCCGACCATATCTGTCCTTGCTTGCTAACTTCACGGACAAACAGATCGTGGCGAGGGTGGGTGAGGGGGAGGGTGGGTGTCACCTGCTGCCACGATGACGACGACGATAGCTCTCTCTCTCTCTCTCTTTCTCTCTTCCCTACGCGACAGAAGTAAATGTTTACCTCATTGTTTTTTTTTCTTCTTCTTCTTCTTCTTCTTCTCCCTCTTTTTCTCCCTCTTTTTCTTTCTCTTTTCCATCTCTTTTCTTTCCTCCATTTATATACAGAAATAAAGCGAGACGGGGAAAAGTATTTCCTATTTATTTATTTCTTTCTTTTCTCCCTCTCTCTCTCTCTCTCTCTCTTTCGGTCAGGGGGAAAAAACTTAGAAAAACCGAGTGGAATGGCAATCTACCCCATTCCTCCTCCTCCTCCTCCTCCTCCACACCCCCCTCCCAAACCCTCCACGCCCGCCCACTTGACCCAACTATAGCGACGCTTGTTCCGACATTATCGTCGATCGTTCAGAAAAGTTTTGTCGTCGATATCAAAACCGCACAACGGCAACGGCAGCAGCAGCAGCAGCAGAAGTATTCACTCGTTCCTCCCTTTTTTTTTTCCTCCCCCTTTTCTTAAGAGGGGACACTTTTCTGGTAGAAGTAAAAAGAAAAAAAAAAAAAAAAAAAAAAACAAAAACGGAAAGAAATGGTATTTCATCTTTCTTTCTACCTTTTCTTTTCTTCTTCTTTTTTTTTAATATAATTCTCTTTTTTCTTTTTTATTTAAATACAAACGGGACACACGACCTTATTGATGGAAACACAAACAAAAAAAAAAAAAAAACACGTCGAATAAACTGGAGTTTAAAATAGGCGAAGAAGACGATAAAAGCAATTGACTATGTCTATTTTCGTTTCTCGATCTGATCGAGTACTCGATGGTAGAGATGGATGGATGGATGGATGGATGGATGGATAGATTGGTTGGTTGGTAGGTAGGTAGGTAGGTAGGTATTTGGGTAGGTAGATAGATAGATAGATAGTTAGGAGGGTAGAGGAGAAGGGATGGAGTACTTGAGAGAAAGCTTTTGAGCGTTCTTTCTTATTCGTGTGTACCGAGAGAATGACGAGTAAATTCGTGAGGGTATATATATGTATATATATTCCCAGCGAGATTGAAGGGACGAAAAACGGGGAAAAAGGAAGCGGGAGGGGGCGGGGTGGAAAGAGAGGAAAAAAAAATAAAAGAAAGGAAGTGACGGAGAGGAGGGATATGAGAGGAAGGATGAGGGGAGAGAGAGTAGTCCACGATGTATTTCGATACGTAAATAAATACAAGGTCGAGGAGACGAACGTTTCTCGGTTATAAAGGACTCTAAGTATATATATATATATATATATATACATATACACATATGTGTGTGTGTGTGTGAGGGTATATTCGTCCTGGGGATGTGTATGCTAGCGAGCGGGCGCGCGAGCGTGCATCTGAACGAGTCTGTGAGAGAGAAACAGGGGGGAGAGAGAGAGAGAGAGAGAGAGAGAGAGATTGCCGTGCATAATTGTCGTTGGAAAAGTATCGGACGTTTGGCGAATGCGCGTAGCACAGCAACTCGGAGTACATAGAAGACAACGATTTTCCCGGAATCGAACGAGAGAGAGAGAGAGAGAGAGGAGAGGGAGAGAGAGGAGAGGGAGAGAGAGAGTTCCAGGGTTCACGCTCGGCAACGTCGCCATATATCGACCCAGCTGTCGCTCTGGGGGAAGAGACTGGGACACGACCGGCTCCGGTCCCAACAAAAATCTAATTCTTCCATCTCCCTCGCCCTTACCCTCACTCTCTCTCTCTCTCTCTCTCTCTCTCTCTCTCTCTCTCTCTCTCTCTCTCTCTATCTATCTATCTCTATCTCTATCTCTCTCTATCTCTATCTCCCTTTCTTTCTCCTACTCCTTCTCCTTCTCATCCTTCGACAAAGACCCTTTTTCTCTCTTTCTTTTTCTTTTTTTTTTATTTTATCCGGTGCCTCTCTCTCTCTCTCTCTCTCTCTCTCTCTCTCGTTATCCCTTTTTTCTCCCTCCTTGGCTTTTCGTACTTAACACGGTCGATAATGATATACATTCGAACTGTAGTATAGAAACGAGGGAAAACACGGACACACACGCCATTTTGTTATATGTTCGAATTTAGAAATTAAAAGCTATATATACATATGCTTGTATGTATGTATGTATGTATGTATGTACGTATATAATATTAATGAATTTTTCCGATCGACAAAGTAATGAAAGGAGGTAGATAGATAAATATATTGATATATGGACGGAGATAGATAAAAAAGATAGATAAATAGATAGATAGAAAGAGAGTGAGAGAGTGGTGTGTGTGTGAGAGAGAGAGAGAGAGTGAGAGAAAGAAGGAAAAGCTTCCATTTTCTAATGTACTTTTCCATTAAACTGGGAAAGTACTTTGACGCATTAATTCTTTAAAGCGGAGATCGAGCACGATATCCGCGTTCTATTTCGATCGGACGGGATGGACGGACTAACGGACTCTAACGGATAGATGGACGGATGGACGGTGAGGTGGAGGAGCGCGGTCGAGAAAAGATTCGCGACCCCGGCACCGACCACCACCACCACCACCTCCACCACTCTCCACCACCACCACCACCACCACCATCACCACCACTCTCCACCTCCACCCAGTTCCAGAGCAAAGCTCCAGAACACCACCGGCAGCAGCAGCAACAGCAAGACCAGGAACAGAAGAGACCCAGGGTATCCCCCAGCAGTAACCCCTGATTCACTAGTGGGAGCTAGTGTCGCCACCATCAGCACCATCATCACCAACACCACCACCACCACCACCAACACCAACTTCCACCACCACCAACACCACCAACCTCCACGAATCTACACCACCGTCCGTTCACGATTCGACCAACCCTCGACGGGATTCGAATCCAAGCGAAACGTTTCGCGCACACACACACACACACACATATAAATATATAGGGGTTACGAGCTGCTACCCACCCTCTTTGCCTGTGAACCTCGCTCAGCGCACGCGGCAAACCATCCCTCTCTCCTACCACTTTTCTTTACCATTGCTCTCTCTCTCTCCTCCCTCTATCCCCATCTCCCCTCACTACCCCCTTTTTACTTTGACTATCTCTCTCCCTCTCTAACTCTCTCTCTCTCTCTCTCTCAAGCTCCTTTTCGATGGATTCTCACACCCTCGCGCGGCACGTTTCAGCTATCCACCCTCTACCCTTCTTCTTCTTCTTCTCGTTTCTCCAATTCCTCTCTCATCCTCCCTCCAAACGATCAAATCTTTCTCATCTCTCTCTCTCCCTCTCTCACTATATATATACATACATATATATATATATATATATATATATATATATATATATATATATATATCCTAGCTCACCCGCTTCTTCCACCATTACAATTCTCTCTCTCTCTCTCTCTCTCTCTCTTCTCTTCTACCATTTCTATATCTATTTCTCTCCGTCTCTTTCCTTTTCCCATCCCAATCACACTTCATCCTTCGATTCGACGGGGATGATATCCTACCAACACCACCACCACCACCACCACCATCGTCACCCATCACTACCCCACCACTACACTAGCCCTACCTACCAGTACCAATACATCACTGCGCATATCAACGTGCTTCTACCGGCAATACCATTTCTCTCTCTCTCACACCCCTTCTCACCCTCTCTCTATGTCACCGTCCGACCCTTCTCTACGCAGTATACACGAGCAACGGCAACGCACACAGCACGCCCTGGACTGACTACTCCACTCCTGGGTGGTGTTTTCCCGTTTTTCCCCGCTTTTATTTATTTGTTTCCTTTTTTTTTTTTCTTCTCTTTTCTTTTTTCCACCTCTCGACATTATTTCCCATCTCGTTCTTTGATCTCTCCCAACCTCGTACTTGGAGATCTAACCCCATCCCCCTCTACTATCTACAGGGTTACCGATTTAATACATTTTTTAGATCATTTCTCTGTGTAGAATATATATATATATATATATATATATGTATATGTATATGATGGATGATATATAAAAAGAGTAGGTTTTGATTGATTAAAAGATTCCAATCGTTTTATTCCTGACAGCCATAAAAATATGATAAAATTCGAATATCTCTTATAAATAAAAATGAAAAACCCGATAACACGTATACTATATTATGCATCAATTTAATTTATTTAATCGTTCCCAGTGCCTAAACTATACAATAAATAAACGATCTACGTACGTATGTATCCATGAAAATTCTGCCTTTCCATTTCGCTCGAAAAGACAAAAGAAAAAAAAAAGAAAAAAAAACAACACGAAGGAAAACGATAGAAATAAAAATTATAAATTACAAAAAAGGAGGAAAAAGAAAGAAAAAAAAAAGATAAAAGAAATACCACCACCAGACGCAATAAAATATACAAGGTGACAATTATTATCTACGTTGTCTGATCTGTGTTATCTACGGCAAATGTTTAAAAAAAGAATCTTATCGTAACAGTAATACGTATGTATGCATGTATGTATGTATGCGTACGAATTAATATACTCTATACGGCCCGGCCGATATAAAATAAAAAGAAAAAAAAAAAAAAAAAAAAGAAAACAGAACTACGAGCGACAACTTCCCATACGCATACGTAACTTATCTCCTTTGTACGTTGTTTGCTTTTTAAATGGATGCTCAATTTTTTTTCTCTGTCTTTTTTTTAAAAGTTCGACGCTCTTGTTTCTAATTGGAACAAATAAATGAGGATGCGAAAAGTGATGGGGGGAGGGGGAGAAAAATAAAAGATGTGCATAAAGAGGAGAAGGAGGAACGGGGAAAAAAGTGAATTATTTCTTTATATTATTGAGGGCGAAAAAATATATATAAT
Organism: Dolichovespula saxonica; assembly: GCA_911387935.1. Taxonomy (NCBI): domain Eukaryota; kingdom Metazoa; phylum Arthropoda; class Insecta; order Hymenoptera; family Vespidae; genus Dolichovespula; species Dolichovespula saxonica. The sequence goes on from OU427014.1 coordinate 910,628, forward strand.
CAATAAAAAAAAAGAGACGGGTAAATGTAACGGGGTTTTATTCCTCGTTCGTTGAATTTAAACTTACTACGTGCGTGCACGTATGTATGATACGTATGTATATATAATCATACATATTATATATATATGTGTGTGTGTGTGCATGTACATATATATATATATATATATATATATATATATAAAAAAAGAGAAAAAGAGAAGTAGAAAAAAAGAGAAATTGGCGTTCATCCAAAGTCCTTCGCGTCCTACGACGAGTTTTACCAGCGAGCACATAAGGCTCGTCGTCGATAGACCATTGCCGGTTGCTGGGACACGTAAAAAAAAAAAAAAAAAGGAAAAAAGAAAAAAGTTAGAAGAATTTCACTCGAACTTGACGATTTCGTTCGGCGCGAAAAAGCTGCAAAAAAAGCGGGTACCACCATGGTACTTCCAATTTTGTAACCGTTTCATACTCCTGTGTCCCTCCTAAGAGCTAATCAACTTCAAGAATGATTATATACTTTAACGACCGTGTATGCATCTGTGATAAGAATAATAGTCATTGAGAACGAGTGAATTTTACATTAATTTGCGACACGTCGGTATATAAAACGATTTCGATGTAAAATGAACGTCGAGAATTAATTGAAAAACAAGAAGGGTGAGTGGAAAAAAATGATTGTAAAGACAGTACCGACTGAAACCGAGGGTGGGAGGGGGGAGGGAGGGGTTTCATGGTTGGATCCGAAAGAAAAGCCAACCGATATTCTTCTGGTATCATTTCGAAAGCGACACCACGATGATTCTTATGCAATATATATTCCTACGCGTTGGAAGAAGTAAGAAAAAAAAGATTGCAGTATTGTAGATAAAAACATTACGTACGTGTACGTATACGTATACGTATGTATATATGCATGTATGTATAAATGCATACGCGTACGTATCTCTTTGTCCTATGTGTGTTCTCTTATACATACGTTCAAATAGTAGTAGTAGTAGTAGTAGTAGTAGTAGTAGTAGTAATAGTAGTCTCATCATTTCGTAAGAGAGCACACCATCAACACATGGAAAATAACTTAACAACGCGCAATGTCCTCTGGTAAGGCAAAACGCGTGTATGTATTTATGTATGTATTTATGTATGTATGTATGTATGTATGTATTTATGTATGTTGTATGTAGTAACAACGACGATCCATGAACGGGGCCTCCTCGTACACAGTGGGAGAAGAAAGAGATAGAACGAGACAGGATAAATAGATATGGACGGAGATAGAAATAGAGACTCTGTAACGTCCATTTACGTAACACACCGACGATCGTCGATATGATTCGTGACACAATCGAGACAGACAGACAGACAGACAGAAAGACAGACAGACAGAAAGAAAGAAAGAGAGAGAGAGAGAGAGAGATTAGCTAGCTAGCTAGAGCTAGTTGGTGGTCAGCTAGCATCATTGGTAACTAACTTTAACAATGATCATCCTCGAAGGTTCATTCACAATGATGCAAATAGAAAAATGATGGCGAAACACAGCGTACAGGTGTGTTTCGCTTATATCGAAGACGACGACGACGACATCGACGACGATTTCGAATCTTTCTCTATCTCTCTATCTCTCTATCTCTCTCTCTCTCTCTCTCTCTCTCATTGAAAATGTATACTGCAAATAAGTATCCTATTTTGCATTCCACGGCAAGTGAATTATAGACAACAAGGTGGCACAGCCAGCCAGGAGAGTACGTCGAGCGGAAAGGAAACACGATCTCTCGTTACGCGCTGCTAGGAAGAAGAAGAAGAAGTAATAACGGCTGGTAAAGAAAGAGAGAGAGAGAGAGAGAGAGAGAGAGAGAGAGAGAGAGAGATTCGACGATGCGTAACGACTGAGAGTGGAACTCGGAAAAATTCGTTCTCGAGAAAGACGACGACGACCATGTTTATTATTTTTGTTTTTTTTTTTTTTTTATTTTTTTAAACCGATCAATTGATTTATTTTTACTTTCTTTTGTTTTAATTTTTTTCCCTTTTTTTTTTGAGAGAGAGATGATGGGGTTGGTGGGTAGTGTAGGTGGATATTATCGAAATATAAAAAAAAAAAAAAAAAAAAAAGAATTAAAAGGCGAATAAATAATAATCAAGTTAGTAACCGAAAAAAACAAAACAAAAGAAAAAATATGGCCGTTCCTTCGTATCCACCATCTTGATTCCCCATTAGCTTGACCAATAGCAGGAGCAGTAGCAGCGAGTAGAGACGAGAGTGCCAGGCTAGAAGAGTTTCACGTTGATCTTCAATAAACGTGAAAGCCGTGTAAATATCTTTATTGTTCATTGGATTATCCGGAGAAGAAAAGGAACGATGAAACGTTCCTATTGGTCGCAATTGGTTCCTATTATCACACACACACACACACACACACACACACACACACACACACACACACACACACACACACACACACACACACACACACACACACACACACACACACACACACACACACACAAATAAACACACACACACACACACACACACACACACACACAAATAAACACACACACACACTCTCTTTGCATACCCCTGAATCACGTTCCTTCGGCGCGCTTTTTAGTCTCTAATGGCGATATAGTTGGATTGGATTATAATATCGCGAGGTTAGAATAATATATTGATGCGTGTAATCAGAGTAGAAATTTAATAGGAAAGGGGACCGGGGAACGGGGAACGGGGGACGGGGGACGGGGGGAGGAATGCGAACGAGATATTTTATATGTGTATAACGAGGAATGGAAAATTATATTTTCCATATAACATTGTATATATATATTTATATATAAAATTCCATATAACATTGTATATATATTTATATATGGGTTACGTTTGAAAATTAATCGTTAAATTTCATTAGGATGATAGGCAGAAAATTTGAATGTTACGTAATATCGATCGTTGCTACTGTCGCGAGAGAGCGAACGAACGAACGAACGAACGAACGATCGAACAAGAGAGAGATAGATGGATAGATAGAGAGAGAGAGAGAGAGAGAGAGAGAGAGAGAACGAAGAAACGAAGTAAAATGTGTATTGTATGGAAAATAGAGCGCGTTTAACATGCGAGTAACGTCGCAATTGGCACGTCTTGTCGAGACACCGAATGCTCTTTCGAGGTTAGAAGTGCATTGCACTGTTGCATGCATCATGCAATAGCGCGCACGAACGGAATGACGAGTAAAACGCGATGGTGGTGTGTGCGTGAAGAAATAAAAAAGAAAAGAAAAGAGAAAAAAAAAAGGAAAAGAAGAAAAAAAGAACAGGGAAAAAAAGAACAGAAGAAGAACTTGGATGACCTCGTTTGCTCGAAAGAGAGAGAGAGAGAGAGAGAGAGGAGAGAAGAAAAACAACGCCAAACGTAAGAAAAAAATAATATATATATATATATATATATATATATATATATATCTTCGAACAAATTGCCTGTCGCATTCAATAACTATAATTTAATGTCTGGTGTATCGATTCAAAAAAAAAAAAAAAAGAAATTTGCTTAGTAATGAACGACAACAACGACGACAACAACAACGACTACGACGACGACGACGACGAGGACGAGGACAACGATGACTATGACGACGACGACGATGATGATGATGATGATGATGTCGCTACGGCCAATAAGCGATTACATAAAAATCTCATGAAATAAATATAAACCGAGTTAAAGTTCGATTTTCATTAAAACACATTGGCGTGCGTTGAATTTATCATTCGACCCATACGAATGCGGAAGTGTAGTTACGACGTGGAGGAGGAGGTGGAGGAGGTGGAGGAGGAGGAGGAGGAGGAGAAGGTTGACCGAATGTAACCGAGGAGTTTCTCTCTTTCTCTCTCTCTCTACATAACTTAGAAGTAGTACACGTAAAGTGAAAACGTTTGATATATTTATGTTGATAAGTTGGAAGGAAGAATTTGTTTCGTTAATTCAAGTTTCATAGTTTCATTCATTTTAAGAGTAAAGAGAGAAAGAGAGAGAGAGAGAGAGAGAGAAACAGGACCATCCAAAATTGCATAACGCTGTAGTTGTAGTCGACATTGAAGACGGATAAAGATGATGAGGACGAAGAGGACGAAGAGGACGAAGAGGATGACGAAGACGACGACGACGACGAAGACGAAGATATGATTCTCTCTCTCTCTCTCTCTCTCTCTCTCTCTCTCTCTCTCTCTCTCTCTCTCTCTCTCTCTCGTCTGTCTTCTATCAGGCTAACCTAATCTGCTTCTCTTGCGGTCGTCTCGAAAGTCGAGCGCATACACACATATACATACGTACATACATACATACATACAAACACACATACATATACATACATACATAACATGCACGTATGTAAATCGAGCTATACGGCTCTTTGGTCGCGAGGCTCAAGATTAAGGACAGCGTTGTGCAAGCAAGAAGAGGGTTATCCAGATATGCGTGTATCGAATGACCCCTCTTGTCGCTTTATAACTTTAGCTGCCTGCTTTCTTGCTTTTTATCTGCGGAATAATACGTATAGAAGTCACTGAACGGGCCACGTTCGATAAAATAGTTTCTTCTTCTTCTTCTTTTTTTCTTTTTTCAAACAAGCCTTAAGTCGTTATAAACCCCTCCACCGAACCCCCCCCACACACCCCCCCATTAAAAAAGAAACGACGAATATGAGAAAAAGGATAATGCGTTTTGCCGTTCAATAATATTATTTACAATTATAATATATATACACACGTATTTTTACGATGCGTGTGTAATTTAGGTCTGTAAGTACGTTGAAAGGAATGTTGGCTGATGTTGGTATTTGACCAAAAAAAAAAGAAAAAGAACGAGGGGAATGAGGAGGGGAGGGGAGGGGAAGGGGAAAAAAGAAACCAGTTTCGCTAAAGAGCGTATGTAACCACCAAACCAGAACAGCAACAGCAGCACTCGATACCATCGGTTGCGTTCCCAGTGCTGTGTCGTACTGTTTCTGTGTTGGTGGATGGCGGTGGTGGTGGTGGTGGTGGTGGTGATGATGATGATGATGGTGGATGATGGCGGTGGTGGTGGTGGTGGTGATGGTATTATAGCGTGGTGTGTTCGAAAGAGATACGCCTTCCGTGAGAAAATGAGAGGTCGAGCATGAGAAAGGGCTTCTTCTCCCTTTGTTCTAAGGCATAACGGACGGACGGACGGACGGATGGATGGATAGACGGATGGATGGATGGATGGATGGATGGATGGATTGGATGGATGGATGAACGGATGGAATTAAGGTTGGATCCTATTACCTTCTTCGGCTGGCCTTCCGTTGGCCGTCTGTAAAATTTCAAGATGGCGTCCTCGAACATAAAAGATTTCTACTCCCCTCGATTACTTCAAAATACTAAATGGATCCAATCCGTACTCGACGTACTCATCAAACCGTCGAACCTGCGTGAAATCTTTTCCCGTCTTTCTTATCGTTCGTTCGTTCGTTCGTTCGTTCTCGAATGAGGATCGTGGTGTTACATTAAAAAAAAAAAAAATTAAGAAATTAAAAAAGTTAAGAAAATAAAAATTATTCGTGTCAGCGTAGGTGGTAGCGAGGACAATGAAAATGTTTTCATTTAAATCGTGTATTCGCCGATGAGATATACGTCGGGATTATAACGCATGCCAAGTTTCAGAAATAGAGAAATAGACAGACAGACAGACAGACAGAGAAAGAGAGAGAGAGAGAGAGAGAGAGAGACAGAGAACGAAGAACGCGTGCCACTGGCCTTTTACGAAGAGATAAACCGTCGCGCGACCTTTGGAATCTTCAGTTTCAGTTACGAAGTAACAGATTCATTTCCCTTCTTCTTCTACCACCACTACTACCACCACCACCACCTTATTCTCCAACCTTCTCTCTTTATTTTTTTGTTTTCACAACTTTCAGCCGTCTCATCGCTTACCGTACACCCGTTTATCACTCAAAATGGCTCGATATACGGATATGTAAGCGATAACGAGTATGGCCTTGCACGTACTTATGACGGACGATTAAGTCCGAGGACTGACTTGACTTGTCGCGGGCCGCACGGATACAAGAGAGAGTACTTTACTTATATATCGTATGTTCCTACCTATACACACGCGTGTAAACTTTTTTTTTATATATATATGTGTATATACATGTATGCATGTATCTATGTATTTATTTATTTATTTATGTAAGTACGTACGTACGTAAGTATATATGTGTGCAACAATGATAACGAGGACGGCCTTGTTACACATGAACCACACTACTGCGTCGTATAATAAGCGATACATATAAAAGCGTGTCCGAGTATTGTTTTAAATAAAATTTGAACTGGCAAGAAATTCATTTTTTTTTCTCTCTTTCTTTTTTTTTTCTCCTGTCAATCTTTCTTCCTTTCAACCTTCGTACCTTCCCCTTTTTCTTTACTTTCCTCGAAAATCCAATGAACTATATATTATTATGCTTTACTATTAATCACGTATAAAAGGTTAATGAGAATCGACCTTAGTTTTGGGAGATTTTAATCCATTATTATTACTTCGTCTGTATCGTCAATTTAACACTATGGTTAATAATAATAATAATAATAATAATAATAATAATAATAATAATAATAATAATATATTTTATAGAAGAGAAAACATATCCTTGTATAAATGTATTACAGCAGCTTGTAATTGTTTATACCGGCGCATAGCATAGATGGTTAATTAACTGATTTTAAGGTTAGGTTATCATGCAAGGAATCTTCCTGTTAACGATCGTATATATCCAACAAAAGGATTCCACGAATGCCAGGGCGGACTAAAACCATTAATTATCTATTCTTACTTGGATAATTAACTCTACGGTAAGATGAGACAGATAATAGAAGTTCGATCGACTCACGAGCGTTTTAATAATAATAATAATAATAATAATAATAATAATAATAATAATAATAATAATAATAGTAGTAGTAGTAGTAGTAATAGTAGTATTAGTAGTGGTAATAGTAAAAGTTGTACTAGTCTCTCAAAATGGCGGCACGCGAAACGTTTAACGGCGAGTATATATCTCTCTATCCCCTTTATCTTTCGGATTGAAAATTTTCCACACGAGAGTTTCACACGGCGCGAACCTATTTTGCAATGGGAGAAAGTTAACACATATAGAACCCTACTTCTAATTGATAATGACTAAATACAAGGATTATTATAGACCGATTATAGATCAAATACTAATAAAACGTTCGATTAACGACGATTATGTCAAAGAACGCAATACACACACACACACACTATTATTATTATTATTATTATTATTATTATTATTCCCTTTTCTTCTTCTCTTTGAAGTTCGCATACCTTGCGAAAAATGAGGGACAGAGAGAGATATATAGATAGAGACAGAGAGAGGGGGGAGGTGGAAGGGAGAGGGAAGGATGTTACGTCACTCTAAGAGCGCCTGCAAAAGTTTCAGCCAACGAAACGAACGCGCTGTGTTGAAGTTCTCAAAGGTCTTACGTAAGAGGAAGGAAGCCGCCACGTGTCGCAAAATATCACACGAATGGCGTCTTTTGTACCAACGCGTTTCTCTCTTCTCTAAACCCTTCCCCCACCCCACCCCAATCCTCCCCAACCCCGCCTAAACCCTACTCTACAACTCTGCTCTACTCTACTCTACTCTACTCTACTCTATTCTACTCTCTGCGCTTCATCATCAAATGCAACGTGCTAATTTTGAAAGGTGCCACAACGTGAAACCAAACTCAAGAATGAACTTCTTCTTCCTCGTTTTCTTCTATTCTCTCGACAAAATCTGAGAAGACAACGATTTTTGATGTTTGCTTTAAGAAGGCAAAGAAGAGAGAAAGGAAGAAAGAAAAATAATACCCCGATACAATATCCACCTGTATTTCTTTTTTTTTTTTTTGAGTCCCTTGAAAGAGGACCCACGAATTATTACGTATCTTAATAGGGGAGAAAAAAATCTCCTATTGGTTTCTTTTTTTTTTTCTTTTCTCTTTCCGTTCTCTTTCTTTCCACACTTTCTCTTTTATGCGTTCGACGAGGTTAGAAAAAGTTAATGGAACACTGTAATGATCGATAATAATGAAAAATAATATGTCGTTTGTAATTTTTCTAATAGTCCTTGTTCTTTCCGAACTCTCGGTCTTGTCTCGTCGTTTGGAAAAAAAAAAAAAAAAGGTAAAAAGAAAAAAAATTTTTTTTTGTTCCATCCTTTACTTTTAATTCCTGCAGAGAACACGTTGATGTTACATAGAGAGAACAATTTTAAGAGGTAATTACCCCACTACGAGAGATACATCTTTTGTCTCTCTTTTCTCGATGTTAACACACTACGTACATAAAGAGAGAGAGAGAGAGAGAGAGAGAGAGAGAGAGAGAGAGAGAGAGAGAGAGAGAGAGACATACGTAAAGAGAGGAACATACACGATGGCCTCCTCCACCTCCTCCACTCTGCGTTTAACTTCGACTTGGCAATAATAATCTAATGCGTTTATAATGAGTAATTGAATGACTCTGGTAATAAGTGTGAGCAATTTACTGGCGAGAGAAACTTAACGAGAAAGAAACTTGCGGTTTTCCAATGTATATAATAAGGGTGTGTGTGTGTGTGTGTGTATATAGCAGATATATTTTAGCCTCGAAACCAAAGCCGACTGATGAATTACGTCGTCGTTTGACAGACTTTTATATAACTTCTCTCGCTCTTTGTTATACACACATATTACGGAACTTATATTGAATTAAATAGAAAAAAAAAAAAAAAAAAATAACTGTAGCGAATTAAATCAATTATTAATAAGCTCTTTTTATCAATGAAGATATCCACTACGCTCGCGAGGTTTCCATTTTGAAAGGAAGAGGAGAGAGACGC
>OU427014.1:922010-924510 GCA_911387935.1 Dolichovespula saxonica
AAGTTCTATCTCGCGCAAGGTTGGATCATTCTCCCGTAATTCTATTTATAAAAGTAGTTTATTCATAGTAACTTGAGAGGAGAGAGAGAGAGAGAGATGGGCTATGCTACTCTTCTACTTGCGCGCACCCATAATATCAAAGTCATCATCTTGTTAATCTTTTTTAACCGTTAGAGAGAGAGAGAGAGAGAGAGAGAGAGAGAGAGAGAGAGAGAGAGAGAGAGAGAGAGAGAGAGAGAGAGAGAGAGAGAGAGAGAGAGAGAGAGAGAGTATGGCGCTTTAGCCAAGGTGGCGCTATTACTTCTCGCGTGCTTTTATTATATTGTTGTTCGGGTCATAGGGAATAAGTACGTGGGCGGTTTTCACTGTGTGTGTGTGTGTGTGTGTGTGTATCCCTCTTCTATTTCGCTTTCTCTAAATATGCGAGGTCTGAATTGTAATTGCGAAACTTTCTCAATGGGTTCTTCGTTTCTTGGTTTGAAGGCGTATATACACGCCCGTCTCACTCCCCTCCACGCGAGAAATAATAAGTCTCTCTTACTCTCTCTACTTGGCTAAAATCATTAAAACACTGCAGGCCGGCTTCGATCTTCTTCTCTCTCTTACTCGTGAAACGATACATTATTTACCGTTGATTCAAAAACAACAACAACAACAACAGCGACGACGACGACGACGATAACAGCAACAGTGAGCTCTAACTTTGTTTCTATAATTTTAGATAGAATTCCCATCTTTTTTCTAAAATTAATCGAAAATTAATCGTAAATGATCCGAAATGATTATCCGACAAGTATCTAAAGTGTGTTAGTGCCGAGAGTTAAGAATAGAAAATAATAAAAACCCCTTAATTATCCGATTGTTCACATCACCTTCCGCAGGACAGAGAAAGAAAGAGAGAGAGAGAGAGAGAGAGAGAGAGAGTGCAGTGAAGTGAAGTGCAGTGCGGTGCAGTGCAGTGCAGTGACTCTTCTCTCGTTAATAAAACGATCGGTGAAAAGGGTTAATACAGTAACTAGTCACGTCAAACCTCAGGGAACTGACGTTTCACCTCGTATTTCAATAACGCACCTCCCCCCCCTTCCTTCCTTCTTTCACCCTAGCTCGCCATTTCTAATGTTCCACCACCACCACCACCACCACCGCCACGACACGATCATTACTAACTATATCCCACCCCATCTTGGATAAGCCTTATTCTCAAACATTAACCTATAACAGACTGTTAATAAAAAGAAAAAAAAAAAGATACAGGAGCTCGATTTAAACCCGTACACACGTTCCTATAAAACGAGATACGTTTACATATATGTATGTATATATATCGCGAAAGTTATATCAATGCCAGTTTTTCTTCTCGTACATTACTCTGACAAGTAATAATTCTTCTTCTTTCAAAAAAAAAAAAAAGAAAAGAAAAAAAAAAGTAAAAGAAAAAAAGAAATTCATCGTACTGCGTTACACAACATTCCGCAGAGAATGTTAAAACAAGTAAAAGATGTTTCTTTTGGTTTTTTTTTTTTTCTTTTTATATATATATATATATATGTATATATGTATGTATATATATATATATAAAACATGAGATGTAGAGACGAACGAACCGAACCAACCGAAGGGTTGCAATGTCTCGCGTGACGCAGCAGAGAAAGAGAGAGAGAGAGAGAGAGGGAGAGGGAGAGAGGGGGAGGGAGGGGGGTATATCCCCAGAGAAAAGGGGTGGGGAATCTATCGTTGAATACAACTCCCCTACACATATGCATATGCGTGTGCGCTCGCGCGCGCGTACTCGCGTGTATGCGCTACACACAGCACATTATATATACACACACACACACACACACACACATATATGTATATATATATATTCTACCCATTCCGCGCCTCTCCCCCATCAGAGAACGCAAACGGCCCTTCTTCTGGCTTTACCCATTTCTCCTACCCTCCCTTCGATACTCTATCGTAGCACCCTCCTGGTGTAGCCTGGCGACGTTGCCGGGTGTTACATAATAGCCGGCCAACGTTGCCACGCGTTCTCCGACGCTCACGGCTGCAACGTTGCCACGTCCTATTCCTCGCTACTGCTACTGGCTCTGTTTTACTACTTTACTGCTTTACTGCTGGTTGCTGTTGATGCTGCTGCTGTTGTTGTTGTTGTTGTTGTTGTTGTTGTTGTTGTTGCTATTGCTGTTGCTGTTGCAACTCCTATGGCTATTGCCGTTTAACATCGACTCTGATTGGCTTTGCTTGCCTGCCTGCCTGCCTGCCTGGTCTTTCTTCCTTCCTTCCTTCCTTCCTTGTTTCCTTTCTTCCTTATTTCCTTGCTAACCCTGGCCTGTTCGTTTGCCTCCTTGCCTCTCCTTCCTTCCTTGCTTACTTGCTTGCTTGCTTGCTTGCTTGCTTGCTTGCTTGCTTGCTTGTTTGTTTCCTTGCTTGTATGCTTGGCATGTTTGCCTGACACTGCCAAGGAGACTACTACTATCTGGGCAAGACCATTCTC
>OU427014.1:929510-937010 GCA_911387935.1 Dolichovespula saxonica
GGGAGAGGAAACGAAAGATATATCTTCCCTGTGAAAAATAAATACAACTTAGACACGCACCCTGTACATAAAGAGACAGTGAGAGAGAGAGAGGGGGGGGGAGAAGGAAGAAACTTAGTGGAACGAGGAACGCACAGTGTGAACTAAGGAACGGACTGATGACGCATGCTGTGCGTGTGAGAAAAAAGAAACGAAACTTTACCGATGAAAAGACATCAATAATACAAAGAGAAAGAAAGAAAGAGAGAGAGAGAGAGAGAGAGAGAGAGAGAGAGAGAGAGAGAGAGAAAATTTGTATACAAGGTGTGTAAAAAGTATCCAAGACCCACGGTTTCTCTAACCTCGTAACTTCGACGATCTAGAAAGAATTAACCTTAAAAAAAAAAAAAAAGAAAAAACATCTCGAGAAAAGCGATCGATTTTTGATAAAAATAAACTAGTTTATTTTATTATACTATTTGTTATCTTTCTTTGGTTATCCCTTAATCCCCTTCATCAGCATTATTACGCGATCACTTTGATAAAATATTAATTAATACTTGGCGATTTGAGAATCTTTCTTCGTAATATCGAAGAGACAATCCTTTCTCTATTTTAATTATCATATTAATTGTGGCCTTAATTATGATTAGAATCTACGTACACGAGCATGGAATTATAAATCAACGTGAGTATATATATATATATATATATACATGTATTACAGAGATGTATAGAGATTGAGCATGATATAAATACGTATAAGAAAAAAGGATTGAAAAGAAGAAAGAAAAAGATAAAAAAAGAAAAATAAAAAAAAAAGAAAAGAGAGAGAGAAAGAAAGAACAGCGTACCGTTAATTTTGCCTCATTGCATTTCGTGCAGAACGAGGACACACAAGAATCATTTAAGAACTAATAAGGAAGGTCACTGAACGGTACATACTCTCGCGCTTTTATATGCGTCCGATGATCTTATAAAACTACTCCCTCTTCTCGCAACGAATGGCGTTAAATAATGCAACGCACGAAACGCGGAAAAAAGAAGAAAAAAGAAAAAAAAAAAAAGAAAAACAAATAAACGAGAGACTTAATCGTTGCAATATTTTCTAATAAGAAAAATTGTGATCGTCGAAACACGATTCCCTATGGTTCTTTTCGCTCCGTTCCAAATCCAGGAAATACGTTGAGCGTTAAATACGAGAAAAGGGACGTGTGAGAGAGGTCGTACGAACGCAACTAAGGTAGTACATTTTTCAAGGGGTCGACGTTTTCAGGATGTACTGCTGCTGTTGCCGCTGCCGCTGGTGCTCTCTCGTACGCAACACAACACACTCCTCCATCCTCACCCATCTTCCAAAACTCGGCTGCGTTTCGGCCTCAGTTGGTGAAAGTCAGTCGAGAGGAGGAACATAAAAGCACAGTTGTTCGCTTTACGGTGTGTCCTACGTAAATCTGCACACGTTGTTGCTAATGCAATATATATATATATATATATAACGATGACGAAATATATTGGATATGCCTACAAATGAGTTCAATTGTACTACCGTAGCGACATACCGTACACACAATTCTACCGGGTGGATCGAAAGTTCCCTGCGCTCGTTTCAGTTTTTCGATCTTAAAACGAAACACCACAAAAAGTAACCCAACTAAAAGACAAAAGAAAAAAATAAATAAATCTTTAAGGTCTCGCAGAAACCGTTGGATAACACCTTCGTAATACGTTTTAGTGTTACATACGAGGGGACACCCAAACGGTAATTTCGATGTGATTGAATCGAACTTCGGAATGATTATCTTTAAAATATTTCTTTTTTTTTTTTATTTTTATTATTTTTTTTTTTTTTCAAGCAATCCTCGGACGCGCAAATATCGTTTTCACGTTTCTCCCGAGCACTGCGAAAACAACTAAAAAAAAATATTACGGACTCGTCTCGATATATCATTATTTACGAGCAATAATTCCGATAAATTCGAAATCAAAGAGAGTTAACCTCCGAAATGTACACTTTGGAATTAATCAGAGATAACGTCGTACAAATTAGAAAGATCTGTTTTTCTTTTTTTTCTTTTTACTGTGGTATGCGTATAATAAGGGAATAAGAGATAAGAATATATATAACGTTCGATCTTTGAACAACAACGAATCGTTTAATTCTCTTCTCGCGACATAGTAGTAGTCCACACTCGCGATAGATCGATAAATCGATAGATCGATGGATGGATACAAAAAATTCTTCCATTCGTTTTCAAAACTATCGAGAAAGAGAGACCATTCTCTCTCTCTCTCTCTCTCTCTCCGAGTTAATATCAATAATAACAATAATAATAAAATAAAATAAAATGAGGTAAAAATAAAATAATAAAAAACCAGATATATATATATATATATATATATATATATAGGATATAGGAAAAAGAGAAGGAGGAAAAAAAAGGATTATTAGATGCTATTCCAAGCATCAAGAGAGATATTAGAGAGAGAGAGAGAGAGGGGTATATATATATATATATATATATAATAGAAAGAGATAGAATAACAACGCGAGTGTAAGTCAGGTCGAAGACTAGGCGTCTCGAGCCGAGTAGTCTTTGGAAGTACATACGAGGAACGTTGGCTATCAGGCAAGCGGAGCCGTACGTCGACCAATAATATGCGAGAGAGCTCTTAGAGGAAAGAGAGAGAGAGAGAGAGAAGAAACAAAAGAGAATTCGAGAAAGAGAAAGAAAGATAGAAGAAGAGAGAGGGAAAGAAAGAAAGAGAGAGAGAGAGAGAGAGAGAGAGAGAGCAAGTGCCGAGGTACGACGTATATACACGACGTTCCTTCTTCCGTAGAGGCTGTGAAAGTCGTGTTCGGTCGTTTGCTGAGTCTCTCTCTCTCTCTCTCACTCTCTCAAGAAAGAAAGAAAGAAAGAAAGAAAGAAAGAAAGAAGGAAGGAGGAGTGAGACGGGGCCAAGTGAGAGAGAAGAGCGAGGAGGAGGAGGAGGAGGAGGAGGAGGAGGAGGAAGGTGGTAGAGAGGGAGGTAGGGGGAACGGAGGGTCGCGACGTTGCCAAGAGGGTGCGCGGTGCCATGCACGGAGAGGCAACGTGTTAGAACTGGCAACACCGGGAAATGTGAGAGACGCGACACGCGAGAAGAAGGTGGTCGCCGCGCTCGAAGAGTCGTAGAGACGCGAGGAGAGGAGAGGAGGAGGAGGAGGTGGAGGAGGAGGAGGAGGGGTGCAGGAGAAGGTGGAGAGGTAGTAGGAGAGAGAGAGAGAGAGAGAGGTAGTAGAAGAGGTGGAGGCGGTAGTAGAGTAGTAGTAGGGTGGTCGGGGTTGAGGTGAAGAGCGAGGGGGGATGTGTAAGAGGGAGGCCACGTCGCGTTCGGCCTGAAACGCAATGCCGCGCGCTCGTTCGTTCGCTAGCTCGCTCACTCGCTCGTTCGTTCGTTTGCCAGATACCGTAACAGGGTCGACGGATTAAGAAATTTGGCGGTATCGTCCCCGACTGACTTGACTCTACACTATCTTTCTATATATCATGGCTACATGTGCTGCTGTTGCTGCTTGCTGCTGCTTGCTGCTGCTTGCTGCTGCTTGCTGCTACTGCTGCTATGACTACTGTATTCTTCTTAAAAAAAGAGAAAGAGAGAGTACGTGTCATGTACTTATGTATGTATGTATGTATGCATGTATGCATGTATGCATGTATTATGAAAAAAAGGAGGATGGTAGAAAACAGGAAAGAGATGGAACGCATTATTATATGCGTTTCATAGTTCTCTCTCTCTTTCTCTCTCTCTCATTCATTTGCACCCTTTCCTTCCACCCTCAAAGAACAACAGCAGTAACAGTAAACAGTATTAGTAGTAGTAGTAGTAGTAGTAGTAGTAATAGTAGTAGTAGAGTAGTAGAGTAGTAGCAGCAGTAACAGCAACAGGAACAGAGCAGCAGCAGAGCAGCAGCAGCGGCGTTTGTAATGCAATTAACTTCACCCCATCGGTGGAAAGCGCTGAGGGGGCAAAATCGTCGGTAACCTCTCGATCTCCGACAGTGGCTAATGGTCGCGATGATGCCCCCTCCTCTTTACCCTCCCTCAAACTCACGACGACGATATTTTTTCTTCTCTCTCTATTTCACTGTAAAAAGAAAAAAACACTACAGCGATTTCTTCCATTTCCAAAATTACTTCATACGACACACTATATACACATTTTCGTCGGCATTTATAACTTCCCCACCCCCCCCTCCCCCATCCCCCACGCGACGATTCTATTTTCCTAACTATTTCTAATCCGAACGAAAGGATTTTTTAACGCCATTTAGCTACGGATAGCCCTCCTTCATCTCCGACCAAAAACACACAGCGTACAGCAGCGTCAAAACGAGAATGGAAAGATTGATGTAATAATATGATCGACAAATTTGTTTCCGTCATTCGAATTATTTAAAGAAGAAGAAGAAGAAGAAGAAGAAGAAAATAGAAACAAAAAAAAAGGAATGAGCAGTAAAGAAAGGTGGTGATAAAAAATTTGGCAAAATTTTTTCTTTTATTTTTCCTTTCTCTTTTCGGTCGCCCGAAAGACTCGGAAGAAACGCGAAAAAGGGGGAAAGTTGATGAGAGATAAAAAGAGATAGATGGAAGAAGAGGATGGTAGAAATGATGTGCGTGCGTATATATATATATATATATGTATGTATGTATGTATGTATGTATGTATGTATGTATGTATGTGCGTGTGTATGCGTGCGTGCGAGGGTGCAAGGGGATGGGACGGGGTACGGGGTGGGGCGAGATAGGGCAAAGAGCGAAGTCGGGGAAGGAGGGGGAGAGATGGCCGACAACGCGCGATCAATATACCAAAATAAGCCGGCAACCCGCCACACACGGAACGCACGCGTGCGCGCACACGTACGCAAGTATAATATATATGTATATATATACATATATACACATACATAATATATATGTATGTACATTATTAATATTATTATGATTATAATTATTATGATGATGATTATATATTATATTGTTATTATTACGGAATCTTTAATGCGATCTAATCTAAAAACGTACGTTCTTGGGTATATTGTATATATGTATGTCCAATAAAATTTCCAAAGTTTAAACACAGTTCTCTTAGTTGGCCAATATATATATATATATATATATATATATATATATATATATAGATGTGTGTGTGTATGTGTGTGTGTGTGTGTGTGTGTGTGTGTGTGTGTGTGTGTGTGTGTGTGTGTGTGTGTGTGTGTGTGTGTGTGTGTGTGTGTGTGTGTGTGTGTGTGTGTGTGTGTGTGTGTGTATAAATTTACATATGTACATATGCATGTATGTACTTTACGGCTGAATTCTCATCGAGAACATAATTAATGTACAGATAATATATATATATATATATATATATGCACGTATATTATGTATCCGCGCGCGTGTTTATAAGTGTGTGTAAATCTCACAGGTGTAACGCGTTATCGTAGCGTACATCCGGAAGAGCGTAAACAAACTTCATCGTTATTTATGTATAACTATGTATAACAATGTAAATACATGCGTAGGAGGAGAGAGAGAAAGAGCGAGAAAAAAAAGAAAGAGTAAAGAGAGGATCCCTCTCTACGTGGTTATAAAAAGAGGTTACAAGTAGACTGTAAAAACTGATAAAAATGTAAGGTTACGTTGAGGTATATATATATATATATATATATGTATATGTATATTATATATGGATTCAATCGAAAGAGATCGCACATATTAAAGGGGTAAACAAAAAAAGGATATAAAATAAAAAAAAAAATATATATGTACATATAAGCGATAAGATTATACGTTGTATTCCAAAAGGGGGACGAAAAAAGAACAAGAAAAAAAAATTGTTCTCTCTCTCTCTCTCTTTATCTTGAAAAAGGCCTTCCCCGATCTTAAAAAAAATTCTCTCGGCAATTATTTCGTTCGACTTCGAAAACTATAATATTTTCTTTAGGCCGGGACAGGAGGAAGGTTGAAAGATGAGGAGGAGGAGGAGGAGGAGAAGGTAGAGGGGACGAAGAGGGGAAGAGAAAGAAGTTAAAAGGGTACGGGGATTTCGAGGTCAGCACTTTCGACTTTGAACGAAGGATTTCAAAGGATGAATAAGAAGAAGAAGAATAAGAAGAAGAAGAAGTGTCGTTCGTTTCTCTTCGATCTTCTTTTTCCCGAAGTGAAACGTGCCATGAAAGAATAAAGAGAAGGAGAAGGAAATGAAGGATAAGAAGGAGAAAGAAAAAGAATATATATATATATATATATATATATATATATATAGAGAGAGAGAGAGAGAGAGAGGTCAGCGGCAGCAGGTCGGTAATGTCGGCCGCCATTTTAAGGGCGTACCTTCAAGACCATAACGCACGGTAGACGACCGTAAGTTCGTAGCCAGTGTACGAACTAACTAACTAACTAACTAACTAACGTACGTACACGTACGTACGAACAAACGAAACGAACGAAACGAACGAAACGAACGAAACGAACGAAACGAACGAACGAACGAAACGAAGGCAATCGCCAGCTGGCACGTGAAGGCGTGTAAGCGCCTCTGGCAACAGTCGGAACGTTCACCAGCCGTCTGCATTTTCGAGGAACGAAAATTTATTGTCGGAAGGATCTCTCTCTCTCTCTTTTTCTCTTTTTCTCTCTTTCTCTCTTTCTCTCTCTCTCTCTCTCTCTCTCTCTCTCTTACGTCGGACATACGTCCATTTCGAAAAACATCGACTCCCCTCAACTTTTTTCCTCTATTCTTCCTCTCTCTCTCTCTCTCTCTCTCTCTCTCTCTCTCTCTCTCTCTCTCTCACACACACACACTCTCTTTCTCTTTCTCTATCTTTCTCTCATTAACGATACGTTTTATTTTCTTTTGCGGTGGTGGCAACACTACGTAGTCGATGGCGATGGTGGTGGTAGTAGTGTAATAATGACGATGATGATGGTGGGTGGTTGTATATTAATATAGGCGAGAGAAGGAGGGAAGGAAGGAAGAAAAGAGATGATGAAAAAGAAAAAAGAAAAAAAGAGAAAAAGGGGTGAAAAGAATCGTCAAAAGACGTCCATTGCACTTTCATGAGGTTTAATCAAGAGAGACATAAAAGTCTCGGAGACGACGACGACGACGACCCTCGTGGACACCGATCATCCTCCTCCTCCTCCTCCTCCTCCTCCTCCTCCTCCTCCTCTTCCACCCTGCGTTCAACCACCATCGCCACCACCAACCACGTCACCCTCGTAGGGATGACACGTCGTGCTGGAGACACTTCTTTATTTTTTGTTCTTCTCTTTGCATTGCTTTGCATTGCTTTGCTTTGCTTCTCTTTCTTTCTTTTTCGAGGTGGGTGGCGTTTTTGGGTTCTTTTTTAGTTTTCCGCTTCTACAAAGATGGTCCAACCTCGCTCGAATTAAACCGAATCGAAGAGAAATTCTCCCCATTTGGCTATGCTGATCGATAGATCGATCGATCGATCGATCGGCTAACGAAGGAAGAATA